>JAWNMV010000132.1:0-400194 GCA_035043635.1 Drosophila rellima | reverse complement strand
AAGTGTTTTATTAAGGATCGCGTCTGATAATCGTTTTTTGCGATTGGCAGGCGAAAGAGGCGTGGCATCTAAAATTTGAAACAAACTTGATCTGCGCCCGCTATCCAGCAACCTTCATACCAAATTTGAAGTCTCAAGCTTTTATAGTCTCTGAGATCCTTTGACTCAAACAGGCGGACAGACAGACGGACATAGCTCAATCGACTCGGCTATTGATGCTGATCAAGAATATATATACTTTATAGGGTCAGAGATGCTTACTTCTGCCTGTTACATACATTGCACAAAACCATTATACCCTTTTTGACCATTTTCAATGGGCACGGGTATAAAATGGAGCCAAATACACAGCTGATTCGACAGAGTGACCATGCATGACATAAATTTTTCGAGGTGCTGGAGATAGGCCTTTACGAGGTAAGAGTCTAGTGACGAATATATTTCCATGCCCCAAAATTTCTGATATTCAGTTTTGTGACGAATGGCATTTGGCACACTTACACCTGTTTTTGTCAAGATCCAAGTAAGTTTCCAAACGTTTTAGTATGCACTTTTGTACTGACTAAACCTCCTGATCGGAGAGTCATAGCAAATTTTTAATTTTTCCTGAATATATTGCTAGTTGCCTTTCGCACCCTTCGTGATGCTTTCGTATGGTAGTATGGTATGTTTTTGGGAAAGAACGCAAATGTAAATAAATAAGTGAAAAAGTTACATAGCTTGTGAAGTCAAAATAAAAATGGAAAATGTTTTCAATTGCTTGCGTCGTAAAGTTACAATGGGAGAGATTTGATTACTATTTTTGCGTACATGAGAACGTGTAATCTGTCAGAATGTCCATTTCGGAGATGGGATAATTCGTATTGCGCGGCTTACTTTGATTGTGACTCTAGTGTGATTGAGTCAAAGGAGGTGACACACTCAGAGACTCGCTATATATATTTGTGGGATCTGTCAAGCCTCCTTCTGCCAGTCTTATACACTTCATAAAACCTGAAAAATCGACTGTTTTTTAGATTTAGAACTATTATCAATTGAACACAGGTATTGTGACGCGGTTTTTTCAGTAATATTACAACGTTTTAATGTGTTGGCTTTAATGCACAACCGACAATTGAATAATTAGCTTAGCGTACGATTGAGCGTGGACAACAGTTTAGCAGCACGCAATGCAAATTCGCCGTCAGCAGATTGCCGATTGGCTAATGAAATGAAATATATCTAAAGAGTAGTATTTAAGAGTAACTTCAACCTACAGTAAAACTTCAAATTTATCTCTTAAACTAACTTAAGCTGGAGCATTTAAAAGTTGACTTTTTCTTATTCTTGAAAAGCATTTTTAGTTTACTTTGACTTGCACTAAGCCGCTGACAAAGCAAGAACTCAGGATGTTGAGTGCTGGCAGAATATAAGGAAACAGTTAAGTCAGTAAAGTATGGAGAAGTTGAAGTTGCTGGCATCATTACTCTTGGCAGTTAGTCGCATGAGTTGACAACTTTATGTATTGTCTGCCCTTGTAGAGATAGACAAATTTTGCACATGGGATTGCCTGTGGTAAGAGAGGGAGAGACTTGTCTTTGTTTACGAATAGTTGTTAGGTGGCTGAGCTACCTGCTGGCTAAGACTTAATTATGTCAGCCGCTGACAAATGAACCGAGAGAACTGGAACTGAAATTAAGAATCTCAATCAGGAAACAGTACTATGAATTACTTTGCCATTACCATTGCCATTTGGCACTTGCATAAATATGAACTGTCTCAGACACGTACTTACCAGATGAAGGCAAAGAATAGTCACCTCAGTTTCGTCAGGATCTAAAGTACCTATAAATCTTTCCTAGTTGTGAGCGTAAATTACACTGAATCACAGCCGAACAAATTGAGTATAAAGCATTCAATCGAGGTCTCTTCAGGGAGACATTGTGCGCAGTCAACAGACTATCCATCCCAACTCTTCCCACTCAGGTGTATTTCACCTTCATCTTATTGCACTCGTTTTATTGGGGCCGCACTATAGGAACTAAGTCCAATATTTTGGCATTCATTTAATTTTTATTTGTTTCCTTGTATCCTTAAAACTTTGTTATTTTCCAAATAAAAATTCTCCAAAGCAAAAAAAATATTTTTGTTCGATTTTTTTGGACCGTAAATAATGATTTTGTTTTTTTTTAACTAAAAAAAGCACACACTTCTAATGGACCTAGAAAAACATGGTTTACACCAAAATCTTTATTTTTTCTCAATCTCTGCATTTCTGCCATGATTTTTTCTTTTTTCTTCACTGATAATCATTATTTTTGAGTAATTTTATAAAACTTAGACTGTAATCATTATTTTTGATAAAAATAAAATAAAACTCAAAAGTAATGATTATTGATGATTTTTATTTTTTTCTTCACTGATAATAATTATTTTTGAATAATTTTATAAAACTTAGACCGTATTCATTATTTTTGATCAAAAAAAAAAAAAAATAAAACTCAAAAGTAATGATTATTGATGATTTTTATTTTTTTCGCTCAAAATAAAACTCAACAGTAAATTACGGCTTCTGTGTTAAATTTTTTACCAATATTATTTTATATCCTTATAAATGGACCTTAAAGCTACCTCCCAGCAGAATTTTTTTTTCTAAAAATTTAAAAAAAAGAAGAAATTAATTAATTTTATATTTTAAATGATTTTTTTTTTCGCTCAAAATAAAAGCCAACAGTAATTTGTGTTATTTATGGATGTATATGTATACACTTTTATTAATTGAAAATACGTCATAGCAAATAACAGCTTCCTATCGACAATTGCAATTACTGTTATGTATTAATAGCAAGTAAAAGATAAGGAAAGCTACTCATAGTCATACCGGAGGGGGTATTACGAAGAGATCCGTAGTTCGATAGCGCTTGACTACGCTCATGCATTTTTTTTATACTCTGTGCCCATTGAAAATGGTTAAAAAGGGTATATTGGTTTTAATCTAATTTTAGAAAAGCTTATCTTAAGCTGCATTGACAATAATTTTTTCATTCTTAATCGCTTTTTAGAATGGGTCGCAAGTAGAGATGGGCACGGGCCTTTGCGGGCTTCGTGTCCCGCGGGCCTCTTCAAAAAATCCCCGGGCTTCGTGCATGAAAATCGAAACCGGGCTTTTTTTTGTGCGGGCCCGGGCCTAAGCCAAAAGCCCGGAGGCCCGAAAGGTCACGATTTAAAAAATATTTAATTATCGATTGGTAAAAATATTTCTATATTTCACTGCTATAATATTTACACATCTCTTTTGTCGATATGACACTTATCGATAAGTTTGTCAAGCTTAATTTCACGTGTGTTTATAGGAAGATGAAGGCGACAAAGCGACAAAATGAATAAGGAAAAAATTAAATTTGTTTTCTATAGTAATATTGGGCCGGCCCTGGCCGGGCCGGGCCTCTTGAAAATTTGACCGGGCCAGGCCTTAAAAATTTGTTTCGGGCTCGGGCCTGGCGGGGCCTTCAAAGGGAGGCCCGTGCCCATCTCTAGTCGCAAGCGTAATTGTATTCTTCGTAATTTTTTTACATTCCACGTGCAAAGTAATGTTTCGGAGTGTAAAATATGCAAAGTGACTTTCCGTGAAATTAAATAATATTTAAACGTGTCACAAGTTCTGACACAAAAGCGAAAAAAAAAAAAAAACCTAAGAAAGAGGGCGATTTTAGATGAATTGAGTAAATTATGATTATCAGTAAAGAAAAAAGTAAAAATTAAAATATAATCAGTACTTTGTAATTTTCATAATATAACTTATAATGATTACGGTCTCTGGTATTTTTAGCTCAAAACTAATAAATTTTTTTATATATGTATTTATATTTTACACTTTTCATCTTAGTCGAATGGGCAGGGAAGGTGAAGGCGTGATCCAAATTTAAAAAAAAACCAAAACTCTAAATTAGTCCATGCCAAATTTCAAGTGCTGACTTCCTCACATTAGTGATTCCAAATGCACACACAGGAGCAAGGAGTCGACTTGGTCGCAGAACCTTAATTTTTTGTCAGTCAAATGCCTGTGCGAGCACCACCGGCCCACTAAGGCCGAAATTTTGACATCAACTCTAAATACTTAAGCGTCCGACAGACGAGCACTTTTTAACCGACACTTTTAACCGTCGGTTTTTCATCGATGCTCACCGATGAAAATATAACACGTCCTATTTCCATCGGTTTTTTGTGTCAGTCAAATGCCTACTTGATTAAAACATTTTTGTATGAAATTGCTTAGAGTGTGACCAGGCTCTGGGAGAAAAAAAAAACGATGGGATTTTGATTTGAAACCGACGGTAAAAAAGTGTCGGTTAAAAAGTGGTCGTCTGAGTGACGCATTATAAAGCTAGTGGTTTAAAATTTGGAATGAAGCTTTCTTAGACTCATTTATAATTTTTAATTATTTTTTTTTGCGCTTGGACCACGCCATCACTCCCCCACTCCCCGTCCGACTATGAGAAAAAGTGCAAAATATTCATAAAAAAATAGCTAGAGGCTTCAAATTTGGTATGAATCTTAGTTAGGCTAAAGTATCTATCTATATATATATATATATCTCTTTGTCACTCACTCACTGACTGACATAGAATCAACGTGTATGCCAAACCGCTAAAGATAGAAAGCTGAAATTTTCACACAACATAGCTAAGACAATTTTTTCGAGCAATAAGATGGCGTTTTGCGAAATTGCGAAATGCTTAGTACGAAAAACTTTTTTGTTTCTTAAGATATCTTAACCAATCTCATAGATTGTATGTATGGGGGTGCCCGTTATATCGTGACCAAATTCGGTCTAAGTCGGATTACTATATCCTATAGCTGATATAGGAACAATCGGATACAAATGAAAACTGTTTTTTTTTTTTTTAATATCTGAACAAAACTCATAACTTGTATGTTTGCGACTGGCCTTCACATCCTGACCAAATTTGGTCGAAGTCGGAAGACTATATTCTATAGATGCAATAGGAACAATCGGGTGAAATTAACCTTAAGTAAGGAAAACTTTCTGTTTCTTAAGTTATCTTAACCAACTCACAGATTGTATGTTTGGGGGTATCTCTTATATCGTGACCAAGATCGATTTGAATCGGATTACTATATAATTCAGCTGCCATAGGAACAATCGGATGGAAATTAATCTTTAGTACGAAACTCGCTCATTAGCGTTTCTTGCCAAATCTCTACTATTTGATGAAATTTAGCTTTATTTCCCGCCAAATCTGACCATTTTCCGCCATATCTTAATATATTTATTTTAAATTTTTAATTCTTGTGTTATCTTAACCAAACTCATAAATTGTATGTTTAAGTCTGTCTCTTATATCATGAGCAAATTTCGTCAAAGTCGGAAGATTATATCAAATAGTTGCCATAGGAAAAATCGGATGTAAATTAAACTTTAGTATAACAAACCTGTTTGTTTCTTAAGTTATCTTAACCAAACTCATAAGCTGTATGTTTGGGACTGTCTTTCACATCGTGACCAAATTTGGTCAACGTCGGATGACTATATCATAAAGCTACCATAGGAACAATCGGATGCAAATTAACATTTAATACGAAGAACTTTTTTTGTTTCTTGAGATATCTAAACAAAACCCAAAATTAGGATATTTGAGACTAAGTCTTAGATCCTGACCAAAGTTGGTCAAAGTCGGATTTCTTTATCATATAGCTGCATATATCATCATATAGGAGCAATCGGATGGAAAAAAACCTTTAGTTTGAAACTAGCAGATTAGCTCTTCTTGCAAAATCTCTACTATTTCACGAAATTTAGCTTTTTTCCGCGAAATCTGACTATTTTCCGCCAAATCACAAAACCTGATTTCTAGGCAAAGTCCAATTACAGGGAAAAAATAATTATAGCAATGCACACGAAATTTAAATTTGCATGTATTTTAACAAAAAATGTTTGCGAAATTCGACCCGTAAGTGTGTCGAATTCGGGGTCAAAGGTCACGGAATTGCTTAGTATGAAAAACTTTTTTGTTTCTTTAGATATCCTAACCAAACTCACACATTGTTTATATGGGACTGCCTTCTAAATCCTGACCAAATTTGGTTGATGTCAGATGACTATATTCAACAGCTGCCATAGCATCAATTAACCTTTAGTATGGAAAACTTTTTTGTTTCTTAAGATATTTTAACCAAACTCACAGATTGTATATATGGGACTGCCTCTTACATCCTGACAAAATTCGGTCGAAGTCAGATGACTATATCCTATAGCTGACATAGGAAAAATCGAATGAAATTAACCTTTCGTATAAAAAAAATTTTCTTTTCTAAATTTATCTTAACTCTATCTCATAACTCATGAGACATACATAGATTGTATGTCAGGGATTATATCTTACAACAGGAAAAAATTTGGTTCAAATCGGATTGCTATATCATATAGCTGTCATCGGAACAATCGGATGAAAATTAACCTTTAGTATGTAAATCTTTTCTGACTTTTTTTGGTTATCTCAACAAAACTCATAAATTGTGTCTCTTAAATCATGACCAAATTTGGTCAAAATCGGATGACTATATCATATTGCTGCCAAAGGAACAATCGGATTTAAATTTAACTTTAGTATAAACCAGTGGGCTCCGCCCCCTGCTTGTATCGCACGCCTACTCACGACTCGCTCCTGTGCCCTGGCTCTCCGATAGCTCATACGTATTTGCACACTGTTAGGCACTCCGAAGGTGTGATGATGCGGCATAAATTTCTGATTAGTTGCTCGTATTACATCAATGTGATCTAGTGAACCGATTTAAACCAAATTACAAATTCCGAATCTATGACTTTGGTTGACTTATCTCTAAAAACAATTATAATTTTCGTACTATATCTTAAAATTCTTTTCTCTGGCAGCTATTTTTTATCCGATTTCAGTCAAACTTGGTCAGGATATTCTGTTAGTTTGGTTGAGATATCTCAAACAACAAATAAGTTTTTCATACTAAAACTTGATTTTCGACTGATCGTCCCAATGGAAGCTATATGATATAGTGGTCCGATCAAATTTAAAAAAAAAACTTGCACGTCGCCCGGTATCCAGAGCTTACACACCAAGTTTGAAGTCTCTAGCTTTTATAGTCTGTGAGATCCTTTGACTCAAACAGACGGACAGACAGACGGACATGGCTCAACCTACTCAGCTATTGAAACTGATCAAGAATATATTTACTTTAGAGGTTCGGAGATGTTTCCTTCTGCCTGTTACATACATTTCACAAAACCATTACACCCTTTTTGACCATTTTCATTGGGCACAGGGTATAAAACATTTATTGTTTCTTAAGTTACTTAACCAAAGTCATAAATTGTATGTTTGGGACTGTCTTTCACATCGTGACCAAATTTAGTCAAAGTCGGATGACTATATCATATAGCTGCTATAGGAACAATCGAATGTAAATTAACCTTTAGTATGAAAAACTTTTTTGTTTCTTAAGATATCTTAACCAAACTCTTATATTGTATTTTTGGGACTCTCTGTCACATTCTGATCAAATTTGGTAAAAGTCGGGTGACTATATCATATAGCTGCCATAGGAACAATCGGATACAAATTAACCTTTAGTACGAAACTCGCAGATTAGCTGTCCTGTCCAAATCTCTACTATTTAACGAAATTTTGCTTTTTCCCGCCAAATCTGAGTATTTTCCGCCAACTCTGACTATTTTCCGCCATATCACAAAATTAGATTTTTATGCAAATGCCAATTACAGGAAAAAAATAATTAGAGCAAAGGACACTAAATTTAAATTTATGTATTTGAACAAAAAATTTTATAGTATATAAAATTGTGATTCAGTATAATCTTCACAAACCGGACAACTAAAGACCAGCCTTTCAATTCTGCGGTCGGAGCGAGCAGGGGCCGATATTATATCAAATTGTGATTCAGTATAATCTTAACAAGCCGGACAACAGACTCACTGACTGACATACAGTCAACGTGTAACCCAAATCGCTAAAGATAGAAAGCTGATACAATTTTATCGTGTAATAAGACGTCGTTTTGCGAAATTCAACCTGTAAGTGGGTCAAATTCGGGGTCAAGGGTCACGGAATTGCTTAGTATGAAATACTTTTTTGTTTCTTAAGATATCTTAACCAAACTCACAGATTGTATAAATAGGACTGCCTGTTATATCCTAACCAAATTTGGCCAAAGTCGGATGACTATATCATATGGCTACCAAGGAGCAATCGGATACAAATTAACCATTAGTATGAAAAACTTTTTAGACCTCGTACTTATCTTTGTCATAAAAAAAATGTGCGTATCAGGCAGAAGGAGGCGTGGCAGACCCCATAAAGTACGTATCTATATTCTTGATCAGCACCAACATTTGAGTCGATATAGCCATGTCCGTCTGTCCGTCCGTCTGTAAGAGCGCCTAGATCTCAGAGAATATAAGAGCCAGAGACTCTAAACTTGGTAGTCTATATTGCAAGCAGATCAAGCTTGTTTTAGATTTTTGCCACACCCCTTTGAACGCCTTAAAATAAATCTAAATCATTAGGGCAATTTAAAAGAAAGAGCGTTTTTATTGAGCATAGAGGAAGCCAATATTATCCCCATGTTTGCTGAAATTTTCATTGCGATCGGATAATAAACAGTGAAGATATTAAACAACTAAATTTATATTTGTCTTACCTTAACAGCAACAATCATAATGAGACAACAACAACAATTACGTTTGTCCAATAATAATTAAATCTACAATTAAACAACTTATTTTATTGTGCCCCTGTGGCGCAGGGTGTTAAGCGTCCGATATATTTTTACCCTGTGCCCAGTGAAAAAGGTCAATAAGGGTATAATGGTTTTGTGCAATGTATGTAACAGGCAGAAGGAAATATCTCCGACCCTATAAAGTATAAATATTCTTGATCAGTATCAATAGCCGAGTCGATTGAGCCATGTCCGTCTGTCTGTCCGTCTGTTGGAGTAAAAGGATCTGGGAGACTATAAGAGCTAGTGCCTTGAAACTTGGTATGTAGGTTCCTGGATAGCGGTCGCAGATCAAGTTTGTTTTAAAATTTCGATCGGACCACTATATAATATAGCTGCTTAGGAACGATCAGTCCAAAATCATGTTTTACTATGAAAAACATTTTTGTTGTTCAAGATATCTCAATCAAACTAATAGAATATGCATATGAGGTGGTCCCATACATCCTGACCAAACTTGGTTAAAATCGGGCTACTATATCATATAGCTGCCATAGGAAAGATCAGTCGCAAATCAAGTTTTAATATGAAAAACTTTTTGTTGCTTAAGATATCTCATTCAAACTGAGACAATATGCATGTGGGATAGTCCCATACATCCTGATTAAACTTGGTTAAAATCGGTCTACTATATCATATAGCTGCCATAGGAACGATCAGTAGAAAATCAAGTTTTGGCATGAAAAACTTTTTTGTTGCTTGAGATATCTTAGCAAAACTGAGACAATATGCATGTGGGATGGTGCAATACATCCTGACAAAATTTGGTTAAAATCGGTCTACTATATCATATAGCTGCCATAGGAACGATCAGTCGAAAATCAAGTTTTGGTATGAAAAACTTTTTTGTTGCTTGAGATATGTCAGCCAAACTGAGACAATATGCATGTAGGATGGTCCATACATCCTGACTAAACTTGGTTAAAATCGAAACACTATGTGATATAGCTGCCTTAGAAACGATTAGTCGAATATCAAGATTTTTGATGATAAACTTTTTTGTTGTTTGAGGTATCTCAAACAAACTAACAGAATACGCTTTTGGGATGGTATTTTACATCCTGACCAAGTTTGGTTGAAATCGGATATCAAATAGCTGCCATAGGAACGATTTTTAAGATAAAGTACGAAAAATATTGTTGTTTTTAAAGATTAGTCAACCAATCTCACAGATTCAGAATTTGTAATTTGGTTTAAATGGGTTAACTAGATCACATAGATGTAATACGAACAATTAGTCAAGAAGTTAATGCCGCATTATCACACCTCTGGCATGCCTAACGTAGCGCACATACGTATGACCTATCAGAGAGCCAAGGCACAGGGTATTCTTCAGTCGACTGAAGCCGAAGCCCCTTGTTTTATTATAAATTTTCATTTAGGCCATGGATCCCGGGTTCGAATCCCGGCGCGGACAGACATTTTTTTTTTAATAATATTTATTAATGTTAAACCAATATTTTATATTAATGTTATATTTAAAACAATTAAATTTTATTATAAGCAATGTTAGGATGATCAGTAGGCTATTTAAATGTTATTCATTGTTAAAAGGGTGTTGGCAGAAATTAGAACTGTAAAAACTGTAATATTGTGGGCTCATATGGCGAGAGAAGTAAGTTTCCGACATTAGCGGCAATCAGAAATCGCCGGTTCAAATTCCACAGGCTTTGTGGACATTATTCGCGGATTCGAATTCCAGCTGGGGCAGATGTTTTTTTTTATTTTAAGATTTATTAATGTTTTGCTGACTTTTTATATAAATGTTGTATTTACATCAATGCAATGATAATATTAGATGGTTTTTTTTGGTTCAATATTTAGAGGACTACGAAATGACCATATCACTGACTCGCTTCCTCTAATGCTTTACTCAATGGTATATTCGCCTTTACTTAATTGAACTTAAAATTTTGCGATGTTTAATTAAATCACTTATAATTTCTTTAATGTAAATATATCATCAATGTTTTTAGGCGAAACGTATATTTAGTACATAATTATATCAAATATTTGTAGCAATTTATTTTAATTAAAGACGTGTTTCCTTGTCCATAGTAAGTACGGGGTCTCCGACAGTCAAGTATGCTCGACTGTAGAACCGCGAGCGAAGTTATCTTATCCAAACTCACACATTGTATCTTTGGGACTGTGTCTTACATCATGACCAAGTTTTATTCAAATCGGATTGCTATATCATATAGATGTCATAGGAACATTCGGATGCAAATCAACCTTTAGTATGGAACACTTTTTTGTTTTTTAAGTTATCTTAACCAAACTTAAAAGTTGTATGTTTGAGTCTGTCTCTAACATCAGCTGATATGGTAGACCGATTTTAACCAAGTTTGGTCAGGATGTATGGGACTATCCCACATGCATATTGGGTATTTGGTTGTATTTGGTTAAGATATCTCAAACAACAAAAAAGTTGTTCGTACTAAAGCTAGATTTTCGACCGATCGTTCCTATGGCAGCTATATGATATAGTAGTCCGATTTTTTCTAGGTTTGATCAGAATGTATAATACTAATCCAGATGCATATTCAATTAGTTTGGTTGAGATATCTTAAACAACAAAAAAGTTTTTCATTCTAAAACTTGACATTCGACTGATAGTTCCTATGCCAGCTATATGATATAGTGGTCCGATCTAAATTTTAAAACAATCTTGATCTGCGCCCGATATCCAGGAACCTACATACCATGTTTGAAGTGTCTAGCTTTTATAGTCTCTGAGATCCTTTGACTCAAATAGATGGAAAGACAGACGGACATGGCTCAATCGACTCGACTATTGATACTGATCAAGTATGTATATATGTACTTTATAGGGTCGGAGATGCTTGTGAGGATGTGACATTGGGTGTGCTTGTGGAATTGACTTGTGGGCGCTAGTTATTTTATTTTGTGACAAGATAATTTAATTTAGCTTTTTCCCGCCAAATCTGACTGTTTCTCGCCAAATCTTACTATTTACCGCCAAATCAAAAAAAAATCAAATTGCACGGAAAAAATAATTATAGGAAAGGACGACGGAACTTAAATTTGTACGTGTTTTTTCAAAAAATTTAATCACTGCGGACAGAAGTCCGCGCTAGTGACGAAAACATTACGAAGGGTGCGAAAGACGACTAGCAATATACACAGGAAGAATGAAAATTTGCTATGACTGTCCGATCAGGTCGAGTTATACACCGATCGAAAGGTATAGCTCTAACTAACAAAAGTGCATACTTAGACTTTAAGAAACTTACTTGGTTCGTGAGATAAGCAGGTGTAAATGGGAGGGCCAAAATTTAGATTATTGCAGCAAATGGGGCTCCAACAGCCTTTTGGTAAATTGTTTTAATTTTCTACTATTCTTTTCAAAAGTACACGGCGAATGACACCTCGATCATCAAAATCCGTTCAAATTTTAAGTGCCCTTTGTTCTCCGACTTTTTCGAAAAATCGCTAGTTTAGCGGGAAATTGCTAAAACCCCCCACAGTATACAAACGATAGAGTCTACAGATACCTTCTATATATCGCTGGAAAGGTATTTTGAAGATCTTTTAGGCTTGCCTTTAAACTGTTTCTTGAGTACATAGGTAAAAAGCTGAAGGTGAAAATAGAATTCTATGGCGATTTAAAAAAAAAATTACCCCTTAAATCACGACCCAACATGACTTTCTGAATAATGTGTTTGGGATGTCATTGTGTCAGCTCAATGATATTCCGAATTCATTGAACAGGATGCTCGATCTTATTTTTGTTTTGGATCCATCTTTTTTATCGGACTCTCGTACTAATCCTATATCTTTTCCAGAAGACCACTATCATCCGACTCTGGAGGTGTTGATGGACTTACCAGTCCGTATGGTTCGTTCATGTGGTAAGCCGACAAAAAATGTTCGTCAATTTCGGAAAAGCGATTTTTCCAGACTTTCTCAGCTCTTATTACTGACTGACTGGTCCCGGCTGTACGAGTGCATGGACTTGAACAGTGCATTATGCATTTTTTGTTCAACTTTAAACTCTTTACTTGATTTATGTGTTCCGTTGTGTGCTCCAGGCAGATCTAACAAACCTGTTTGGTATACAAAATATGAAATCAAGATTTTATAAGAAATTTAAGAAAACTAACTCTTTCTCGATATCTGATTGCCCGTTCCAATTTTTCTGTTCTGAATAACCACTGCTATGAAGATTACCTTAGAGGTTGTAAATTGCAATTTCAAAGGGATCCTAAAAAGTTTTATTCATTTGTCAATTCTAAGCGAAGATCATCAACACTTCCATCTACCGTGTTTTTTTTTAAAATAAGAAAATAAGACTCCATCTCTTAGGTTTTCCAAATAATCTAATTCTTTGGATTGCAAGCTATTTAAATTTAAGAACCCAAAAAGTCTACTTTAATGGTTTAGTATCTAAACCTGTTCAAGTTTTTTCTGGAGTACCACAAGGAAGTCATCTTGGCCCATTGTTATTTATGCTTTTTATAAATGACCTGCCTTCCGTAATAAATCACTCTCGGGTTCTACTATATGCCGATGATGTTAAACTATGTATGTCGGCCACTGACAATCTTCTTGGTGTCAGGCTGCAAACTGATCTTGAAAGTTTTCAGACATGGTGTAAAGTAAACTTATTAAATCTTAATTGTAGTAAATGTTAAGTATTGTCGCTTAGTAGGAGAACTCCCTTTTTACTTAATTATGTTCTGAATTGTAAACCGCTTGAACGTATAATATCGGTTACTGATTTGAGTATTCTTCTGGATCCAAAGCTGAAGTTTAAAAGAACTTGACGATCCCTACATTACTAAATTGCTTTATACTTCACTTGTTCGACCTATTTTGGAATATGGGTCTTGTATATGGAATCCCCAATATAAGATTCATCAGGACAGAGTAGAATCGGTACAAAAACCATTTCTTATCTACGCCCTCCCGGGTCTTAACTGGAATACTAACATTCGCTTGCCTCCTTACCGAAGTAGACTGCTATTGTTAAATCTCCCCTCTCTTTCTGATCGGAGAATAATGCTTGGTGTAGTCTTTCTACATAAACTAATAAATGGTGAAATTGATTCGTCTGAAGTAATTAGCCAAATTAGTTTTGCTGTCCCGATCAGAACTTTTTGAAACTTTCTTCCTCTTACTCTTCACTCCTGTAGTACCAACTATGCTATCCATAACCCTTTCCGAGTTCTATGCTCTTATTATAACAGTCTATCTCATATTATATCAAATAATACTTCCACTCCTTCCATTAACGCTTTAATAATTTCCCACTTAGCTAGATTGTAGTTCATTTTATGTTTAATGTTTTTGTGTTTGAAACTAGTTTTAGTACTATGTTTAACTGTCTTTGTCTGTTTGTCCGCGCGTCAACAAGCCGGTGCTTGGTGTCGTTTGGACCACTTGAGTGTACTGCTCGTTTAGTACATCAACGTCCAAATTTAATTTAAATTTAAAATGAATGTTGTGTTTTAAGCATTTTAATTCCGCGTTTTTTGACATATAACACATATCTGTGAAAATTCGTTTCGGCAAAAAATTACCTGTTAAGGGCCTGTCTCCAGCACCGCGAAAAATGTATGTCACGAATTTGCTAGTTATTTCGTGTGTGTGGAACATAACTAAAACAGTGTAACCATGTACGTAAAACTTGTGACCATAGGCCATTTTTCGATATAATTTGTGGATTTCGTTTACGTTACTGGATACTCAAGAAACGAACACGTAAAATAAAAATTCCTGGCACAGTTTTTTTTATATGAAGTTTGACAGGAATTTTTATTTTCCGCGGTGCTGGATACCCGGCTTAACTATATATACCTTTACATTGCTTGCTTACTACATGCATGTTCCCTGCAGAAATATCCAGTACTGCCAGATAGTTAAGTTATGTTATGTGACAATGCGGGCTTTCATTTATTTTAATTTTTTGTATTATGTAATTAATGAATTGTTTAATATTAGTCGATATTTGTCAATTATTATTTATTAATATTGCTAACAGAATCACTGCGGACGGCAGTCCGCGCTAGTGACGAAGGCAGCACGAAGGAAGCGAAAGGCGACTAGTAATATACACAGGAAGAATGGAAAATTTGCTATGACTGTCCGAGGGGAGATATTTAGATTATTGCAGCAAGTGGGGCCGTTGGAGCTTTTTGGTAAAATTTGGTATTTTATTATTATTCTAATCAAAAATACGCGCCGAACGACATATCGATCACCAAAATCCGACCATTGCTTCGAATCATAATTAAATTTGAAAAATTTAGACGCCTTCCCAAAATGAGATGAAAATAAAGTCCTCCTGTTTGTTTGTTTGTTTGTATCAAAGCGTTAAAATAGCTTATATTTGTGAACGTGGATCTATTCCCCATAAAAAATCTAGAAACGTTTGTTTTACGACTTTTTCGAAAAATCGCGAGTTTAGCGGAAAATCGCTAAATCCCGCTAAAATTGCCAAATTGTTTTTTTTTAGAATAAGTTACTTATACAAATTAATATCGTTCGTCACAAAATTGGATATCAGAAATTTTGGGGCATGGATATTTTTTCGTCACTAGACTTTTCCTTCGTAAAGAGGTTGTTCTTAGAAGATATCAGAAATTTTTGTATCATCCCTAAGTACCGCGAAAAAAATTAATAAAGAGAATAAGAACAAATTAAATCCAAATGCGTTATAGGAAGACCCTAGAAGTCCAACTCATATGAATAAATTAAATACCGCATTTTTGCAAAACAAAAACAAACTGGCTGCACTGGTTATCCCTAGCTTTGTTGCTGCAGTCTATCTATTCTAAGTAAAATGTGTATGTTCAGTTAACAATAATAATAATGAACTAGGGGGCTCTACCCCCTGCTCCTTTCGCTCGCCAACCCACGGCTTGCTTCGCTCGCAGTCCTACAGTCGAGCATACTCGACTGTCATAGAAAAAGGAACTCATGATTAAAAGAAAATAATATTAATCGCTACATACATATATTAAATATTGTATCAGGATGTATATGACAAAATAAAAATCACAATTTGCGAGTCTGATTGTGTTTTCTCCAGAAACAACAAAAATTTGCATACTCAATATAAATTTTCGACAAATCGTTCCTATGGCAACTATATGATATAGCAGACCGATTTCAACCAAACTTGGTCAGAATGTATAAGAATACCCCAGATGAAAATTCTGATAGATTGGTTGAGATACCTCAATAAACAAAAATGTTTTTCATACTAAAGCTTGATTTGTGACTGATTGTTCCTATGGCAACTATATGGTATAGCAGACCGATTTCAACTAAACTTGGTCAGAATTTATAAGATCAGCCCATAGGCATATTTTGTGAGATTGGTTGAGATATCTTTTAAATTATCTTTTTAATTATGGTACTGGTAATTTTTGCAGTGAACGTGCATGTACTAAGCAAGCAATGTAAAGGTATATATAGTTAACAGGTAATAACTTGTTGAAACGAATTTTCACAGATATGTGCTATATGTTAAAAAACGCGGAATAACATATAATACATTTTATAATGATTTGAGGTGTAGATTTTTTGTTAATCGCCAAAGAAATCAATTTTTACCTATGTACTCCATAAAAAAGATTGAAGGTATGAAGGTAAATAGACAAACTGTTTTTTCATCTCATTTTGGGAAGGCCAATATTAATTTCAAATTTAATTATCTTTTGAACCGATTAACGGATTTTGATGATTGAGGTGTCACTCGAAGAGTATTTTTGATAAAAACAATAGAATAATATAATTTTACCAAAAGGCTCCAACGGCCCCAATTGCTGCAATCATTCAAATTTCGCCCTCCCACTTACACCTGATTATCTCACACACCAGGTGAGTTTCTAAAAGTCTATGTTAGTTAGAGCTATACATTTCGATCGGTATATAACTCGATCCGATCGGACAGTCGTGATGCTTTAGTCACAAGCGTGGACTGCCGTCCGCAGTGATAGAAATCATATATCTTAAACAAACAATAACGTAGTAAAAAGTTTCCATGGATATATGGCTTGATGCACGAAATACAAATTTTGAAACCATGACTTTTTTTATTTTTCTTGTTTACATTTAAGAACAAGGGGGCTCTGCCCCCTGATCGCTTCGCTCGCCTTCCCACGACTCGCTTCGCTCCTGAGAAGGTGCGGCTACAGTCGAGTGTGCTCGACTGTAGGATAACCTGTGCCCCTGCGGTCCGATAGCCTCATACATATTTGCACGTCGTTAGGCACGCAGTTAGGCTTCATGGCGCCAAATTAAAATTTTGACTAATTGTTCTATATGATATAGTGAACCGATTTAAACCAAATTCCAAAATCCCAATCTGCGAGTTTGGTTTAGATATCTCTAAAAACAACAAAAAATTTCATACTAAATCTTGATTTTCTTCTGATCGTTCATATGCCAGCTATTTGATATAGTGATCCGTTCTAAATTTAAAAACAAACTTGATCTGCGCCCGGTATCTAGGAACGTACATACCAAATTTCTCTCTTATAGTTTTTGAGATCCTTTGACTCAAATATACGGACAGACAGACGGACATGGCTCAATCGACTCGGCTGTTGACACTGATCAAGACTATATATACTTTATTGGGTCGGAGATGCCTCCTTCTGCCTGTTACATACATGTCTCAAAACCATTATGCCCATTTTCAATGGGCACAGTGTACAAAAAAGGTGCAAAAACGGGCAGCTGTAACTTTTGAGTTAGGTTAAGAAATAATCAATGAACATATTTTAAAAATGTGGGAAGTATAATAAGTTTTATTTTGTTTTTCCATCAAAGATAAAAGTTCGTGAAAAAATGGAAAGATGGCAAAAAGCGATTTACCTGGAGAAACACGAAGTAAACAGTTACTTAATATGTATTAAAATCTATAGAAACAAAAAAATTTACAATTGGTTACTTAGCTCTCGCGATATTACCTAAAAATAATGTGTGTTTTCCGAAACACTGAAAATCTGTCAACTTTGAAAAAAATACAGATTTTATTAAAGCTAACAATCAAACTTGTAATTGTTGAAGAATTTTCTACAAAAATTTTCTACGAACATGAAATTTTTGATTTTTGCAACGTGATTTCGTCTGCGGCGCCACTGTGCGACGGTTATTTCTGGCCTCTACGCCGCTGCCGAAACTAACACAATCGGCTTAACTCCATAGTATGTATATGTGTGTTCAAATACGTATTCGGTTCTCTAACTGCTTGGGAACAGGGTATCCTAAGGTCGAAGCACATTCCATGACCGAAGCGAGCAAGGGGCAGAGCCACTTTGTTTTGATTGATGATATAAACTTCATCTATTCATCTTCACCTATCTTGGTTTAGAGCTGGACACGGATCATTCAAGCTTTGATTGACCAGCCAATCCAATGAGTAACTGGATACCAAACGACCTCAGAGACGCTTTAGTAATATAAAAAAAGTTGGCTGTACAAAACAGAAGCTGTCCGAACTTGGTCGCATATTAAAACAGCTGCACTATAGGTCAAATGGATACTTTTTCTGATATAAATTAATAATGCGAAGGCTTAGCAAGTTTTCTGTGCAAAGTTTTTTGGATACCATTCTTAATCTAGTTTGAAAATGGTTTTGAAAAAAAGGGCGTGAAACTGCCCATCAACGCCCACTCCAACAGTTTTTCCTTTATACTTCCGTCATGTTTCAAACAAACCGGCATTGCTTAGATATAGGTTATGTACTAGAAAGTTAAATTTTTGGGAAAAGGGAAACGAAGGGAACATATGTAACTTAACTGTTATGAGTTAACGAGGAATTACTCTACAACATTTAAATTAAAACTCTTCCCAAAAAACCCATTTTGCTCATAAAAACATTTTTTTGGGACGTCTCTTTATTGGCACTTACTACAAATAACACGAACAATACCAACAGCACAGATCTACCAACCTAAAGAATAAACCACACTGATCACTATTCATCATTTCAGTTTAAAAGAACTTGATCCACTTGAACTTCACCAAACTATTTGCACAATTTATGAGCATGTAGTTTTCTGTTGTGCAACATTACGGTTCAATGTATTCCTAATGGTTTTATAACAAAAGTTACTTAAGTACTTTTAAAAAAATGATTTTATATCAGAAAAAGTGTCTATTTGAACTACAGTGAAGTGGAATTAAAACAAAAAATAAGAAACACTGTGATTTGATTGCTTAGAAGTTCAACGATAATGCATCGCATAGATAAGCACTAATATCGAAAGTTTTGATTAAATAAATTAAACTAATATTCTTCAATTGTTGTTGTCGTTGTCAGTTCCTTGTAAAAAGTTGTCAGTTTGCGTAAGTTTCTTTGACAACCCTGCCTCTGCTTTAGCGTCGCCATATAAAGCCTTGCCCCCTCCCCTTTTGACTTTCTTTTACTATCTTACTAAAGCCTTAATATCATGCAAAGTCTGAATGGTTGTCTGTTTGTTGTTTCTTAAAGATTTTCGCATCCACTCTCATTAACACGAGTATAGAAAAGGGCGTTTTCACGGCACCGAAACACGAGCCAGATATCGAGACAGAAGTTTGCAAAGCTTTGTTTGACTTTTTGCCAATGCTGTGATATGAATTGCTTGTGTCTCTTTGGTCTGCGCCTGCTGGCTCATCGGTACTCACGAGGAGTCCTATCCCTGGCCCGCAGTCCATAGCAATCGATAACTCTACGATACACAAAACAGCTGATGACTTTGGAGCTTAACAACACTATTACAAGACTACAAAATCAACAACAAAACCTGGAATAAACATCAACACGGTAAGTAAACTCAACGACATCGACACTAACAAACACTGATCCACCTCTCGTTCAAACAGGATCCCGGTTCCGGACCCAGGCGTACCCGTCCTGCCTGAGACGGACACCTTCACTCCGTCTTCCTCAAGTTGGTCACCTAATGGACCGACTTCTTCAAGCATTGTCCCCCAAGCCTCCTTCTCCCCCCCGACACTGAAGAAGATGCCCACAAACAGGTCATGTGCGGCACAAATAGTGGCACACAAAAGTTTCAAGGACGGCACAGGCGCGACACTTAATTTCCTGCGCGGCACATGGCGCAAAGTCTTGACAATAATTTCTCTCTATTTTTGCCGCTGAAGGGCAACCGCAGTCAATGTCGAACTCGTCTCTGAAATTTTGGCAGCAACGTGAGCAGTGAAAAGATCCAATTCCTTCTTTTCCAAATTTCAAACCTCCGTTGCTGCCAGTGTACTCTCGTACAGGCCAAGGGCATGAGAGGCTTCATCTTTGCCTTCTCGCTCTAATGATGCTCTCTCTCAGAGCGAAACGGGCGATTTTTCCTAGAGTTAGATACATTTTTATGGTCGTCATCTCCTCGTAATCTGTACCCGCCAACCCTTATCGATAATTCCTTAATTTAAACAAATACATGAATACTATATCCTCTATGTCGATAAACAAATAAATACAAAAATTGGGCTGGCACAAACGATAAAAAAACTGTACATAACAGCTCTTACTTTTACTGTGGTTATAACACTCCTGCATAGGGTAACATAATTTTGTCAACAAATGTGTAACGCATTATCTTAAAAAAAAACTCTTTTCGAGGTAAAAGTCTATTGATGAAAACATTTCCATGCCCTAAAATTTCTGATATCTAATTTTTTGGCAGCTATAGGATAAAGTCATCCGACATCTTCCAAATTTGTTCGCATATATACAATCTGTGAGTTTGGGTGAGATATCTTAAGAAACAAAAAAGTTTTTCATACTAAAGGTCAATTTCAGCCGATTGCTCCTATGGGAGCAATAGGATAAAGTCTTCCGACATCGACTTAATTTATTCAGGATGTAGAAGACAGTCCCAAATATTGGTTAAGATATCTTAAGAAGCATCAAGTTTTCCACACTAAAGGTTAATTTCATCCGACTGTTCCTATGGCAGCTGTAGACTATAGTTATCCGACTTTAACCTAATTCGGTCAGGATATAGACGGCAGTCCCATACATACAATCTGTGAGTTTGGGTAAGATATCTAAAAAATCAAGAAAGTTTTTCATACTAAAGGATAATTTCATTCGATTGTTTTTATGGCAGCTATAGGATAAAGTCTTTCGACATCGACCAAATTTGGCCGGGATGTAAAAGGTAGTCCCATATTTACCATATGTGAGTTTGGTTAAGATATCTTAAGAAACACACAAGTTTTCCATACTAAAGGTTAAGTTCAGCCGATTGTTCATATCGCAGATGTAGAATATAGTCAGCCGACATCAACCAAATTTTATCAGGATGTAACAGGCAGTCCCATATATACAATCTGTGATTTGGTTAAGATATCTAAAGAAGCAAAAAAGTTGTGCATACTAAAGGTTAAATTCATCCGATTGTTCCTATGGCAGCTATAGGATATAGTCATCCGAGATCCACCAAATGTGGTCAGAATGTAACAGGCAGTCCCATATCTGAAGAAACAAAAAAGTTTTCCATACTAAAGGTTAAGTTTATCCGACTGTTCCTATGGCAGCTATAGACTATAGTTATGCGACATCAGCCGAATTTGGTCAGGATGTAGAAGGCAGTCGAATATATACAATTTGTGAAATTGGTTCAGATATCTTAAGAAAAAAAAAAAGTTATCCATACTAAAGGTTAAGTTTATCCGATTGTTCCTATGGCAGCTGCAGAATATAGTCATGCGACATCGACCAAATTTGGTCAGGATGTAAAAGGCAGTCCCACATATACCATTTATGAGTTTAATAAAGATAACTTAAGGAACAAAAAAGTTTTCCATACTAAAGGTTAATTTCATCCGATTTTTCCTATGGAAGCTGTAGGACATAGTCATCCAATATCAACCAAATTTGGTCAAGATGTAAAAGGCAGTCCCATTTATACAATACATTATGTGAGTTTGGTTAAGATATCTTAAGAAACAAATAAGTTTTCCATACTAAAGGTTATTTTCATCCGATTGTTCCTAGGCAGCTGTAGACTATAGTTATCCGACATCAACCAAATTTGGTCAGGATTTAGAAGGCAGTCCCTTATATACAATCTGTGAGTTTAGTGTAAATATTTTTAGAAACAAAAAATATTTCCATACTAAAGGTTAAGGCAACTATGGGATATAGTCATCCGACATCGACCAAATTTGGTCAGCATGTAAAAGGCGGTCCCATTTATACAATCTGTGAGTTTGGTTAAGATATCTGACGAAAGTTTTCCATACTAAAGGTTAAGTTCATCCGACTGTTCCTATGGAAGCTGTAGGATATAGTCATCCGACATCAACCAAATTTGGTCAGGATGTAAAAGGCAGTCCCATTTATACAATCTGTGAGCTTGGTTAAGATATCTGAAGAGACAAATAAGTTTTCCATACTAAAGGTTAATTTCATCCGATTGTTCCTATGGCAGATGTAGAATATGGTCATCCGAAATCAACCAAATTTGGTCGGGATGTAAAAGACAGTCCCATATTTACAGTGTGTGAGTTTGGTTAAGATATCTGAAGAAACAAAAAATTTGTCCATACTAAAGGTTAAGTTTATCCGACTATTCCTATGGCAGCTGTAGAATACAGTCATCCAACATCGACCAAATTTGGTCAGGATGTAAAAGGCAGTCCCATATATACAAATTATAAGTTTGGTTAAGATATCTGAAGAAACAAAAAATTTGTCCATACTAAAGGTTAAGTTTATCCGACTATTCCTATGGCAGCTATAGAATACAGTCAATATACAATTTATAAGTTTGGTTAAGATATCTTAAGAAACAAAAAAGTTGTCCATGCTAAAGGTTAAATTTATCCGACTGTTCTTATGGCAGCTGTAGGATGTAGTCATCCGACATCGACCAAATTTGGTCAGGATGTAAAAGGCAGTCCCATTTATACAATCTGTGAGTTTGTCTAAGATATCTTAAGAAACAAATAGTTTTTCAAACTAAAGTTTAATTTTATCCGACTGTTCCTATGGCAGCTATGGGATATAGTCATCCGATACATACCAAACTTCGTTTGGATGTAAAAGGCAGTCCCATATATACAATCTGTGAGTTTGGGTAAGATATCTAAAAAATCAAAAAAATTTTTCATACTAAAGGTTAATCTGATTCGATTGTTCTTATGGCAGCTATAGGATATAGTCTTCCGACATCGAACAAATTTGGTCGAGATGTAAAAGGCAGTCCCATATTTACAATATGTGAGTTTGGTTAAGATATCTTAAGAATCAAAAAAGTTTTTCATACCAAAGGTTAGTTTCATCCGGTTGTTCCTATGGCAGATGTAGAATATAGTCATCCGACATCAACCAAATTTGGGCAGGATGTAAAAGGCAGTCCCATATATACAATCTGTGAGTTTGGCTAAGATATCTTAAGAAACAAATAAGTTTTTCAAACTAAAGGTTAATTTCATCCGACTGTTCCTATGGCAGCTATGGGACATAGTCATCCGATATAAACCAAACTTGGTTTGGATGTAAAAGGCAGTCCCATATATACAATCTGTGAGTTTGGTAAAGATATTTAAAGAAACAAAAAAGTTTTTCATACTAAAGGTTAAGGCAACTATAGGATATAGTCATTCGACATCGGCCAAATTTGGTCAGCATGTAAAAGGCAGTCCCATATTTACAATATGTGAGTTTGGTTAAGATATCTAAAGAAACAAAAAAATGTTCCATTCTAAAGGTTAATTTCATCCGATTTTTCCTATGGAGGCTGTAGGATATAGTCATTCGACATCAACCAAATTTGGTCGGGATGTAAAAGGCAGTCCCATATTTACAATATGTGAGTTTGGTTAAGATATCTGTAGAAACAAATAAGTTTTTCATACTAAAGGTTAATTTCATCCGATTGTTCCTATGGCAGCTATAGGATATAGTCATCCGAGATACACCAAATGTGGTCAGGATGTAACAGGCCCATATATAGAATCTGTGAGTTTGGTTAAGATATCTAAAGAAACAAAAAAGTTTTTCATACTAAGGGTTAAGTTTATCAGACTGTTCCCATGGCAGCTATAGGATATAGTCATCCGAGATCAACCAAATGTGGTCAGAATGTAACAGGCAGTCCCATATATACAATTTGGGAGTTTGGTTAAGATACCTTAAGTAACAAAAAGGTTTTCCTTGCTAAAGGTTAAGGCAACTATAGGATATAGTAATTCGACATCGACAAAATTTGGTCAGGATGTAAAAGGCAGTTCCATATAAACAATCTGTGAGTTTGGTTAAGATTTGTAAAGAAACAAAAAAATTTTCCATACTAAAGGTTAATTTCATCCGATTGTTCCTATGGCAGATGTACAATATAGTCATCCGACATCAACCAAATTTGGTCGGGATGTAAAAGGCAGTCCCATATTTACAATATGTGAGTTTGGTTAAGATATCTGTAGAATTAAATAAGTTTTTCATACTAAAGGTTAATTTCATCCGATTGTTCCTATGGCAGCTATAGGATATAGTCATCCGAGGTACACCAAATGTGGTCAGGATGTAACAGGCCCATATATACAGTCTGTGAGTTTGGTTAAGATATCTAATGAAACAAAAAAAGTTTTTCATACTAAAGGTTAAGGCAACTATTGGATATAGTCATTCGACATCAGCAAAATTTGGTCAGGATGTAAAAGGGAGTCCCATATACACAAATTATGAGTTTAATTAAGGTAACTTAAGAAACAAAAAATTTTTCCATACTAAAGGTTAATTCTATCCAATTTTTTCCTATGAAAGCTGTAGGATATAGTCATCCGACATCAACCAAATTTGGTCAGGATGTAACAGGCAGTCCCTTATAAACAATCTGTGAGTTTGGTTAAGATATATTAAGAAACAAATAAGTTTTTCATACTCAAGGTTAATTGCATCCGCTTGTTCCTATGGCATATTTAGAATATAGTCGTCTGTTATCAACCAAATTTGGTCGGGATGTAAAAGGCAGTCCCATATTTACAATATGTGAGTTTGGCTAAGATATCTTAAGAAACAATAAAGTTTTCGTTACTAAAGGTTAATTTCATTCGATTGTTCCTATGGCAGATGTAGAATATAGTCATCCGACATCAACCAAATTTGGTGTATATATAAAAGGCAGTCCCATATTTCCAATACGTGAGTTTGGCTAAGATATCTTAAGAAAGAAAAAAGTTTTCCATACTAAAGGCTAAGTTCATCCGACTATTCCTATGGCTGCTGTAGACTATAGTCATCCGACATCAACCAAATTTGGTGGCGATGTAAAAGGCAGTCCCATATTTTCAATACGTGAGTTTGGCTAAGATATCTTAAGAAAGAAAACAGTTTTCCATACTAAGGGTTAAGTTTATCCGACTGTTCCCATGGCAGCTATAGGATATAGTCATCCGAGATCAACCAAATGTGGTCAGAATGTAACAGCAGACCCATATATACAATTTGGGAGTTTGGTTAAGATATCTTAAGTAACAAAAAGGTTTTCCTTGCTAAAGGTTAAGGCAACTATAGGATATAGTCATTCGACATCGACAAAATTTGGTCAGGATGTAAAAGGCAGTTCCATATAAACAATCTGTGAGTTTGGTTAAGATATATTAAGAAACAAATAAGTTTTTCATACTCAAGGTTAATTTCATCCGCTTGTTCCTATGGCAGATTTAGAATTTAGTCGTCTGTTGTCAACCAAATTTGGTCGGGATGTAAAAGGCAGTCCCATATTTACAATATGTGAGTTTGGTTAAGATATGTAAAGAAACAAATAAATTTTCCATACTAAAGCTTAATTTCATCCGATTGTTCCTATGGCTGATGTACAATATTGTCATCCGACATCAACCAAATTTGGTCGGGATGTAAAAGGCAGTCCCAAATTTACAATATGTAAGTTTGGTTAAGATATCTGTAGAATTAAATAAGTTTTTCATACTAAAGGTTAATTTCATCCGAATGTTCCTATGGCAGCTATAGGATATAGTCATCCGAAGTACACCAAATGTGGTCAGGATGTAACAGGCCCATATATACAGTCTGTGAGTTTGGTTAAGATATCTAAAGAAACAAAAAAAGTTTTTCATACTAAAGGTTAAGGCAACTATTGGATATAGTCATTCGACATGTACAAAATTTGGTCAGGATGTAAAAGGGAGTCCCAGATATACAATTTATGAGTTTAATTAAGGTAACTTAAGAAACAAAAAATTTTTCCATACTAAAGGTTAATTCTATCCAATTTTTTCCTATGAAAACTGTAGGATATAGTCATCCGACATCAACCAAATTTGGTCAGGATGTAACAGGCAGTCCCTTATAAACAATCTGTGAGTTTGGTTAAGATATATTAAGAAACAAATAAGTTTTTCATACTCAAGGTTAATTTCATCCGCCTGTTCCTATGGCATATTTAGAATATAGTCGTCTGTTATCAACCAAATTTGGTCGGGATGTAAAAGGCAGTCCCATATTTACAATATGTGAGTTTGGTTAAGATATCTAAAGAAACAAAAAAATGTTCCATACTATAGGTTAATTTCATCCGATTTTTCCTATGGAAGCTGTAGGATATAGTCATTCGACATCAACCAAATTTGGTCGGGATGTAAAAGGCACTCCCATATTTACAATATGTGAGTTTGGTTAAGATATCTTAAGTATCAAAAAGGTTTTCCTTACTAAAGGTTAAGGCAACTATAGGATATAGTCATTCGACATCGACAAAATTTGGTCAGGATGTAAAAGGCAGTTCCATATATCCAATCTGTGAGTTTGGTTAAGATATCTTAAGAAACAAATAAGTTTTTCATACTAAAGGTTAATTTCATCCGATTGTTCCTATGGCAGCTATAGGATATAGTCATCCGAGATACACCAAATGTGGTCAGGATGTAACAGGCCCATATATACAGTCTGTGAGTTTGGTTAAGATATCTAAAGAAACAAAATGTTTTGCATACTAAAGGTTAAGGCAACTATAGGATATAGTCATCCGACATCAACCAAATTTGGTCAGGATGTTAAAGGAAGTCCCATATATAGAATCTGTGAGGTTGGTTAAGATATCTAATGAAACAAAAAAGTTGTCCATACTAGAGGTTAAGTTTATCCGAGTGTTCCTATGGCAGCTATAGGATATAGTCATCCGAGATCAACCAAATGTGGTCAGAATGTAACAGGCAGTCACATATATACAATTTGGGAGTTTGGTTAAGATATCTTAGGTAACAAAAAGGTTTTCCTTACTAAAGGTTAAGGCAACTATAGGATATAGTCATTCGACATCGACAAAATTTGGTCAGGATGTAAAAGGCAGTTCCATATATCCAATCTGTGAGTTTGGTTAAGATATCTTAAGAAACAAAAAAGTTGTTCATACTAAAGGTTAAGTTTATCCGACTGTTCCTATGGCAGCTGTGGAATATAGTCATTCGACATCAACTAAATTTGGTCAGGATGTAGAAGGCAGTCCCATTTATACAATGTGTGAGTTTGGTTTGGATATCTTAAGATGCAAAAAAGTTTTCCTTACTAAAGGTTAAGGCAACTATAGGATATAGTCATCTGACATCGACCAAATTTGGTCAGGATGTAAAAGGCAGTCCCATATAAACAATATAGTCATCCGACATCAACCAAATTTGGTCGGGATGTAAAAGGCAGTCCTATATTTACAATATGTGAGTTTGGTTAAGATTTCTGTAGAAACAAATAAGTTTTTCATACTAAAGGTTAATTTCATCCGATTGTTCCTATGGCAGCTATAGGATATAGTCATCCGAGATACACCAAATGTGGTCAGGATGTAACAGGCCCATATATACAGTCTGTGAGTTTGGTTAAGATATCTAAAGAAACAAAAAAGTTTTTCATACTAAAGGTTAATTTCATCCGATTTTTTCTATGGCAGCTATGGGATATAGTCATCTGATATAAACCAAATTTGGTTTGGATGTAACAGGCAGTCCTATGTATACAGTCTGTGAGTTTGGGTAAGACATCTAAAAAATCAAAAAAGTTTTTCATACTAAAGGTTAATTGCATTCGATTGTTCTTATGACAGCTTTAGGATATAGTCTTCCGACATCGACCAAATTTGGTCGGGATGTAAAAGGCAGTCCCATATATACAATCTGTGAGTTTGGTTAAGATATCTTAAGAAACAAAAAAAATTTCCATTCTAAAGGTTAATTTTATCCGATTGTTCCTATGGCAGCTGTAGAATATAGTCGTCCGACATCAACCAAATTTGGTCAGGATGTAGAAGGCGGTTCCATATATACAATGTGTGAGTTTGGTTTGGATATCTTAAGAAGCAACAAAGTTTTCCTTACCAAAGGTTAAGGCAACTATAGGATATAGTCATCCGAGATCAACCAAATGTGGTCAGAATGTAACAGGCAGTCCCATATATACAATTTGGGAGTTTGGTTAAGATATCTTAAGTAGCAAAAAGGTTTTCCTTGCTAAAGGTTAAGGCAGCTGTAGAATATAGTCATTCGACATCAACCAAATTTGGTCAGAATGTTAAAGGCAGTTCCATATATACAATCTGTGAGTTTGGTTAAGATATCTTAAGAAACAAATACGGTTTTCATACTAATGTAGAATATAGTCATCCGACATCAACCAAATTTGGTCAGGATGTAAAAGGGAGTCCCATATAAACAATATAGTCATCCGACATCAACCAAATTTGGTCGGGATGTAAAAGGCAGTCCCATATTTACAATATGTGAGTTTGGTTAAGATATCTAAAGAAACAAAAAAATGTTCCATACTATAGGTTAATTTCATCCGATTTTTCCTATGGAAGCTGTAGGATATAGTCATTCGACATCAACCAAATTTGGTCGGGATGTAAAAGGCAGTCCCATATTTACAATATGGGAGTTTGGCTAAGATATCTTAAGAAACAAAAAAGTTTTCGTTACTAAAGGTTAATTTCATCCGATTGATCCTATGACAGATGTAGAATATAGTCATCCGACATCAACCAAATTTGGTGAATATATAAAAGGCAGTCACATATTTTCAATACGTGAGTTTGGCTAAGATATCTTAAGAAACAAAAAAGTTTTCCATACTAAAGGCTAAGTTCATCCGACTGTTCCTATGGCAGCTGTAGACTATAGTCATCCGACATCAACCAAATTTGGTGGCGATGTAAAAGGCAGTCCCATATTTTCAATACGTGAGTTTGGCTAAGATATCTTAAGAAACAAAAAAGTTTTCCATACTAAGAGTTAAGTTTATCCGACTGTTCCCATGGCAGCTATAGGATATAGTCATCCGAGATCAACCAAATGTGGTCAGAATGTAACAGGCAGACCCATATATACAATTTGGGAGTTTAGTTAAGATATCTTAAGTAACAAAAAGGTTTTCCTTGCTAAAGGTTAAGGCAACTATAGGATATAGTCATTCGACATCGACAAAATTTGGTCAGGATGTAAAAGGCAGTTCCATATAAACAATCTGTGAGAGTGGTTAAGATATATTAAGAAACAAATAAGTTTTTCATACTCAAGGTTAATTTCATCCGCCTGTTCCTATGGCAGATTTAGAATTTAGTCGTCTGTTGTCAACCAAATTTGGTCGGGATGTAAAAGGCAGTCCCATATTTACAATATGTGAGTTTGGTTAAGATATGTAAAGAAACAAAAAAATTTTCCATACTAAGGGTTAATTTCATCCGATTGTTCCTATGGCTGATGTAGAATATAGTCATCCGACATCAACCAAATTTGGTCGGGATGTAAAAGGCAGTCCCATCTTTACAATATGTAAGTTTGGTTAAGATATCTGTAGAATTAAATAAGTTTTTCATACTAAAGGTTAATTTCATCCGATTGTTCCCATGGCAGCTATAGGATATAGTCATCCGAAGTACACCAAATGTGGTCAGAATGTAACAGGCCCATATATACAGTCTGTGAGTTTGGTTAAGATATCTAAAGAAACAAAAAAAGTTTTTCATACTAAAGGTTAAGGCAACTATTGGATATAGTCATTCGACATCGGCAAAATTTAGTCAGGATGTAAAAGGGAGTTCTATATATACAATTTATGAGTTTAATTAAGGTAACTTAAGAAACAAAAAATGTTTCCATACTAAAGGTTAATTCTATCCAATTTTTTCCTATGAAAACTGTAGGATATAGTCATCCAACATCAACCAAATTTGGTCAGGATGTAACAGGCAGTCCCTTATAAACAATCTGTGAGTTTGGTTAAGATATATTAAGAAACAAATAAGTTTTTCATACTCAAGGTTAATTTCATCCGCTTGTTCCTATGGCATATTTAGAATATAGTCGTCTGTTATCAACCAAATTTGGTCGGGATGTAAAAGGCAGTCCCATATTTACAATATGTGAGTTTGGTTAAGATATCTAAAGAAACAAAAAAATGTTCCATACTATAGGTTAATTTCATCCGATTTTTCCTATGGAAGCTGTAGGATATAGTCATTCGACATCAACCAAATTTGGTCGGGATGTAAAAGGCAGTCCCATATTTACAATATGTGAGTTTGGTTAAGATATCTGTAGAAACAAATAAGTTTTTCATACTAAAGGTTAATTTCATCCGATTGTTCCTATGGCAGGCCCATATAAACAATCTATGAGTTTGGTTAAGATATCTAAAGAAACAAAAAAGTTTTTCATACTAAAGGTTAAGGCAACTGTAGGATATAGTCATCCGACATCGACCAATTGTTCCTATGTGAGTTGTGAGATATAGTCATCTGACATCGACCAAATTTAGTCAGGATGTAAAAGGCAGTCCCATATATACAATTTATGAGTTTGGTTAAGATAACTTAAGAAACAAAAAAGTTTTCCATACTAAAGGTTAATTTCATCCGATTGTTCCTATGGCAGATGTACAATATAGTCATCCGACATCAACCAAATTTGGTCGGGATGTAAAAGGCAGTCCTATATTTACAATATATGAGTTTGGCTAAGATATCTGTAGAAACAAATAAGTTTTTCATACTAAAGGTTAATTTCATCCGATTGTTCCTATGGCAGCTATAGAATATAGTCATCCGAGGTACACCAAATGTGGTCAGGATGTAACAGGCCAATATATACAGTCTGTGAGTATGGTTAAGATATCTAAAGAAACAAAAAAGTTTTTCATACTAAAGGTTAAGGAAACTATAGGATATAGTCATTCGACATCGGCAAAATTTGGTCTGGATGTAAAAGGGAGTCCCATATATACAATTTATGAGTTTAATTAAGATAACTTAAGAAACAAAAAATTTTTCCTTACTAAAGGTTAATTTCATCCGATTTTTTCCTATGAAAGCTGTAGAATATAGTCATCCGACATCAACCAAATTTGGTCAGGATGTAGAAGGCAGTTCCAAATATACAATGTGTTAGGTTGGTTTGGATATCTTAAGAAGCAAAAAAGTTTTCCTTACTAAAGGTTAAGGCAACTTTAGGATATGGTCATCCGACATCGACCAAATTTGGTCAGGATGTAAAAGGCAGTTCCATATGTACAATCTGTGTGTTTGGTTAAAATATCTTAAAAGACAAAAAAATTGTCCATACTAAAGGTTAATTTCATCCGATTGTTCCTAAGGCAGCTGTAGGATATAGTCATCCGAGTTCAACCAAATGTGGTCAGAATATAACAGGCAGTCCCTTTATACATTTTTGGAGTTTGGTTAAGATATCTTAAGAAACAAAAAAGTTTTTCATATTAAAGTTTAAGGCAACTGTAGGATATAGTTATCTGACATCAACCAAATTTGGTCAGGATGTAAAAGGCAGTTTCACATATACAATCTGTGAGTTTGGTTAAGATATCTTAAGAAACAAACAAATTTTCCATACTAAAGGTTAATTTCATCCGATTTTTCCTATGGAATCTGTAGGATATAGTCATCCGATATCAACCAAATTTAGTCAGGATGTAGAAGGCAGTTCCAAATATACAATTTGTTAGGTTGGTTTGGATATCTTAAGAAACAAATAAGTTTTTCGTACTAAAGGTTAATTTCATCCGATTGTTCCTATGGCAGATGTAGAATATAGTCATCCGACATCACCCAAATTTGGTCGGGATGTAAAAGGCAGTCCCATATTTACAATATGTGAGTTTGGTTAAGATATCTGAAGCAACAAAAAAGTTTTCCATACTAAACGTTAATTTCATCCGATTGTTCCTATGGCAGCTATAGGATATAGTCATCCGAGATCAACCAAATGTGGTCAGAATTTAGCAGGCAGTCCCATACATACAATTTGAGAACTTGGTTAAGATATCTTAAGAAACAAAAAAGTTTTCCTTACTAAAGGTTAAGGCAACTATAGGATATAGTCATTCGCCATCGACCAAATTTGGTCAGGATGTAAAAGGCAGTCCCATATATACAATTTATGAGATTAATTAAGATAACTTAAGAAACAAAAAAGTTTTCCATACTAAAGGTTAATTTCATCCGATTTTTCCTATGGAATCTGTAGGATATAGTCATCCGACATCAACCAAATTTGGTCAGGATGTAGAAGGCAGTTCCAAATATTCAATGTGTTAGGTTGGTTTGGATATTCTAAGAAGCAAAAAAGTTTTCCTTACTAAAGGTTAAGGCAACTTTAGGATATAGTCATCCGACATCGACCAAATTTGGTCAGGATGTAAAAGGCAGTTCCATATGTACAATCTGTGAGTTTGGTTAAAATATCTTAAGAGACAAAAAAATTGTCCATACTAAAGGTTAATTTCATCCGATTGTTCCTAAGGCAGCTATAGGATATAGTCATCCGAGATCAACCAAATGTGGTCAGAATGTAACAGGCAGTCCCATATATACAATTTTGGAGTTTGGTTAAGATATCTTAAGAAACAGGAAAGTTTTCCATACTAAAGGTTAATTTCATCCGATTGTTTCTATGGCAGCTATAGGATATAGTCATCCGAGATCAACCAAATGTGGTCAGAATGTAACAGGGAATCCCTTATATACAATTTGGGAGTTTGGTTAAGATATCTAAAGAAACAAAAAAGTTTTTCATACTAAAGGTTAAGGCAACTATAGGATATAGTCATTCGACAGCGACCAAATTTGGTCAGGATGTAAAAGGCAGTCCCATATATATAATTTATGAGTTTAATTAAGATAACTTAAGAAACAAAAAAGTTTTCCATACTAAAGGTTAAGTTCAACCGACTGTTCATATGGCAGCTGTAGACTATAGATATCCGACATCAACCAAATTTGGTCAGGATATAGAAGGCAGTCCCATATATACAATCTAAGAGTTTGGCTAAGATATCTAATTAAACAAAAAAGTTGTCCATACTAAAGGTTAAATTTATCCGACTGTTCATATGGAAGCTGTAGGATATAGTCATCCGACATCAAACAAATTTGGTCAGGATTTAATGGGCAGTTCCATATATACAATTTGGGAGTTTGGTTAAGATATCTGAAGAAACAAAAAAGTTTTCCTTACTAAAGGTTAAGGCAACTATAGGATATAGTCATTCGACATCGACCAAATTTGGTCAGGATGTAAAAGGCAGTCCCACATATATAATTTATGAGTTTAATTAAGATAACTTAAGAAACAAAAAACTTTTCCATACTAAAGGCTAAGTTCATCCGACTGTTCCTATGGCAGCTGTAGACTATAGATATCCGACATCAACCAAATTTGGTCAGGATGTAGAAGGCAGTCCCATATATACAGTCTGTGAGTTTGGTTAAGATATCTAATGAAACAGAAAAGTTGTCCATACTAAAGGTTAAGTTTATCCGACTGTTCCTATGGCAGCTGTAGAATATAGTCATCTGACTACAACCAAATTTGGTCAGGATGTAGAAGGCAGTCCCATATATACAATTTGGGAGATTGGTTAAGATATCTTAAGAAATAAAAAAGTTGTCCATACTAAAGCTTAAGTTCATCCGACTGTTCCTATGGGCTTAAGGTTAATTTCATCCGATTTATCCTATGGCAGATGTAGAATATAGTCATCCGACATCAACCAAATTTGGTCGGAATTTAAAAGGCAGTTCCAAATATACAATGTGTTAGGTTGGTTTGGATATCCTAAGAAGCAAAAAAGTTTTCCTTACTAAAGGTTAAGGCAACTTTGGGATATAGTCATCCGACATCGACCAAATTTGGTCAGGATGTAAAAGGCAGTTCCATATGTACAATCTGTGAGTTTGGTTAAAATATCTTAAGAGACAAAAAAATTGTCCATACTAAAGGTTAATTTCATCCGATTGTTCCTAAGGCAGCTATATGATATAGTCATCCGAGATCAACCAAATGTGGTCAGAATGTAACAGGCAGTCCCATATATACAATTTTGGAGTTTGGTTAAGATATCTTAAGAAACAAGAAAGTTTTCCATATTTAAGGTTAATTTCATCCGATTTTTCCTATGGAATCTGTAGGATATAGTCATCCGACATCAACCAAATTTGGTCAGGATGTAGAAGGCAGTTCCAAATATACAATGTATTAGGTTGGTTTGGATATCCTAAGAAGCAAAAAAGTTTTCCTTACTAAAGGTTAAGGCAACTTTAGGATATAGTCATCCGACATCGACCAAATTTGGTCAGGATGTAGAAGGCAGTCCCATATATACAATCTGTGAGGTTGGTTTAGATATCTAAAGAATCAAAAAAGTTGTACGTACTAATGGTTAAGTTTATCCGACTGTTCCTATGGCAGAAAGAAACAAAAAAGGTTTCCTTACTAAAGGTTAATGCAACTATAGGATATAGTCAACCGACAGCGACCAAATTTGGTCAGGTTGTAAAAGGCAGTCCCATATATATAATCTGTGAGTTTTGTTAAGATATTTTAAGGAACAAATAAGTTTTTCATACTAAAGGTTAATTTCATCCGGCATCAACCAAATTTGGTCAGGATGTAAAAGGCAGTCCCATATTTACAATATGTGAGTTTGGATAAGATATCTGAAGAAACAAAAAAGTTTTCCATACTAACGGTTAAGTTCATCCGACTGTTCCTATGGCAGCTGTAGACTATAGTTATCCGACATCAATCAAATTTGGTCAGGATGTAAAAGGCAGTTCCATATGTACAATCTGTGAGTTTGGTTAAAATATCTTAAGAGACAAAAAAATTGTCCATACTAAAGGTTAATTTCATCCGATTGTTCCTAAGGCAGCTATAGGATATAGTCATCCGAGATCAACCAAATGTGGTCAGAATGTAACAGGCAGTCCCATATATACAATTTTGGAGTTTGGTTAAGATATCTTAAGAAACAAGAAAGTTTTCCATACTTAAGGTTAATTTCATCCGATTTTTCCTATGGAATCTGTAGGATATAGTCATCCGACATCGACCAAATTTGGTCAGGATGTAAAAGGCAGTTCCATATGTACAATCTGTGAGTTTGGTTAAAATATCTTAAGAGACAAAAAAATTGTCCATACTAAAGGTTAATTTCATCCGATTGTTCCTAAGGCAGCTATAGGATATAGTCATCCGAGATCAACCAAATGTGGTCAGAATGTAACAGGCAGTCCCATATATACAATTTTGGAGTTTGGTTAAGATATCTTAAGAAACAGGAAAGTTTTCCATACTAAAGGTTAATTTCATCCGATTGTTTCTATGGCAGCTATAGGATATAGTCATCCGAGATCAACCAAATGTGGTCAGAATGTAACAGGCAATCCCTTATATACAATTTGGGAGTTTGGTTAAGATATCTAAAGAAACAAAAAAGTTTTTCATACTAAAGGTTAAGGCAACTATAGGATATAGTCATTCGACAGCGACCAAATTTGGTCAGGATGTAAAAGGCAGTCCCATATATATAATTTATGAGTTTAATTAAGATAACTTAAGAAACAAAAAAGTTTTCCATACTAAAGGTTAAGTTCAACCGACTGTTCATATGGCAGCTGTAGACTATAGATATCCGACATCAACCAAATTTGGTCAGGATATAGAAGGCAGTCCCATATATACAATCTAAGAGTTTGGCTAAGATATCTAATTAAACAAAAAAGTTGTCCATACTAAAGGTTAAATTTATCCGACTGTTCATATGGAAGCTGTAGGATATAGTCATCCGACATCAAACAAATTTGGTCAGGATTTAAAGGGCAGTTCCATATATACAATTTGGGAGTTTGGTTAAGATATCTGAAGAAACAAAAAAGTTTTCCTTACTAAAGGTTAAGGCAACTATAGGATATAGTCATTCGACATCGACCAAATTTGGTCAGGATGTAAAAGGCAGTCCCACATATATAATTTATGAGTTTAATTAAGATAACTTAAGAAACAAAAAACTTTTCCATACTAAAGGCTAAGTTCATCCGACTGTTCCTATGGCAGCTGTAGACTATAGATATCCGACATCAACCAAATTTGGTCAGGATGTAGAAGGCAGTCCCATATATACAGTCTGTGAGTTTGGTTAAGATATCTAATGAAACAGAAAAGTTGTCCATACTAAAGGTTAAGTTTATCCGACTGTTCCTATGGCAGCTGTAGAATATAGTCATCTGACTACAACCAAATTTGGTCAGGATGTAGAAGGCAGTCCCATATATACAATTTGGGAGATTGGTTAAGATATCTTAAGAAATAAAAAAGTTGTCCATACTAAAGCTTAAGTTCATCCGACTGTTCCTATGGGCTTAAGGTTAATTTCATCCGATTTATCCTATGGCAGATGTAGAATATAGTCATCCGACATCAACCAAATTTGGTCGGAATTTAAAAGGCAGTTCCAAATATACAATGTGTTAGGTTGGTTTGGATATCCTAAGAAGCAAAAAAGTTTTCCTTACTAAAGGTTAAGGCAACTTTGGGATATAGTCATCCGACATCGACCAAATTTGGTCAGGATGTAAAAGGCAGTTCCATATGTACAATCTGTGAGTTTGGTTAAAATATCTTAAGAGACAAAAAAATTGTCCATACTAAAGGTTAATTTCATCCGATTGTTCCTAAGGCAGCTATAGGATATAGTCATCCGAGATCAACCAAATGTGGTCAGAATGTAACATGCAGTCCCATATATACAAATTATGAGTTTAATTAAGATAACTTAAGAAACAAAAAAGTTTTCCATATGAAAGGTTAAGTTTATCCGACTGTTCCTATGACAGCTGTAGAATATAGTCATCCGACATCAACCAAATTTGGTCAGGATTTAGAAGGCAGTCCCATATATACAATGTGTGAGTTTGGTTTGGATATCTTAAGATGCAAAAAAGTTTTCCTTAATAAAGGTTAAGGCAACTATACGATGTAGTCATCTGACATCGACCAAATTTAATCAGGATGTAAAAGGCAGTCCCATATATACAATCTGTGAGTTTGGTTAAGATATCTAAAGAAACAAAAAAGTTGTTCATACTAAAGGTTAAGTTTATCCGACTGTTCCTATGGCAGAAAGAAACAAAAAGTTTTCCTTACTAATGGTTAATGCAACTTTAGGATATAGTCATTCGACAACGACCAAATTTGGTCAGGTTGTAAAAGGCAGTCCCATATATATAATTTATGAGTTTAATTAAGATAACTTAAGGAACAAAAAAGTTTTCCATACTAAAGGTTAATTTCTTCCGATTTTTCCTATGGAAGCTGTAGGATATAGCCATCCAACATCAACCAAATTTGTTCAGGATGTAAAAGGCAGTCCCATATATACAATCTGTGAGTTTTGTTAAGATATCTTAAGGAACAAATAAGTTTTTCATACTAAAGGTTAATTTCATCCGATTGTTCCTATGGCAGATGTAGAATATAGTCATCCGACATCAACCAAACTTAGTCGGGATATAAAAGGCAGTCCCATATTTACAATATGTGAGTTTGGTTATGATATCTGAAAAAACAAAAAAGTTTTCCATACTAACGGTAAGTTCATCCGACTGTTCCTATGGCAGCTGAAGACTATAGCTATCCGACATCAACCAAATTTGGTTAGGATGTAGAAGGCAGTCCCATTTATACAATCTGTGAGTTTGGATAAGATTTCTAATGAAACAAAAAAGTTGTCCATACTAAAGTTTAAAATTATCCGACTGTTCCTATGACAGCTGAAGAATATAGTCATCCGACATCAAGCAAATTTGGTCAGGATTTAGAAGGCAGTCCCATATATACAATGTGTGAGTTTGTTTTAAATATCTAAGGAAGAAAAAAAGTGTTCCATACTAAAGGTTAAGGCAACTATAAGATATAGTCATCCGACATCGACCAAATTTGGTCAGGATGTAAAAGGCAGTCCCATTTATACAATCTGTGAGTTTAGTTAAGATATCTTAAGAAACAAATAAGTTTTTCATACTAAAGGTTAATTGTATCCGATTTTTCCTACGGCAACAATAGGATACAGTGTTCCGACGTCGACTTAATGTATTTATAATGTACCAGACAGTCCCATATATTGGTTAAGATATCTTAAGGAGCAAAAATTTTTCCATACTAAAGGTTAATTTCATCCGATTTTTCCTATGGTAGCTATTGGATATAGTCATCAGATATAAACCAAATTTCGTTTGGATGTAACAAGAAGTCCAACATATACCATCTGTGAGTTTGGGTAAGATATCTAAAAAATCAAAAAAGTTTTTCATACTAAAAGTTAATTTCATTCGATTGTTCTTACGGCAGCTATAGGATAAAGTCTTCCGACATCGACCAAATGTGGTCAGAATGTAACAGGCAGTCCCATATATACAATTTGGGAGTTTGGTTAAGATAACTTAAGAAACAAAAAAGTTTTCCTTACTAAAGGTTAAGGCAACTATAGGATATAGTCATCCGATATAAATCAAATTTTGTTTGGATGTAACAGGAAGTCCCACATATACAATCTGTGAGTTTGGTTAAGATATCTAAAGAAACAAAAAAGTTTTTCATACTAAAGGTTAATTTCATTCGATTGTTCTTATGGCAGCTATAGGATATAGTCATCCGAGATCAACCAAATGTGGTCAGAATGTAAAAGGCAGTCCCATATATACAATTTGGGAGTTTGGTTAAGATATCTAAAGAAACAATCAAGTTTTTCATACTGAAGGTTAATTTCATCCGATTGTTCCTATGGAAGATGTAGAATATAGTCATCCGGCATCAACCAAATTTGGTCGGAATGTAAAAGGCAGTCCCATGTAGAGATGGGCACGGGCCTCCCTTTGAAGGCCCGAGCCCGAAACAAATTTTTAAGGCCCGGCCCGGACCGATATTACAATAGAAAAAAAATTTATTTTTTTTCTTATTCATTTTGCCGCTTTGTCGCCTTCTTTTTCTTATCATATCGACAAAGGTGATGTGTAAATAATATAGCAGTGAAATATAGAAATATTTTTACCAATCGATACTAAACTAATTTTTAAATCGTGACTTTTCGATCCTACCGGGCCTCCGGGCTTTTGGCTTAGGCCCGGGCCCGCACGAAAGAAAGCCCGTTTTCGATCTTCATGCACGAACCCGGGGATTTTTTGAAGTGACCCGCGGGACACGAGGCCCGCAAAGGCCCGTGCCCATCTCTAGTCCTATATAAACAATCTGTGAGTTTGGTTAAGATATCTAAAGAAACAAAAAAGTTGTCCATACTAAAGGTTAAAAATATCCGACTGTTCCTATGGCAGCTGTAGAATATAGTTATCCGACATCAACCAAATTTGGTCAGGTTGTAGAAGGCAGTCCCATATATACAATGTGTGAGTTTGTTTTAAATATCTTAAGAAGCAAAAAAGTTATCCATACTAAAGGTTAAGGAAACTATAGGATATAGTCATCCGACAACGACCAAATTTGGTCAGGATGTAAAAGGCAGCCCCAATTATACAAGCTGTGAGTTTGGTTAAGATATCTTAAGAAACAAATTAGTTTTTCATACTAAAGGTTAATTTTATCCAATTGTTCCTATGGCAGCAATAGGATTAAGTTTTCCGACATCGACTAAATTTATTCAGGATGTAGCAGACAGTCCCATATATTGGTTAAGATATCTAAGGAAACAAAAAAGTTTTTCATACTAAAGGTTAATATCATTCGATTGTTCCTATGGCAGCTATGGGATATAGTCATCCGATATTGACCAAATGTGGTAAGAATATAACAGCAGTCCCATATATACAATTTGGGAGTTTGGTTAAGATAACTTAAGAAACAAAAAGGTTTTCCTTACTAAAGGTTAAGGCAACTATAGGATATAGCTATCAGATATAAACCAAATTTTGTTTGGATGTAACAGGAAGTCCCACATATACAATCTGTGAGTTTGGTTAAGATATCTTAAGAAACAAAAAAGTTTTCTACACTAAAGGTTAAGTTCATCCGACTGTTCCTATGGCAGCTGTAGAATATTGTTATCCGACATTAACCAAATTTGGTCAGGATGTAGAAGGCAGTCCCATATATACAATGTGTGAGTTTGTTTTAAATATCTTAAGAAGCTAAAAAGTTACCCATACTAAAGGTTAAGGCAACTATAAGAAATAGTCATCCGACATCGACCAAATTTGGTCAGGATGTAAAAGGCAGTCCCATTTATACAATCTGTGAGTTTGGTTAAGATATCTTAAGAAACAAATTAGTTTTTCATAGTAAAGATTAATTTTATCCGATTGTTGCTATGGCAACAATAGGATTAAGTTTTCCCACATCGACTAAATTTATTCACGATGTAGCAGACAGTCCCATATATTGGTTAAGATATCTTAAGAAGCAAAAATGTTTCCATACTAAAGTTTAATTTCATCCGATTGTTCCTAAGGCAGCTATTGGATATAGTAATCAGAAAAGATTTATTTTTTTCCTTATTCCGATGTAGCAGACAGTCCCATATATTGGTTAAGATATCTTAAGAAGCAAAAATTTTTCCATACTAAAGTTTAATTTCATTCGATTGTTCCTATGGCAGCTATTGGATATAGTCATCAGATAAGAACCAAATTTGGTTTGGATGTAACAGGAAGTCCCACGTATACAATCTGTGAGTTTGGTTCAGATATCTTAAGAAACAAAAAAGTTTTCTACACTAAAGGTTAAGTTCATCCGACTGTTTCTATGGCAGCTGTAGAATATAGTTTTCCGACATTAACCAAATGTAATCAGGATGTAGAAGGCAGTCCCATATATACAATCTGTGAGTTTGGTTAAGATATCTAAAGAAACAAAAAAATTTTGCATACTAAAGGTTAATTTCATCCGATTGTTCCTATGGCAGCTATGGGATATAGTCATCCGATATAAACCCAAATAGGTTTGGATGTAACAGGCAGTCCCATATATACAATCTGTGGGTTTGGGTAAGATATCTAAAAATCAAAAAAGTTTTTCATACTAAAGGTTAGTTTCATTCGATTGTTCTTATGGCAGCTATATAGTCATCCGAGAACAACCAAATGTGGTCAGAATGTAACAGGCAGTCCCATATATACAATTTGGGAGTTTGGTTAAGATATCTAAAGAAACAAAAAAGATTTCGATACTAAAGGTTAATTTCATCCGATTGTTCCTATGGCTGATGTAGAATATAGTCATCCGACATCAACCAAATTTTGTCGGGATGTAAACGGTAGTCCCATGTTTACAAAATGTGAGTTTGGTTAAGATATCTGAAGAAACAAAAAAGTTTTCCATACTGTTCCTATGGCAGCTGTAGACTATAGTTATCCGACGTAGAAGGATATATATAATTTATGAGTTTAATAAAGATAACTTAAGGAACAAAAAAGTTGTCCATACTAACGGTAAGTTCATCCGACTGTTCCTATGGCAGCTGAAGACTATAGCTATCCGACATCAACCAAATTTGGTTAGGATGTAGAAGGCAGTCCCATATATACAATCTGTGAGTTTGGTTAAGATTTCTAATGAAACAAAAAAGTTGTCCATACTAAAGTTTAAAATTATCCGACTGTTCCTATGACAGCTGAAGAATATAGTCATCCGACATCAAGCAAATTTGGTCAGGATTTAGAAGGCAGTCCCATATATACAATGTGTGAGTTTGTTTTAAATATCTAAAGAAGAAAAAAAGTTTTCCATACTAAAGGTTAAGGCGACTATAAGATATAGTCATCCGACATCGACCAAATTTGGTCAGGATGTAAAAAGCAGTCCCATTTATACAATCTGTGAGTTTAGTTAAGATATCTTAAGAAACAAATAAGTTTTTCATACTAAAGGTTAATTGTATCCGATTTTTCCTATGGCAACAATAGGATAAAGTGCTCCGACATCGACTTAATGTATTCGTAATGTAGTAGACAGTCCCATATTTAGTCTCCTCCCTTTGAAGGCCCGGCCCAGCCCGAGCCCGAAACAAAATTTTAAGGACCGGCCCGGAGCGATATTACAATAGAAAAAAAAATTTCTTTTTTTCCTTATTCATTTTGCCGCTTTGTCGCCTTCTTTTTCTTATAAACACACGAGAAATTAAGTTTGACAATCATATCGATAAGTGTCATATCGACAAAGGAGATGTGTAAATAATATAGCAGTGAAATATAGAAATATTTTTACCAATCGATACTAAACTAATTTTTAAATCGTGACTTTTCGAGCCTACCGGGCCTCTGGGCTTTTGGCTTAGGCCCGGGCCCGCACGAAAGAAAGCCCGTTTTCGATCTTCATGCACGAAGCCCGGGGATTTTTTGAAGTGACCCGCGGGACACGAAGCCCGCAAAGGCCCGTGCCCATCTCTAGTCCTATATAAACAATCTATGAGTTTGGTTAAGATATCTAAAGAAACAAAAAAGTTGTCCATACTAAAGGTTCAAAATATCCGACTGTTCCTATGGCAGCTGTAGAATATAGTTATCCGACATCAACCAAATTTGGTCAGGTTGTAGAAGGCAGTCCCATATATACAATGTGTGAGTTTGTTTTAAATATCTTAAGAAGCACAAAAGTTATCCATACTAAAGGTTAAGGAAACTATAGGATATAGTCATCCGACAACGACCAAATTTGGTCAGGATGTAAAAGGCAGTCCCATTTATACAATCTGTGAGTTTGGTTAAGATATCTTAAGAAACAAATTAGTTTTTCATACTAAAGGTTAATTTTGTCCGATTGTTCCTATTGCAGCAATAGGATTAAGTTTTCCGACATCGACTAAATTTATTCAGGATGTAGCAGACAGTCCCATATATTGGTTAAGATATCTAAAGAAACAAAAAAGTTTTTCATACTAAAGGTTAATATCATTCGATTGTTCCTATGGCAGCTATTGGATATAGTCATCCGATATTGACCAAATGTGGTAAGAATATAACAGGCAGTCCCATATATACAATTTGGGAGTTTGGTTAAGATAACTTAAGAAACAAAAAAGTTTTCCTTACTAAAGGTTAAGGCAACTATAGGATATAGTTATCAGATATAAACCAAATTTTGTTTGGATGTAACAGGATGTCCCACATATACAATCTGTGAGTTTGGTTTTCTACACTAAAGGTTAAGTTCATCCGACTGTTCCTATGGCAGCTGTAGAATATTGTTATCCGACATTAACCAAATTTGGTCAGGATGTAGAAGGCAGTCCCATATATACAATGTGTGAGTTTGTTTTAAATATCTTAAGAAGCTAAAAAGTTACCCATACTAAAGGTTAAGGCAGCTGTAGAATATTGTTATCCGACATTAACCAAAGTTGGTCAGGATGTAAAAGGCAGTCCCATTTATACAATCTGTGAGTTTGGTTAAGATATCTTAAGAAACAAATTAGTTTTTCATAGTAAAGATTAATTTTATCCGATTGTTCCTATGGCAACAATAGGATAAAGTTTTCCCACATCGACTAAATTTATGCAGGATGTAGCAGACAGTCCCATATATTGGTTAAGATATCTTAAGAAGCAAAAATTTTTCCATACTAAAGTTTAATTTCATCCGATTGTTCCTATGGCAGCTATTGGATATAGTCATCAGATATAAACCAAATTTGGTTTGGATGTAACAGGAAGTCCCACGTATACAATCTGTGAGTTTGGTTCAGATATCTTAAGAAACAAAAAAGTTTTCTACACTAAAGGTTAAGTTCATCCGACTGTTTCTATGGCAGCTGTTGAATATAGTTATCTGACATTAACCAAATTTAATCAGGATGTAGAAGGCAGTCCCATATATACAATCTGTGAGTTTGGTTAAGATATCTAAAGAAACAAAAAAGTTTTGCATACTAAAGGTTAATTTCATCCGATTGTTCCTATGGCAGCTATGGGATATAGTCATCCGATATAAACCCAATTTGGTTTGGATGTAACAGGCAGTCCTATATATACAATCTGTGGGTTTGGGTAAGATATCTAAAAATCAAAAAAGTTTTTCATACTAAAGGTTAGTTTCATTCGATTGTTCTTATGGCAGATATAGGATATAGTTTTCCGACATCGACCAAATTTGGTCGGGGTGTCAAAGGCAGTCCCATATTTATAATATGTGAGTTTGGTTAAGATATCTTAAGAAACAAACAAGTTATTCATACTAAAGGTTAATTTCATCCGATTGTTCCTATGGCAGATATAGGATATAGTCATCCGAGAACAACCAAATGTGGTCAGAATGTAACAGGCAGTCCCATATATACAATTTGGGAGTTTAGTTAAGATATCTAAAGAAACAAAAAAGATTTCGATACTAAAGGTTAATTTCATCCGATTGTTCCTATGGCTGATGTAGAATATAGTCATCCGACATCAACCAAATTTAGTCGGGATGTAAACGGCAGTCCCATGTTTACAAAATGTGAGTTTAATTAAGATATCTGAAGAAACAAAAAAGTTTTCCATACTGTTCCTATGGCAGCTGTAGACTATAGTTATCCGACATCAACCAAATTTGGATAGGATGTAGAAGGCAGTCCCATATATACAATCTGTGAGTTTGGTTAAGATATCTAAAGAAAAAAAAAAAGTTGTCCATACTAAAGGTTAAAATTATCCGAATGTTCCTATGGCAGCTGTAGAATATAGTCATCCGACATCAACAAAAGAAACAAAAAAGATTTCCATGCTAAAGGTTAATTTCATCCGATTGTTCCTATGGCTGCTATAGGATATAGTAATCCGAGATCAACCAAATGTGGTCAGAATGTAACAGGCAGTCCCATAAATACAATCTGTGAGTTTGGGTAAGATATCTAATAAATCAAAAAAGTTTTTTATACTAAAGGTTATTTTCATTCGATTGTTCCAACGGCAGCTGTAGCAAAGAGTCATCCGAGATCAACCAAATTTGGTCAGAATTTAGAAGGCAGTCCCATATATACAATGTGTGAGTTTGTTTATCTTATCTTAACCAGTCCCATTTATACAATCTGTGAGTTTAGTTAAGATATCTTAAGAAACAAATAAGTTTTTCATACTAAAGGTTTATTTTATCCGATTTTTCCTATGGCAACAATAGGATAAAGTCTTCAGACATCGACTAACTGTAGCAGCCAGTCCCATATATTGGTTAAGATATCTTAAGAAGCAAAAATTTTTCCAAACTAAAGTTTAATTTCATCCGATTGTTCGTATGGTAGCTATTGGATATAGTCATCCGATATAAATCAAATTTGGCTTGGATGTAACAGGCAGTCCCATAAATACAATCTGTGAGTTTGGGTAAGATATCTAAAAAATCAAAAAAGTTTTTCATACTAAAGGTTAATTTCATTCGATTGTTCTTACGGCAGCTATAGGATATAGTCTTCCGACATCGAACAAATTTGGTCAGGATGTAAAAGGCAGCCATATTTACAATATGTGAGTGTGGTTAAGATATCTTAAGAAAAAAACAAGTTTTCTTTATTAAAGGTTAAGTTCATCCGATTGTTCATATGCCAGATGTAGAATATAGTCATCCGACATCAACCAAATTTTATCAAGATGTAACAGGCAGTCCCACATATACAATCTGTGAGTTTGGATAAGATATCTTAAGAAACAAAAAACTTTTTCATACTAAAGGTTAATTTCATCCGACTGTTCCTATGGCAGCTGTCGAATATAGTCATCCGACATCAACAAAATTTGGTCATATATACAATTTGGGAGTTTGGTTAAAATATCTAAAGAAACAAAAAAGATTTCCATGCTAAAGGTTAATTTCATCCGATTGTTCCTATGGCTGCTATAGGATATAGTAATCCGAGATCAACCAAATGTGGTCAGAATGTAACAGGCAGTCCCATAAATACAATATGTGAGCTTGGGTAAGATATCTAATAAATCAAAAAAGTTGTTTATACTAAAGATTATTTTCATTCGATTGTTCCTTTGGCGGCTATAGGATATAATCATCCGACATCGACCAAATTTGGTCAGGATGTAAAAGGCTGTCCCGTTTATACAATATGTGAGTTTGGCTAAAATTTCTGTAGAAACAAAGAAGTGTTCCATACTAAAGGCTTAGTTCATCCGACTGTTCCTATGGCAGCTGTCGAATATAGTCATCTGACATCAACAAAATTTGGTCATATATACAATTTGGGAGTTTGGTTAAAATATCTAAAGAAACAAAAAAGATTTCCATGCTAAAGGTTAATTTCCTCCGATTGTTCCTATGGCTGCTATAGGATATAGTAATCCGAGATCAACCAAATGTGGTCAGAATGTAACAGGCAGTCCCATAAATACAATATGTGAGCTTGGGTAAGATATCTAATAAATCAAAAAAGTTGTTTATACTAAAGATTATTTTCATTCGATTGTTCCTTTGGCGGCTATAGGATATAATCATCCGACATCGACCAAATTTGGTCAGGATGTAAAAGGCTGTCCCGTTTATACAATATGTGAGTTTGGCTAAAATTTCTGTAGAAACAAAGAAGTGTTCCATACTAAAGGCTTAGTTCATCCGACTGTTCCTATGGCAGCTGTCGAATATAGTCATCTGACATCAACAAAATTTGGTCATATATACAATTTGGGAGTTTGGTTAAAATATCTAAAGAAACAAAAAAGATTTCCATGCTAAAGGTTAATTTCCTCCGATTGTTTCTATGGCAGCTATAGGATATTGTCATCCGAAATCAACCAAATGTGGTCAGGATGTAAAAGGCAGCCCTATAAATACAGTCTGTGAGTTTGGTTGGGACATCTTAAGAAACAAAAAAGTTTTTCATACTAACGGTTACTTTTATCCGATTGTTCCTATGGCGGCAACAGGATAAAGTCTTCCGACATCGACTAAATTTATTCAGGATGTAGAAGACAGTCCCATATTTTGGTTAAGATATCTTAAGAAGCAAAAAGTTTTCCATACTAAAGGTTAATTACATCCGATTGTTCCTACGGCAGCTGTAGAATAGAGTCATCCGAGTTCAACCAAATTTGGTCAGGATGTAGAAGGCAGTTCCTTATATATAATCTGTGAGTTTGGATTAGATATCTAATAAATCAAAAAAGTTTTTTATACTAAAGGTTATTTTCAATCGATTGTTCCTATGGCGGCTATAGGATATAGTCATCCGACATCGACCGAATTTGGTCAGGATGTAAAAGGCAGTCCCGTTTATACAATATGTGAGTTTGGCTAAGATTTCTTAAGAAACAAGAAAGTGTTCCTTACTAAAGGCTTAGTTTATCCGACTGTTCCAATGGCAGCTGTAGTATATAGTCATCCGACATCAACAAAATTTGGTCATATATACAATTTGGGAGTTTGGTTAAGATATCTAAAGAAACAAAAAAGTTGTCGATACCAAAGGTTAATTTCATCCGATTGTTTCTATGGCAGCTATAGGATATTGTCATCCAAAATCAACCAAATGTGGTCATGATGTAAAAGGCAGTCCTATAAATACAATTTATGAGTTTAATTAAGATTACTTAAGAAACAAAAAAGTTTTTCATACTTAAGGTTATTTTCATCCGATTTTTTCAATGAAAGCTGTAGGATACAGTCATCCGATATCGACCAAATTTGGTCAGTATGTAAAAGGCAGTCCCATATATACAATCTGTGAGTTTTGTTACGATATCTTAAGAAACAAATAAGATTTTCATATTTACCGTTAATTTCATCCGATTGTTCCTACGGCAGCTGTAGAATAGAGTCATCCTAGATCAACCAAATTTGGTCAGGATGTAGAAGCAGTCCCATATATACAATCTGTGAGTTTGGTTTAGATATCTTAAGAAACAAATTAGTTTTCCATACTTAAGTTAAATTTCATCCGATTGTTCCAATGGCAGCAATATAGTCATCCGACATCGACCAAATTTGGTCAGGATTTAAAAGGCAGTCCCATATATACAATCTGTGAGTTTTGTTAAGATATCTTAAGAAACAAATAAGTTTTTCATACTTAACGTTAATTTCATCCGATTGTTCCTACGGCAGCTGTAGAATAGAGTCATCCGGTTTCAACCAAATTTGGTCAGGATGTAGAAGGCAGTCCCATCACTGCGGACGGCAGTCCGCGCTAGTGACGAAAGCATCACGAAGGGTGCGAAAGGCGACTAGCAATATATACAGGAAGAATGGAAAATTTGCTATAACTGTCCGATCAGATCGACTTGTATACCGATCGAAAGGTATAGTTTTTTTTTTAACAAAAGTACATACTAACGATTTTGAAAACTCACCTGGTTCGTGAGATAGTCAGGTAAAAGTGGGAGGGGCGAAATTTAGATAACTGCAGCAAATGGGGCCGTTGGAGCCTTTCGGTACATTTTTTTAATTTTCTACGATTCTTATCAAAAATACGCGTCGAATGACACCTCAATCAATCCGTTCAGTGGTTCAAAAGATAATTACATTTGAAATTTTTAGTGGCCTTCTCAAAATGAGATGAAAATTCAGTTTGTCTGTTTGTTTGTTTGTGTGTTTGTTTGTATCAAAGCGTTGAAATAGCTAAAATGTGTGAATGAGGATCTATTCCCAATTATAAAATTAGAAACTTTTGTTCTACGACTTTTTCGAAAAAAGCTAGTTTAGCGTGAAATCACTCAAATTTGCTAAGCTTAACCACCCTAGTATCCAAACGATAGAAGCTACAGATATGTTCTATATATCGTTGAAAAGGTATTTTGAAGTTTTTTTAGGTTTACCTGGTTCATAGGTAAGAAGCTACTGGTGAATTAAGATTTCATTGCCGATTTGAAAAAAAATCTACACTCAAAATCACTTTGAAATTATTATATGTAATAGTCAGCTTTTTTCCGCGTTTTTTGACATATAACACATATCTGTGAAAATTCGTGTCGGCAAGATATTACGTTTTGCCTGACTATCTTAATTCCTTAGCAATGAATGATGGCAGCAGTAACAATGCAAGCATTGAAAATTGTCAAAAAGGGTGAATTGGTTTTGTGCAATGTATGTAACAGGCAGAAGGAAGTTTCTCCGACCCTATAAAGTATATATATTCTTGATCAGTATCAATAGCAGAGTCGATTGAGCGATGTCCGTCTATCTGTCCGTCTGTCTGTCCGTCAGTCCGTGTGTTTGAGCCAAAGGAACTCAGAGACTTTAAGAGCTAGAGACTTCAAACTTGGTATGTAAGTTCCTGGATAGCGGGCGCAGATCAAGTTTATTTTAAAATTTGGATCGGACCTCTATATCATACAGCTGCAATAGGAACGATCAGTCCAAAATCAAGTTTTAGTATGAACAACCTTATTGTTGTTTAAAATATCTCGACCAAACTAACAAGATATTCATTTGGGATGGTCCTAAATATCCTGGTTGAAATCGGACCACTATATCATATAGCTGCCATAGGAACAATCAGTCCAAAATCAAGTTTCAGTATGAAAATCTTTTTTGTTGTTCGAAATATCTCGACCACACTGACAGGATATGCATTCGGAATGGACCTATATATTCTGATCAAATTTGGTTAAAATCGGATAGCTATATCATATAGCTGTCATAGGTCGAGCACACTCGACTGTAGCCGCACCTACTCGCGAGCGAAGCGAGCCGGGGGTAGGCGAGCGAAACGAGCAGGCGGCGGAGCCCCCTTGTTTTTCATGGTACTTAGGCTTGATACAGGCAAATTCAAAAACGTCTAATATCTTCTAAAAAATACCTCTTTACGAGGTAAAATTCTAGTGACGAAAACATTTTCATGTCCCAAAATTTCTGATATCCAATTTTGTGACGAACGATATTAAATTGAATATATAACTTATTCTTAAAAAAAAAGTTTGGCATTCGGCACATTGCGCAATAAAGTCCCTATCCTTCTTACCTAACAAAAATAACCTTTTTTGCGCAGTGCCCAAAGACAAACTTTTTTTTAAGAATAAGTTATATATTCAATTTAATATCGTTCGTCACAAAATTGGATTTCAGAAATTTTGGGGCATGGAAATGTTTTCGTCACTAGAATTTTACCTCGTAAAGAGGTATTTTTTAGAAGTATATACAATCTGTGAGTTTGGTTTAGATATCTTAAGAAACAAATAAGTTTTTCATACCAAAGGTTAATTTCATCCGATTGTTCCTATGGCGGCTATAGGATATAGTCATCCGACATCGACCAAATTTGGTCAGGATGTAAAAGGCAGTCCCATTTATACAATATGTGAGTTTGGCTAAGATTTCTTTAGAAACAAAAAAGTGTTCCTTACTAAAGGCTTAGTACATCCGAATGTTCCTATGGCAGCTGTAAATTATAGTCATCCGCCATCAACAAAATTTGGCCATATATACAAATTGGGAGTTTGGTTAAGATGTCTTAAGTAACAATAAAGTTGTCGATTCTAAAGGTTAATTTCATCTGATTGTTTCTATGGCAGCTATAGGATATTGTCACCCGAAGTCAACCAAATGTGGTCAGGATGTAAAAGGCAGTAATATAAATACAGTCTGTGAGTTTGGTTAAGATATCGTAAGAAACAAAAAAGTTTTTCATACTAAAGTTTAATTTTATCCGATTGTTCTCATGGCAGCAACAGGATAAAGTCATCCGACATCGACTAAATTTATTCAGGATGTAGAAGACAGTCCCATATATTGGTTAAGATATCTTAAGAAGCAAAAAGTTGTCCATACTAAAGGTTAATTACATCCGATTGTTCCTATGGTAGCTATAGGATATAGTCATTCGAGATCAACCAAATGTGGTCATAATATAGCAGGCAGTCCCATATATACAATTTGGGAGTTTGGTTAAGATATCTTAAGAAACAAATAAGTTTTTCATACTTAACGTTAATTTCATCCGATTGTTCCTTCGGCAGCTGTAGAAAAGAGTCATCCGAGTTCAACCAAATTTGGTCAGGATGTAGAAGGCAGTTCCACACATATAATCTGTGAGTTTGATTTAGATATCTTAAGAAACAAATAAGTTTTTCATACTAAAGGTTAATTTCATCCGATTGTTCCAATGGCAGCAATATAGTCATCCGACATCGATCAAATTGGGTCAGGATGTAAAAGGCAGACCCATATATACAATTTATGAGTTTAATTAAGATTACTTAAGAAACAAAAAAGTTTTTCATACTTAAAGTTAATTTCATCCGATTTTTGCTACGGCAGCTGTAGAATAGAGTCATCCAAGATCAACCAAATTTGGTCAGGATGTAGAAGGCAGTCCCATATATACAATCTGTGAGATTGGTTTAGATATCTAAAGAAACAAAAAAGTTTTGCCTACTAAAGGTTAAGGCAACTATAGGATATAGTCATCCGACATCAACCAAATTTGGTCAGGATGTAAAAGGCAGTCCCATATATACAATTTGGGAGTTTTGTTAAGATATCTTAAGAAACAAATAAGTTTTTCATACTTAACGTTAATTTCATCCGATTGTTCCTACGGCTGCTGTAGAATAAGTCATCCGACATCGACCAAATTGGGTCAGGATGTAAAAGGCAGTCTCATGTATACAATTTATGAGTTTAATTAAAATAACTTAAAAAACAAAAAAGTATTCCATACTTAAGGTTATTTTCATCCGATTTTTTCAATGAAAGCTGTAGGATATAGTCATTCGATATCAACCAAATGTGGTAAGAATGTAACAGGCAGTCCCATATATACAATTTGGGGGTTTGGTTAAGATTTCTTTAGAAACAAAAAAGTGTTCCTTACTAAAGTCTTAGTTCATCCGACTGTTCCTATGGCAGCTGTTGAATATAGTCAGCCGACATCAACAAAATTTGGTCATATATACAATTTGGGAGTTTGGTTTAAATATCTAAAGAAACAATAAAGTTGTCGATTCTAAAGGTTTATTTCATTCGATTGTTTCTATGGCAGCAACAGGATAAAGTCATCCAACATCGACTTAATTTATTCAGGATGTAGAAGACAGTCCCATATATTGGTTAAGATATCTTAAGAAGCAAAAAGTTTTCCATACTAAAGGTTAATTTCATCCGATTGTTCCTATGGCAGCTATAGGATATAGTCATTCGAGATCAACCAAATGTGGTCATAATGTAACAGGCAGTCCCATATATAAAATTTGGGAGTTTGTTTAATATATCTTAAGAAACAAATAAGTTTTTCATACTAAAGGTTTATTTCATCCGATTGTTCCTACGGCAGCTGTAGAATAGAGTCAGCCGAGTTCAACAAAATTTGGTCTGGATGTAGAAGTCAGTTCCATATATACAATCTGTGAGTTTGGTGTAGATATCTTAAGAAACAAATAAGTTTTTCATACTAAAGGTTAATTTCATCCGATTGTTCCAATGGCAGCAACATAGTCATCCGACATCGACCAAATTGGGTCAGGATGTAAAAGGCAGTCCCATATATACAAATTATGAGTTTAATTAAGATTACTTAAGAAACAAAAAAGTTTTTCATACTTAAAGTTAATTTCATCCGATTTTTTCAATGAAAACTGATATAGTCATCCGACATCGACAAAATTTGGTCAGTATGTAAAAGGCAGTCCCATATATACAATCTGTGAGTTTTGTTAAGATATCTTAAGAAACAAATAAGTTTTTCATATTTAACGTTAATTTAATCCGATTTTTGCTACGGCAGCTGTAGAATAGAGTCATCCGAGATCAACCAAATTTGGTCAGGATGTAGAAGGCAGTCCCATAAATACAATCTGTGAGATAGGTTTAGTTATCTTAAGAAACAAATAAGTTTTTGATACTTAACGTAAATTTCATCCGATTGTTCCTACGGCTGCTGTAGAATAGAGTCATCCGACATCGACCAAATTGGGTCAGGATGTAAAAGGCAGTCTTATGTATACAATTTATGAGTTTAATTAAAATAACTTAAAAAACAAAAAAGTTTTCTATACTTAAGGTTATTTTCAACCGATTTTTTCAATGAAAGCTGTAGGATATAGTCATTCGATATCAACCAAATGTGGTAAGAATGTAACAGGCAGTCCAATATATACAATTTATGGGCTTGGTTAAGATATCTTAAGAAACAAATAAGATTTTCATACTTACCGTTAATTTCATCCCATTGTTCCTACGGCAGCTGTAAAATAGAGCTATCCGAGATCAACCAAATTTGGTCAGGATGTAGAAGCAGTCCCATATATACAATCTGTGAGTTTGGTTTAGATATCTTAAGAAACAAATAAGTTTTTCATACTAAAGGTTAATTTCATCCGATTGTTCCTACGGCAGCTGTAGAATAGAGTTATCCGAGATCAACCAAATTTGGTCACGATGTAGAAGGCAGTCCCATATATACAATCTGTGAGTGTGGTTTAGATATCTTAAGAAACAAATAAGTTTTTCATACTAAAGGTTAATTTCATCCAATTGTTCCTATGGCAGATATAGGATATAGTCATCCGAGATACACCAAATGTGTTCAGGATGTAAAAGGCCCATATATACAGTCTGTAAGGTTGGTTAAGATATCTTAAGAAACAAAAAAGTTTTTCATACTAAAGGTTAATTTCCTCCGATTGTTCCTATGAAAGCAATATAGTCTTCCGACATCGACCAAATTTGGTCAGGATGTAGAAGGCAGTCCCATATACATAAATAATCTGTGAGTTTGGATTAGATATCTAATAAATCAAAAAAGTTTTTTATACTAAAGGTTAATTTCATCCGATTGTTCCTATGGCAGATATAGGATATAGTCACCCGAGATACACCAAATGTGTTCAGGATGTAAAAGGCCCATATATACAGTCTGTAAGGTTAATTAAGATATCTTAAGAAACAAAAAAGTTTTTCATACTAAAGGTTAATTTCCTCCGATTGTTCCTATGAAAGCAATATAGTCTTCCGACATCGACCAAATTTGGTCAGGATGTAGAAGGCAGTCCCATATACATAAATAATCTGTGAGTTTGGATTAGATATCTAATAAAACAAAAAAGTTTTTTATACTAAAGGTTAATTTCATTCGATTGTTCCTATGGCGGCTATGGGATATAGTCATCCGACATCGCCCAAATTTGGTCAGGATGTAAAAGGCAGTCCCGTGTATACAATATGTGAGTTTGGCTAATATTTCTGTAGAAACAAAGAAGTGTTCCTTACTAAAGTCTAAGTTCATCCGACTGATCCTATGGCAGCTGTAGAATATAGTCATCCGACATCAACAAAATTTGGTCATATATACAATTTGGGAGTTTGGTTAAAATATCTAAAGAAACAAAAAAGTTGTCGATACCAAAGGTTAATTTCATCCGATTGTTTCTATGGTAGCTATAGGATATTGTCATCCGAGATCAACGAAATGGGATTTTGGTTAAGATATCTAAAGAAACAAAAAAGTTTTCGATACAAAAGGTTTATTTCATTCGATTGTTTCTATGGCAGCTGTAGAAAATAGTCATCCGAGATCAACCAAATTTGGTCAGGATGTAACAGGCAGTCCCACAAATACAATCTGTGAGTTTGGGTAAGATATCTTAAGAACCAAAAAAGTTTTTCATACTAAAGGTTAATTTCATCCGATTTTTTTTGTGGCAGCTGTAGAATATAGTTTTCCGATATCAACCAAATGTGGTAAGAATGTAACAGGCAGTCACATATATACAATTTGGGAGTTTGGTTAAGATATCTTAAGAAACAAATAAGTTTTTCATACTTACCGTTAATTTCATCCGATTGTTCCTACGGCAGCTGTAGAATAGAATCATCCGAGATCAACCAAATATGGTCAGGATGTAGAAGGCAGTCCCATATATACAATCTGTGAGTTTGGTTTAGATATCTTAAGAAACAAATAACTTTTTCATACTTACCGTTAATTTCATCCGATTGTTCCTACGGCAGCTATAGAATACAGTCATCCGAGATCAACCAAATATGGTCAGGATGTAGAAGGCAGTCCCATATATACAATCTGTGAGTTTGGTTTAGATATCTTAAGAAACAAATAAGTTTTTCATACTAAAGGTTAATTTCATTCGATTGTTCCTATGGCGGCTATAGGATATAGTCATCCGACATCGCCCAAATTTGGTCAGGATGTAAAAGGCAGTCCCGTGTATACAATATGTGAGTTTGGCAAATATTTCTGTAGAAACAAAGAAGTGTTCCTTACTAAAGGTTAATTTCATCCGATTGTTCCTATGGCAGCTATAGGATATAGTCATCCGAGATACACCAACTGTGTTCAGGATGTAAAAGGCCCATATATACAGTCAGTAAGGTTGGTTAAGATATCTTAAGAAACAAAAAAGTTTTTCATACTAAAGGTTAATTTCATCCGATTGTTCCTATGAAAGCAATATAGTCTCCCGACATCGACCAAATTTGGGCAGGATGTCGAAGGCAGTCCCATATATATAATCTGTGAGTTTGGATTAGATATCTAATAAATCAAAAAAGTTTTTTATGCTAAAGGTTAATTTCATTTGATTGTTCCTTTGGCGGCTATAGGATATAGTCATCCGACATCGACCAAATTTGGTCAGGTTGTAAAAGGCAGCCCCGTATATACAAAAATGTGTTCCTTACTAAAGGCTTAGTTCATCCGACTGTTCCTATGGCAGCTGTAGAATATAGTCATCCGACATCAACAAAATTTGGTCATATATACAATTTGGGAGTTTGGTTAAGATATCTAAAGAAATAAAAAGGTTGTCGATACCAAAGGTTAATTTCTTCCGATTGTTTCTATGGCAGCTATAGGATATAGTCATCCGAGATCAACCAAATGTGGTCAGAATGTAACAGGCAGTCCCATATATACAATCTATGAGTTTGGGTTAAATATCTTAAGAAACAAAAAAGTTTTTCGTACTAAAGGTTAATTTCATCCGATTGTTCCAATGTCAGCAATATAGTATTCCGACATCGACCAAATTTGGTCAGGATGTAGAAGTCAGTTCCATAAATATAATCTGTGAGTTTGGTTAAGATATCTTAACAAACAAAAAAGTTTTCGATACTAAAGGTTAATTTCATCCGAATGTTCCTATGACAGCTATAGGATATAGTCATCCGAGATCAACCAAATGTGGTCAGAATTTAACAGGCAGTCCCATATACAGAATTTTGGAGTCTGGTTAAGATATCTAAAGAAACAAATAAGTTTTCGATACGAAAGGTTAATTTCATGCGATTGTTTCTATGGCAGCTGTAGAATATAGACATCCGATATCAACCAACTTTGGTCAGGATATAACAGGCAGTCCCATATATACAATCTATGAGTTTGGGTAAAATATCTTAAGAAACAAAAAAGTTTTTCATACTAAAGGTTAATTTCATCCGATTGTTCCAATGGCAGCAATATAGTATTCCGACATCGACCAAATTTGGTCAGGATGTAGAAGGCAGTTCCATATATATAATCTGAGAGTTTGGTTAAGATATCTTAACAAACTAAAAAGTTTTCGATACTAAAGGTTATTTTCATCCGAATGTTCCTATGGCAACTATAGGATATAGTCATCCGAGATCAACCAAATATGGTCAGAATGTAACAGGCGGTTCCATATATATGTCGAAGCAAACTATGTTGCTGCATACTGTATGTGTGTATGGGTATTCTGGTTTTGCGCATTTCACCAGAATCATAATTTCATCATGTTTGTAATATTGCATCAGCCGCTAATTATGCTCTGATTGGTTGTTTGAATTTTGTCGCTTTAAGAAGTTCCGTTTTAGCGCGACGACAGCACTACAACGCTGTCGTCGAGTGTGGTTCGGTGCGAGGCAGAGAAACGAAAAGGCAGGCAGTTCAATTTTGGATCGTGAAGCCTGCGCACCGAAACTCGCTGCGCTATTAGTTAAAGCCATGGAGAATAATAACGACGCTCCGACATCAGAAGTGGGATCAGCACCACCTCCTGCATTCTCAGAGGATCAGTGGCGCATAATTTTACATATGCAGAACCAGAATCTGCTGGAGCTTGCAAGAACCATGCAAGCGTCAACACGCGAGCAACAGCAGACTCGTGGCGTCACTTTGCCAAAATTTTTCTCTGACACTGCAGGTGCAGATGCCTCAAAGTGGTCCATCACAGCTGACATTATATTAACGGAGCAGCCCCTAGATGGAAGCAGACTCATCATGGCACTAAGTGAAGCTATGGTGGGCAGTGCCTCACAGTGGCTAACTCAAATTGTATATCCCGGCATCAAGTGGATTGAATTTAAGGAATTATTCCTCCGCCGCTACGAAAATAGTGAAACGCCGTCGGCAATGTTTCTAAATCTACTAAACAGTCGCCCAGCTAACGGCGAATGTCTTGCGGTTTATGCTAGCCGTTTGGTGACCACTCTAACTTCCAATTGGAAAAACAAAAACATCGAAGAAATTGCTGTGTCAATTGTGCTCGCGCATTTAGCCAATGTGGATAACCGCTTGGAACGGATTGTGTTCACGTCAAAAGTCCAAACTAGAAGTGACTTGCAATCCGAACTAGGCGCATTCACCTTTAAAAAACATCGTAATGCCGATCGTGATGACGACTCCGAACCTGGACCTGACGCCAAGAAGAGGAGAATATTGACAATAGTGTGCCATTTCTGCGGCAAACCAGGACATAAAATTGCTGAGTGCAGAGCCAAAATGCGACAAAAGGGCGACGGGACATCTCAGCGAGACAAGCCAACTGTTACTTGCTTCAAGTGCGGCCAGCCTGGACACTTCGCAAATCAATGCTCGAAAAAGGAACCAGCAAGTACACGGGGAGCATTCTAACGGAAGACTGTGAACCAGTGTTTTGTACCAGAGCCAACTGGAGTGATGATGCAGCTCGGTGAGACTTACCCAATTTCTTTTGATTCTGGCGCGGAGTGTTCACTCATTAAAGAGAAAATATGTAGTAAGCTAGCTGGTAAGCGTTTTAACAGCACTATCATGCTAAAAGGTATAGGCGATGCTGGCATATATAGCACCTTACAAATATTAAGCCAGGTCACCATAAATGAGAACGCACTTCAAATATTGTTCCATGTAGTGCAAGATAATCATTTGAAAAGCGACATTGTTATTGGCCTATTCATACGTGATTGTTTACATGGACGATATCATGATCGTGTCACCCACAGTCGAGTTAGGATTGGAAAGGTTAAAAACTGTACTAGACATTCTCACAGATGCCGGATTCATTTTTAATGTTAAGAAATGTAGCTTTTTAAAAACAGTCGTTCAATATCTGGGATATGAGGTAAGAGCAGGGGAAATTCGACCAAACCCGCGAAAGACTGTTGCGTTAACATCGTTGCCACCGCCACAGACGGTTTTTGGTGTTCGACAGTTTATTGGTCTTGCATCCTATTTTCGCAAATTCGTACCCGGATTCTCTCAAGTCATAAAGCCGTTGTATTCCCTAACATCAGGAAGGGAAAGTTTTGCGTGGACTACTGAGTTGGAAAGCATTCGCAAGAAAATTGTGACTATTCTTACAAACGAAGCAGTTCTGGTAATATTCGACCCGTAATACCCTATAGAATTACACACCGACGCTAGCTCAATCGGATTTGGTGCCATGCTTTTACATCGGATTAACAATAAGCTTCACGTTGTAGAATATTTTAGCAAAACAACTTCGCCAGCCGAGTCTAGGTACCACTCTTATGAGCTTGAAACTCTCGCAGTATTTGCATCCGTTAAACATTTCCGTCACTACTTGCTTGGCAGAGAATTTGTGGTTTATACAGATTGTAACTCGTTAAAGGCATCGCGAACCAAAATAGACCTAACTCCTAGAGTTCATCGTTGGTGGTCTTATTTACAATCTTTCAAGTTTGACATACAGTACAGAGAAGGAAAACGTATGGCACATGTCGACTTTTTATCTAGAAACCCAGTTACTCAGAAACAATTAATTTTGGAAAAAATTCCCGAAAAGCGAATAAACATAGCAGAAATCTCAAATAATTGGTTGTTTGCCGAACAGCAATTGGACCCGGATATTGTTGCCCTTGTCAGTAAACTGAATTCCAATGAGCTACTAGATGAAGTAACTAAAACATATGATTTGAGAAAAGGGATGTTGTTTCGTAAAATCCAAAAAAATGGTAAGACCCGATGCTTGCCAGTTGTGCCCCGAAATTTCAGATGGTCAGTAGTTAACCAGGTACATGAGTCAATCATGCACCTTGGTTGGCAAAAAACACTTGACAAAGCTTACCAATTTTACTGGTTTGAGAAAATGAACAAATATGTCCGTAAATTTGTTGACAATTGTATAACCTGCAGGACAGCAAAATCACATTCCGGCAAAGTTCAAGCAGAATTACATCCTATACCAAAAGTTAGCATCCCTTGGCACACTGTCCATATAGACATTACTGGCAAATTAAGTGGTAAATGTGATCTAAAGGAATATATCATTGTTCAAATTGACAGCTTCACAAAATTCGTACACCTTTACCACACTCTCAAAATAGATACGGAGAGTTGTATCAGGGCCATAAAGTCTTCAACTTCCTTGTTTGGTGCACCAACACGCATTATAGCTGATCAGGGTAGATGTTTTTCAAGCGCGCAGTTTGCAGAATTTTGCTGTTCAAAAACCATAAAACTTCATTTAATCGCGACTGGGGCAAGTCGTGCTAATGGACAAGTTGAGCGCGTTATGAGCACGCTCAAGAACCTATTAACTGCAGTCGAATTAAGCCAAAGGCCCTGGCAAGATGCTCTCGGCGAGGTGCAGCTAGCTTTAAACTGCATAACAAATCGGGCAACTGAGGCCAGTCCCTTAGAAATGTTAATAGGGAAAGAAGGTCGACCTCTTGGATTAGTTCCTCCATTGGACACAGAATTGGAAGTAGACTTAGACTCCACACGGGCTCGAGCAAGTAGCAGTATGAAATCTTTAGCCTCTTACAACAAAAATCCATTTGATAAGTCCAAGGCCGCCGTTGTAAGACACAGTGTCGGTGACTATGTCCTTCTCAAGAACGAGGAGAGACACCAGACAAAACTAGACCCAAAATTTAAGGGTCCATTTTTGGTGGTTAAAGTCCTAGACGGTGACAGATACATGTTAAAGTCGTTATCGAGTAAACGATTATATAAATACTGTCACGAGGACACAAGAAAACTTCCAGAGGGAAATGTGCCCAATGAGCTGGACATTGATGATGAAGATCCAGGCCCGTCAAATGGTCTGATAGAAGCTGAGAGTGAACCGTCCAAGTGAGACGATGGTGAGCCGTCCAAGTGAGACGAAGGTTATCCGTCCAAGTGAGACGAAGGTTATCCGTCCAAGTAAGACGATGATTGTTTCTTTTTGAATTAAATTTGGAATTTTAGTTAAAGAAAATGTAAAATCGACAAATTGGCAAAATATTATGTAATGAAAACAAGCATCATGTTATATTTTTGTAACCTGCATAGGTGAAGCTATTGAATTGAATTGAAAGAAATATGTTTTCAAATGTTTTAATTAAGAATAAATGTTAAGTTTGTATGAAAGAAATGTTGAACTGAATATTTTATCAGATGGTTATCCGTCTAAGAGAGACGATTGTTAATGGCTATCCGTTTAAGAGAAACGATGATTATTGGTTGGATATCCGTCTAAAAGAGACGATGAATTAAGTTTGAAGTCTATTACAGAGACATTTTTGAAGTTAATGTTTGGCATATTACACGAGGACGTGTCAAGGTCAGGATGGCCGTGTCGAAGCAAACTATGTTGCTGCATACTGTATGTGGGTATGGGTATTCTGGTTTTGCGCATTTCACCAGAATCATAATTTCATCATGTTTGTAATATTGCATCAGCCGCTAATTATGCTCTGATTGGTTGTTTGAATTTTGTCGCTTTAAGAAGTTCCGTTTTAGCGCGACGACAGCACTACAACGCTGTCGTCGAGTGTGGTTCGGTGCGAGGCAGAGAAACGAAAAGGCAGGCAGTTCAATTTTGGATCGTGAAGCCTGCGCACCGAAACTCGCTGCGCTATTAGTTAAAGCCATGGAGAATAATAACAACGCTCCGACATATACATTCTGTGATTTTTGTTAAGATATCTTATGAAACAAAAAAGTTTTCCATACTAAAGGTTTATTTCATCCGATTTTTTCTATGGCAGCTGTAGAATATAGTCATCCGATATCAACCAAATTTGGTTAGAATGTAACCGGCAGTCCCATATATACAATTTGGGAGTTTGGTTAAGATATCTTAAGAAACAAATGAGTTTTTCATACTTAACGTTCATTTCATCCGATTGTTCCTACGGCAGCTGTAGAATAGAGTCATCCGAGATCAACCAAATTTGGTCAGTATGTAAAAGGCAGTCCCCTATATACAATCTGTGAGTTTGGTTAAGATATCTTAAGAAACAAATAAGTTTTTCATACTAAAGGTTAATTTCATCCGATTGTTGCAAGGGCAGCAATATAGTATTCCGACATCGACCAAATTTGGTCAGGATGTAGAAGGCAGTTCCATATACATAATCTAAGAGTTTGGTTAAGATATCTTAACAAACAAAAAAGTTTTCGATACTAAAGGTTAATTTCATCCGATTGTTCCTATGGCAGCTATAGGATATAGTCATCCGAGATCAACCAAATATGGTCAGAATGTAACAGGCGGTTCCATATATACAACCTGTGAGTTTTGTTAAGATATCTGAAGAAACAAAAAAGTTTTCCATACTAAAGGTTAATTTCATCCGATTGTTCCTACGGCAGCTGTAGAATAGAGTCATCCGTAATCAACCAAATTTGGTCAGGATGTAGAAGGCAGTTCCATATATACAATCTGTGAGTTTGGTTAAGATATCTTAAGAAACAAAAAAGTTTTCGATACAAAAGGTTAATTTCATCCGATTGTTCCTACGGCAGCTGTAGAATAGAGTCATCCGAGATCAACCAAATGTGGTCAGAATGTAACAGGCAGTCCCATATATACAATTTGGGAGTTTGGTTAAGATATCTAAAGAAACAAAAAAGTTTTCGATACAAAAGGTTAATTTCATTCGATTGTTTCTATGGCAGCTGTAGAATATAGTCATCCGATATCAACCAACTTTGGTCAGGATATAACAGGCAGTCCCATATATACAATCTGTGAGTTTGGGTAAAATATCTTAAGAAACAAAAAAGTTTTTCATACTAAAGGTTAATTTCATCCGATTGTTCCATTGGCAGCAATATACTATTCCGACATCGACCAAATTAGGTCAGTATGTAGAAGGCAGTCCCGTATATACGATCTGTGAGTTTGGTTAAGATATCTTAAGAAACAAAAAAGTTTTCCATACTAAAGGTTGAGTTCTTCCGATTGTTCATATGGCAGATGTAGAATATAGTCATCCGACATCAACCAAATTCAGTCAGGATGTAGAAGGCAGTTCCATATATATAATCTGTGAGTTTGGTTAAGAAATCTTAACAAACAAAAAAGTTTTCGATACTAAAGGTTAATTTCATCCGATTTTTTCTATAGCAGCTGTAGAATATAGTCATCCGATATCAACCAAATGTGGTAAGAATGTAAAAGGCAGTCCCATATATACAATTTGGGAGTTTGGTTAAGATATCTTAAGAAACAAATGAGTTTTTCATACTTAACGTTAATTTCATCCGATTGTTCCTACGGCAGCTGTAGAATAGAGTAATCCTATATCAACCAAATTTGGTCAGGATGTAGAATTCAGTCCCATATATACAATCTGTGAGTTTGGTTTAGATATCTTAAGAAACAAATAAGTTTTTCATACTAAAGGTTAATTTCATCCGATTGTTCCTATGGCAGCTAGAGGATATAGTCATCCGAGATACACCAAATGTGTTCAGGATGTAAAAGGCCCTTACAGTCAGTAAGGTTGGTTAAGATATCATAAGAAAAAAAAAGTTTTTCATACCAAAGGTTAATTTCATCCGATTGTTCCTATGAAAGTAATATTGTCTTCCGACATCGACCAAATTTGGTCAGGATGTAGAAGGCAGTCCCATATATATAATCTGTGAGTTTGGATTAGATATCTTAAGAAACAAGAAAGTTTTCCATACTAAAGGTTAATTTCATCCGATTGTTCCTATTGCAGCTGTAGCAAAGAGTCATCCGAGATCAACCAAATGTGGTCAGGATGTAAAAGGCAGTCCTATATATACAGTCTGTGAGTTTGGTTAAGATATCTTAAGAAACAAAAAAGGTTTCCATACTACAGGTTAAGGCAACTATAGAATATAGTCATCCGACATCAAACACAATTGGTCAAGATGTAACAAAAAGTCCCATATATACAATCTGTGAGTTTGGGTTAGATATCTTAAGAAACAAAAAAGTTTTCCATACTAAAGGTTTATTTCATCCGATTGTTCCTATGGCAGCTATAGGATATTGTCAACCGAGATCAGCCAAATTTGATCAGGATGTAGACGGCAGCCCCATATATTCAATCTGTGAGTTTGTAGAAGGCTGTTCCATATATACAATCTGTAACTTTGGCTTGGATATCTAAAGAAACAAAAAAGTTTTCCATGCTAAAGGTTAATTTCATCCGATTGTTCCTACGGCAGCTGTAGAATAGAGTCATCCGAGATCAACCAAATTTGGTCAGTATGTAAAAGGCAGTCCCCTATATACAATCTGTGAGTTTGGTTAAGATATCTTAAGAAACAAATAAGTTTTTCATACTAAAGGTTAGTTTCATCCGATTGTTGCAATGGCAGCAATATTGTATTCCGACATCGACCAAATTTGGTCAGGATGTAGAAGGCAGTTCCATATACATAATCTAAGAGTTTGGTTAAGATATCTTAACAAACAAAAAAGTTTTCGATACTAAAGGTTAATTTCATCCGATTGTTCCTATGGCAGCTATAGGATATAGTCATCCGAGATCAACCAAATATGGTCAGAATGTAACAGGCGGTTCCATATATACAATCTGTGAGTTTTGTTAAGATATCTGAAGAAACAAAAAAGTTTTTCATACTAAAGGTTAATTTCATTCGATTGTTCCAATGGCAGCAATACAGTCTTCCGACATCGACCAATTTTCGTGAGGATGTAGAAAGCTGTTCCATATATATAATCTGTAACTTTGGCTTAGATATCTTAAGAAACAAAAAAGTTTTCCATGCTAAAGGTTAATTTCATCCGATTGTTCCAATGGCAGCTATAGGATATAGTCATCCGAGATCAACCAAATCTGGTCAGAATGTAACAGGCAGTCTCATATATACAATTTAAGAGTTTGGTTCAGATATCTAAAGAAACAAAAAAGTTTTCGATACTAAAGCTTAATTTCATGCGATTGTTTCTATGGCAGCTGTAGAATAAAGTCATCCGACATCAACCAAATTTGGTCAGGATGCAACAGGCAGACCCATATATACAATCTGTGAGTTTGGTTTAGATATCTTAAAAAGCAAATAAGTTTTTCATACTAAAGGTTTATTTCATCCGATTGTTCCAATGGCAGCTATAGGATATAGTCATCCGATATCAACCAAATGTGGTAAGAATGTAACAGGCAGTCCCATATATACAATTTGGGAGTTTGGTTAAGATATCTTAAAAAACAAAAAAGTTTTCCTTACTAAAGGTTAAGGTAACTATAGGATATAGTCATCCGACATCGACCAAATTGGGTCAGGATGTAAAAGGCAGTCCCATATATACAATTTATGAGTTTAATTAAGATTACTTAAGAAACAAAAAAGTGTTCCTTACTTAAGGTTATTTTCATCCGAATTTTCCTATGAAAGCTGTAGGATATAGTCATCCGACATCGATAGAATTTGGTCAGTATGTAAAAGGTAGTCCCATATATACAATCTGTGAGTGTGGTTAAGATATCTTAAGAAACAAATAAGTTTTTCATACTAAAGGTTAATTTCATCCGATTGTTCCAATGGCCGATGTAGAATATAGTCATCCGACATCAACCAAATTTGGTCAGGATGTAACAGGCAGACCCATATATACAATCTGTGAATTTGGTTTAGATATCTTAAAAAACAAATAAGTTTTTCATACTAAAGATTAATTTCATCTGAATTTTCCTATGGACGCTATAGGATATAGTCCTCCGATATAGTCTTCCGACATCGACCGAATTTGTTCAGGATGTAGAAGGCTGTTCCATATATACAATCTGTAAGTTTCGTTTAGATATCTTAAGAAACAAAAAAGTTTTCCATACTAAAGGTTAAGTTCTTCTGATTGTTCATATGGCAGATGTAGAATATAGTCATCCCACATCAACCAAATTTGGTCAGGATGTAACAGGCAGACCCATATATACAATCTGTGAATTTGGTTTAGATATCTTAAAAAACAAATAAGTTTTTCATACTAAAGGTTAATTTCATCCGAATTTTCCTATGGACGCTATAGGATATAGTCCTCCGATATAGTCTTCCGACATTGACCGAATTTGGTCAGGATGTAGAAGGCTGTTCCATATATACAATCTGTAAGTTTCGTTTAGATATATTAAGAAACAAAAAAGTTTTCCATACTAAAGGTTAAGTTCTTCTGATTGTTCATATGGCAGATGTCGAATATAGTCATCCCACATCAACCAAATTTGGTCAGGATGTAGAAAGCAGTTCCATAAATACATTCTGTGAGTTTGGTTAAAATATCTTAAGAAACAAACAATTTTTCCATACTAAAGGTTAATTTCATCCGATTGTTCCAATGGCAGCTATAGGATATAGTCATCCGAGATCAAACAAATGTGGTCAGAATGTAACAGGCAGTCTCATATATACAATTTGGGAATTTGGCTAAGATATCTTAAGAAACAAAAAAGTTTTTCATACTAAAGGTTAATTTCATCCGAATTTTCCTATGGACGCTATAGGATATAGTCCTCCGATATAGTCTTCCGACATTGACGGAATTTGGTCAGGATGTAGAAGGCTGTTCCATATATACAATCTGTAAGTTTCGTTTAGATATATTAAGAAACAAAAAAGTTTTCCATACTAAAGGTTAAGTTCTTCTGATTGTTCATATGGCAGATGTCGAATATAGTCATCCCACATCAACCAAATTTTATTCAGGATGTAGAAAGCAGTTCCATATATACAATCTGTGAGTTTGGTTAAGATCTCTTAAGAAACAAGAAAGTTTTCCATACTAAAGGTTAATTTCATCCGATTGTTCCAATGGCAGCTATAGGATATAGACATCCGAGATCAACCAAATATGGTCAGAATATAACAGGCAGTTCCCAAATACACAATCTGTGAGTTTAGTTAAGATATCTTAAGAAACAAAAAAGTTTTCCATACTAAAGCTTAATTCTATCCGATTATTTCTATGGCAGCTGTAGAATATAGTCATCCGATATCAACCAAATGTGGTAAGAATGTAACAGGCAGTCTCATATATACAATTTGGGAGTTTGGTTAAGATATCTTAAAAAACAAACAAGTTTTCCTTACTAAAGGTTAAAGCAACTATAGAATATAGTCATCCGACATCGACCAAATTAGGTCAGGATGTAAAAGGCAGTCCCATATATAATATTTATGAGTTTAATTAAGATAACTTAAGAAACAAAAAAGTGTTGCATACTTAAGGATATTTTCATCCGAATTTTCCTATGAAAGCTGTAGGATATAGTCATCCGACATCGACCAATTTTGGTCAGTATGTAAAAGGCAGTCCCATATATACAATCTGTGAGGTTGGTTAAGATATCTTAAGAAACAAATAAGTTTTTCATACTAAAGGTTAATTTCATCCGATTGTTCCTATGGCCGATGTAGAATATAGTCATCCGACATCAACCAAATTTGGTCAGGATGTAACAGGCAGACCCATATATACAATCTGTGAGTTTGGTTTAGATATCTTAAAAAGCAATAAAGTTTTTCATACTAAAGGTTAAAGCAACTATAGAATATAGTCATCCGACATCGACCAAATTAGGTCAGGATGTAAAAGGCAGTCCCATATATAATATTTATGAGTTTAATTAAGATAACTTAAGAAACAAAAAAGTGTTGCATACTTAAGGATATTTTCATCCGAATTTTCCTATGAAAGCTGTAGGATATAGTCATCCGACATCGACCAATTTTGGTCAGTATGTAAAAGGCAGTCCCATATATACAATCTGTGAGGTTGGTTTAGATATCTTAAAAAACAAATAAGTTTTTCATACTAAAGGTTAATTTCATCCGATTTTGCCTATGGACGCTATAGGATATAGTCATCCGATATAGTCTTCCGACATCGACCGAATTTGGTCAGGATGTAGAAGGCTGTTCCATATATACAATCTGTAAGTTTGGTTAAGTTATCAATGCTAAAGTTTAATTTCATCCGATTGTTCCTATGGCAGCTATAGGATATAGTAATCCGAGATCAACCAAATGTGGTCAGAATGTAACAGGCAGTCCCATATATAAAATTTAGGAGTTTGGTTAAGATATCTTTAGAAACAAAAAAGTTTTCCATACTAATGGTTCAGTTCATCCGATTGTTCATATGGCAGATGTAAAATATAGTCATCCGACATCAACCAAATTTGGTCAGGATGTAGAAAGCAGTTCCATATATACAATCTGTGAGTTTGGTTAAGATATCTTAAAAAACAAAAAAGTTTTCCTTACTAAAAGTTAATGCAACTATAGGATATAGTCATCCGACATCGACCAAATTGGGTCAGTATGTAAAAAGCAGTCCCATATATACAATCTGTGAGTTTGGTTGAGGTATCTTAAGAAACAAAAATGTTTTCCATACTAAAGGTTAAGTTCTTCCGATTGTTCATATGGCAGATGTAAAATCTAGTCATCCGACATCAACCAAATTTGGTCAGGATGTAGAAAGCAGTTCCATATATACAATCTGTGAGTTTGGTTAAGATATCTTAAAAAACAAAAAAGTTTTCCTTACTAAAGGTTAAGGAAACTATAGAATATAGTCATCCGACATCGACCAAATTGGGTCAGGATGTAAAAGGCAGTCCCTTTTATACAATATCTGAGTTTGGTTAAGATATCTTAAGAAACAAAAAAGTTTTCCATACTAAAGGTTAATTTCATCCGATTGTTTCTATGGCAGCTGTAGAACATAGTCATCCGATATCAACCAAATGTAGTAAGAATGTAACAGGCAGTCCCATATATACAATTTGGGAGTTTGGTTAAGATATCTTAAAAAACAAAAAAGTTTTCCTTACTAAAGGTTAAGGCAACTATAGAATATAGTCATCCGACATCGACCAAATTGGGTCAGGATGTAAAAGGCAGTCCCATATATAATATTTATGAGTTTAATTAAGATAACTTAAGAAACAAAAAAGTGTTGCATACTTAAGGTTATTTTCATCCGAATTTTCCTATGAAAGCTGTAGGATATAGTCATCCGACATCGACCAAATTTGGTCAGTATGTAAAAGGCAGTCCCATATATACAATCTGTGAGTTTGGTTAAGATATCTTAAGAAACAAATAAGTTTTTCATACTAAAGGTTAATTTCATCCGATTGTTCCTATGGCAGCTATAGGATATAGTATTCCGAGATCAACCAAATGTGGTCAGAATGTAACAGGCAGTCCCATATATACAATTTAGGAATTTGGTTAAGATATCTTAAAAAGCAATAAAGTTTTTCATACTAAAGGTTAATTTCATCCGATTTTTCCTATGGACGCTATAGGATATAGTCATCCGAGATCAACCAACTTTGGTAAGAATGTAACAGGCAGTCCCATACATACAATTTGGGAGATTGGTTAAGATATCTTAAAAACCAAAAGAGTTTTCCTTACTAAAGGTTAATGCAACTATAGGATATAGTCATCCAACATCGACCAAATTGGGTCAGGATGTAAAAGGCAGTCCCATATATACAATTTATGAGTTTAATTAAGATAACTTAAGAAACAAAAAAGTGTTGCATACTTAAGGTTATTTTCATCCGAATTTTCCTATGAAAGCTGTAGGATATAGTCATCCGACACCGACCAAATTTGGTCAGTATGTAAAAGGCAGTCCCATATATACAATCTGTGAGTTTGGTTAACATATCTTAAGAAACAAATAAGTTTTTCATACTAAAGGTTAATTTCATCCGATTGTTCCTATGGCAGCTATAGGATATAGTATTCCGAGATCAACCAAATGTGGTCAGAATGTAACAGGCAGTCCCATATATACAATTTAGGAATTTGGTTTAGATATCTTAAAAAACAAATAAGTCTTTCATACTAAAGGTTAATTTCATCCGAATTTTCCTATGTACGCTATAGGATATAGTCCTCCGATATAGTCTTCCGACATCGACCGAATTTGTTCAGGATGTAGAAGGCTGTTCCATATATACAAGCTGTAAGTTTCGTTTAGATATCTTAAGAAACAAAAAAGTTTTCCATACTAAAGGTTAAGTTCTTCTGATTGGTCATATGGCAAATGTAGAATATAGTCATCCCACATCAACCAAATTTGGTCAGGATATAGAAAGCAGTTCCATATATACAATCTGTGAGATTGGTTAAGATATCTTACGAAACAAAAAAGTTTTCCATACTAAAGGTTAATTTCATCCGATTGTTCCTATTGCAGCTATAGGATATAGTCATCCGTCATCAACCAAAATTGGTCAAGATGTAACAATCAGTACCATATATACAATCTGTGAGTTTGGGTAAGATATCTTAAGAAACAAAAAAGTTTTTCATACTAAAGGTTAATTTCATTCGATTGTTCCAATGGCAGCAATATAGTCTTCCGACATCGACCAATTTTCGTGAGGATGTAGAAAGCTGTTCCATATATATAATCTGTAACTTTGGCTTAGATATCTTAAGAAACAAAAAAGTTTTCCATGCTAAAGGTTAATTTCATCCGATTGTTCCAATGGCAGCTATAGGATATAGTCATCCGAGATCAACCAAATGTGGTCAGAATGTAACAGGCAGTCTCATATATACAATTTGGGAGTTTGGTTAAGATATCTTAAGAAACAAAAAAGTTTTCCATACTAAATGTTAAATTCTTCCTATTGTTCATATGACAGATGTAGAATATAGTCATCCGACAGCAACCAAATTTTGTCAGGATGTAGAAAGCAGTTCCATATATACAATCTGTGAGTTTGGTTAAGATATCTTAAGAAACATGAAAGTTTTCCATACTAAAGGTTAATTTCATCCGATTGTTCCTATGGCAGCTATAGGATATAGTAATCCGAGATCAACCAAATGTAGTCAGAATGTAACAGGCTGTCCCATATATACAAATTAGGAATTTGGTTAAGATATCTTAAGAAACAAAAAAGTTTTTCATACTAAAGGTTAATTTCATCCGATTTTTCCTATGGACGCTATAGGATATAGTCATCCAATATAGTCTTCCGACATCGACCAAATTGGGTCAGTATGTAAAAGGCAGTCCCATATATACAATTTATCAGTTTAATTAAGATAACTTAAGAAATAAAAAAGTGCTCCATACTTAAGGCTATTTTCATCCGAATTTTCCTATGAAAGCTGTAGGATAAAGGCATCCGACATAGACCAAATTTGGTCAGTATGTAAAAGGCAGTCCCATATATACAATCTGTGAGTTTGGTTAAGATATCTTAAGAAACTAATAAGTTTTTCATAGCAACGGTTAATTTCATCCGATTGTTCCTATGGCCGATGTAGAGTATAGTCATTCGACATCAACCAAATTTGGTCAGGATGTAACAGGCAGACCCATATATACAATCTGTGAGTTTGGTTTAGATATCTTAATAAGCAAATAAGCTTTTCATTCTAAAGGTTAATTTCATCCGATTGTTCCAATGACAGCTATAGGATATAGTCATCCGAGATCAACCAAATATGGTCAGAATATAACATCCAGTCCCATATATACAAATTAGGAATTTGGTTAAGATATCTTAAGAAACAAAAAAGTTTTTCATACTAAAGGTTAATTTCATCCGATTTTTCCTATGGACGCTATAGGATATAGTCATCCGATATAGTCTTCCGACATCGACCGAATTTGGTCAGGATGTAGAAGGCTGTTCCATATGTACAATCTGTAAGTTTGGTTAAGATATCTAAAGAAACAAAAAAGTTTTCCATGCTAAAGGTCAATTTCATCCGATTGTTCCAATGGCAGCTATAGGATATAGTCATCCGATATCAAACAAATGTGGTCAGAATGTAACAGGCAGTCCCATATATACAATTCGGGAATTTGGCTAAGATATCTTAAGAAACAAAAAAGTTTTCCATACCAAAGGTTAAGTTCTTCTGATTGTTCATATGGCAGATGTAGAATATAGTCATCCGAGATCAAACAAATGTGGTCAGAATGTAACAGGCAGTCCCATATATACAATTTAGGAGTTTGGTTAAGATATCTTAAAAACCAAAAGAGTTTTCCTTACTAAAAGTTAATGCAACTATAGGATATAGTCATCCGACATCGACCAAATTGGGTCAGTATGTAAAAAGCAGTCCCATATATACAATCTGTGAGTTTGGTTGAGGTATCTTAAGAAACAAAAATGTTTTCCATACTAAAGGTTAAGTTCTTCCGATTGTTCATATGGCAGATGTAAAATATAGTCATCCGGTATCAACCAAATTTGGTCAGGATGTAGAAAGCAGTTCCATATATACAATCTGTGAGTTTGGTTAAGATATCTTAAAAAACAAAAAAGTTTTCCTTACTAAAGGTTAAGGCAACTATAGAATATAGTCATCCGACATCGACCAAATTGGGTCAGGATGTAAAAGGCAGTCCCTTTTATACACTATCTGAGTTTGCTTAAGATATCTTAAGAAACAAAAAAGTTTTCCATACTAAAGGTTAATTTCATCCGATTGTTTCTATGGCAGCTGTAGAACATAGTCATCCGATATCAACCAAATGTAGTAAGAATGTAACAGGCAGTCCCATATATACAATTTGGGAGTTTGGTTAAGATATCTTAAAAAACAAAAAAGCTTTCCCTACTAAAGGTTAAGGCAACTATAGAATATAGTCATCCGACATCGACCAAATTGGGTCAGGATGTAAAAGGCAGTCCCATATATAATATTTATGAGTTTAATTAAGATAACTTAAGAAACAAAAAAGTGTTGCATACTTAAGGTTATTTTCATCCGAATTTTCCCATGAAAGCTGTAGGATATAGTCATCCGACATCGACCAAATTTGGTCAGTATGTAAAAGGCAGTCCCATATATACAATCTGTAAGTTTGGTTAAGATATCTTAAGAAACAAATAAGTTTTTCATACTAAAGGTTAATTTCATCCGATTGTTCCGATGGCAGCAATATAGTCTTCGGACATCGACCAATTTTCGTCAGGATGTAGAAGGCTGTCCCATATATACAATCTGTAAGTTTGGCTTAGATATCTTAAGAAACAAAAAAGTTTTCCATGCTAAAGGTTAATTTCATCCGATTGTTCCAATGGCAGCTATAGGATATAGTCATCCGAGATCAAACAATTGTGGTCAGAATGTAACAGGCAGTCTCATATAAACAATTTGGGAATTTGGCTAAGATATCTTAAGAAACTAAAAAGTTTTCCATACTAAATGTTAAATTCTTCCGATTGTTCATATGACAGATGTAGAATATAGTCATCCGACATCAACCAAATTTCGGCAGGATGTAACAGGCAGACCCATATATACAATCTGTGAGTTTGGTTTAGATATCTTAAAAAGCAATAAAGTTTTTCATACTAAAGGTTAATTTCATCCGATTTTTCCTGTGGACGCTATAGGATATAGTCATCCGATATAGTCTTCCGACATCGACCGAATTTGGTCAGGATGTAGAAGGCTGTTCCATATGTACAATCTGTAAGTTTGGTTAAGATATCTAAAGAAACAAAAAAGTTTTCCATGCTAAAGGTCAATTTCATCCGATTGTTCCAATGGCAGCTATAGGATATAGTCATCCGATATCAAACAAATGTGGTCAGAATGTAACAGGCAGTCCCATATATACAATTCGGGAATTTGGCTATGATATCTTAAGAAACAAAAAAGTTTTCCATACCAAAGGTTAAGTTCTTCTGATTGTTCATATGGCAGATGTAGAATATAGTCATCCGAGATCAAACAAATGTGGTCAGAATGTAACAGGCAGTCCCATATATACAATTTAGGAGTTTGGTTAAGATATCTTAAAAACCAAAAGAGTTTTCCTTACTAAAAGTTAATGCAACTATAGGATATAGTCATCCGACATCGACCAAATTGGGTCAGTATGTAAAAAGCAGTCCCATATATACAATCTGTGAGTTTGGTTGAGGTATCTTAAGAAACAAAAATGTTTTCCATACTAAAGGTTAAGTTCTTCCGATTGTTCATATGGCAGATGTAAAATATAGTCATCCGGTATCAACCAAATTTGGACAGTATGTAGAAAGCAGTTCCCTATATACAATCTGTGAGTTTGGTTAAGATATCTTAAAAAACAAAAAAGTTTTCCTTACTAAAGGTTAAGGCAACTATAGAATATAGTCATCCGACATCGACCAAATTGGGTCAGGATGTAAAAGGCAGTCCCTTTTATACACTATCTGAGTTTGCTTAAGATATCTTAAGAAACAAAAAAGTTTTCCATACTAAAGGTTAATTTCATCCGATTGTTTCTATGGCAGCTGTAGAACATAGTCATCCGATATCAACCAAATGTAGTAAGAATGTAACAGGCAGTCCCATATATACAATTTGGGAGTTTGGTTAAGATATCTTAAAAAACAAAAAAGCTTTCCTTACTAAAGGTTAAGGCAACTATAGAATATAGTCATCCGACATCGACCAAATTGGGTCAGGATGTAAAAGGCAGTCCCATATATAATATTTATGAGTTTAATTAAGATAACTTAAGAAACAAAAAAGTGTTGCATACTTAAGGTTATTTTCATCCGAATTTTCCCATGAAAGCTGTAGGATATAGTCATCCGACATCGACCAAATTTGGTCAGTATGTAAAAGGCAGTCCCATATATACAATCTGTAAGTTTGGTTAAGATATCTTAAGAAACAAATAAGTTTTTCATACTAAAGGTTAATTTCATCCGATTGTTCCGATGGCAGCAATATAGTCTTCGGACATCAACCAATTTTCGTCAGGATGTAGAAGGCTGTCCCATATATACAATCTGTAAGTTTGGCTTAGTATCTTAAGAAACAAAAAAGTTTTCCATGCTAAAGGTTAATTTCATCCGATTGTTCCAATGGCAGCTATAGGATATAGTCATCCGAGATCAAACAAATGTGGTCAGAATGTAACAGGCAGTCTCATATAAACAATTTGGGAATTTGGCTAAGATATCTTAAGAAACAAAAAAGTTTTCCATACTAAATGTTAAATTCTTCCGATTGTTCATATGACAGATGTAGAATATAGTCATCCGACATCAACCAAATTTCGTCAGGATGTAGAAAGCAGTTCCATATATACAATCTGTGAGTTTGGTTAAGATATCTTAAGAAACAAGAAAGTTTTCCATACTAAAGGTTAATTTCATCCGATTGTTCCAATGGCAGCTATAGGATATAGTCATCCGAGATCAACCAAATATGGTCAGAATATAACAGGCAGTTCCCTATACACAATCTGTAAGTTTGGTTAAGATATCTTAAGAAACAAAAAAGTTTTCCATACTAAAGGTTAATTTTATCCGATTATTTCTATGGCAGCTGTAGAATATAGTCATCCGATATCAACCAAATATGGTAAGAATGTAACAGGCAGTCTCATATATACAATTTGGGAGTTTGGTTAAGATATCTTAAAAAACAAAAAAGTTTTCCTTACTAAAGGTTAAGGCAACTATAGAATATAGTCATCCGACATCGACCAAATTCGGTCAGGATGTAAAAGGCAGTCCCATATATAATATTTATGAGTTTAATTAAGATAACTTAAGAAACAAAAAAGTGTTGCATACTTAAGGTTATTTTCATCCGAATTTTCCTATGAAAGCTGTAGGATATAGTCATCCGACATCGACCAAATTTGGTCAGTATGTAAAAGGCAGTCCCGTATATACAATCTGTGAGGTTGGCTAAGATATCTTAAGAAACAAATAAGTTTTTCATACTAAAGGTTAATTTCATCCGATTGTTCCTATGGCCGATGTAGAATATAGTCATCCGACATCAACCAAATTTGGTAAGGATGTAACAGGCAGACCCATATATACAATCTGTGAGTTTGGTTTAGATATCTTAAAAAGCAATAAAGTTTTTCATACTAAAGGTTAATTTCGATTTTCGTTAATATCGATTTTTCCTATGGACGCTATAGGATATAGTCATCCGATATAGTCTTCCGACATCGACCGAATTTGGTCAGGATGTAGAAGGCTGTTCCATATATACAATCTGTGAGTTTGGTTAAGATATCTTAAGAAACAAATAAGTTTTTCATACTAAAGGTTAATTTCATCCGATTGTTCCTATGGCAGCTATAGGATATAGTATTCCGAGATCAACCAAATGTGGTCAGAATGTAACAGGCAGTCCCATATATACAATTTAGGAATTTGGTTAAGATATCTTAAAAAGCAATAAAGTTTTTCATACTAAAGGTTAATTTCATCCGATTTTTCCTATGGACGCTATAGGATATAGTCATCCGAGATCAACCAAATGTGGTCAGAATGTAACAGGCAGTCCCAAATATACAATTAAGGAGTTTGGTTAAGATATCTTAAAAACCAAAAGAGTTTTCCTTACTAAAGGTTAAGGCAACTATAGGATATAGTCATCCGACATCGACCAAATTGGGTCAGTATGTAAAAAGCAGTCCCATATATACAATCTGTGAGGTTGGTTAAGGTATCTTAAGAAACAAAAAGGTTTTCCATACTAAAGGTTAAGTTCTTCCGATTGTTCATATGGCAGATGTAAAATATAGTCATCCGCCATCAACCAAATTTGGTCAGGATGTAGAAAGCGGTTCCATATATACAATCTGTGAGTTTGGTTAAGATATCTTAAGAAACAAGAAAGTTTTCCATACTAAAGGTTAATTTCATCCGATTGTTCCAATGGCAGCTATAGGATATAGTCATCCGAGATCAACCAAATATGGTCAGAATATAACAGGCAGTTCCCTATACACAATCTGTGAGTTTGGTTAAGATATCTTAAGAAACAAAAAAGTTTTCCATACCAAAGATTAAGTTTATCCGATTATTTCTATGGCAGCTGTAGAATATAGTCATCCGATATCAACCAAATGTGGTAAGAATATAACAGGCAGTCTCATATATACAATTTGGGAGTTTGGTTAAGATATCTTAAAAAACAAAAAAGTTTTCCTTACTAAAGGTTAAAGCAACTATAGAATATAGTCATCCGACATCGACCAAATTGGGTCAGGATGTAAAAGGCAGTCCCATATATAATATTTATGAGTTTAATTAAGATAACTTAAGAAACAAAAAAGTGTTGCATACTTAAGGTTATTTTCATCCGAATTTTCCTATGAAAGCTGTAGGATATAGTCATCCGACATCGACCAAATTTGGTCAGTATGTAAAAGGCAGTCCCGTATATATAATCTGTTAGGTTGGTTAAGATATCTTAAGAAACAAATAAGTTTTTCATACTAAAGGTTAATTTCATCCGATTGTTCCTATGGCCGATGTAGAATATAGTCATCCGATATAGTCTTCCGACATCGACCGAATTTGGTCAGGATGTAGAAGGCTGTTCCATATATACAATCTGTAAGTTTGGTTAAGATATCTAAAGAAACACAAAAGTTTTCCATGCTAAAGTTTAATTTCATCCGATTGTTCCTATGGACGCTATAGGATATAGTCATCCGAGATCAACCAAATGTGGTCAGAATGTAACAGGCAGTCCCATATATACAATTTAGGAGTTTGGTTAAGATATCTTAAAAACCAAAAGAGTTTTCCTTACTAAAGGTTAATGCAACTATAGGATATAGTCATCCGACATCGACCAAATTGGGTCAGTATGTAAAAAGCAGTCCCATATATACAATCTGTGAGTTTGGTTAACGTATCTTAAGAAACAAAAATGTTTTCCATACTAAAGGTTAAGTTCTTCCGATTGTTCATATGGCAGATGTAAAATATAGTCATCCGACATCAACCAAATTTGGTCTGGATGTAGAAAGCAGTTCCATATATACAATCTCTGAGTTTGGTTAAGTTATCTTAAGAAACAAGAAAGTTTTTTTTACTAAAGGTTAATTTTATCCGATTGTTCCTATGCCAGCAACAGGATAAAGTCTTCCGACATCGACTAAATTTATTCAGGATGTAGAAGACAGTCCCATATATTGGTTAAGATATCTTAAGAAGCAAAAAGTTTTCCATACTAAAGGTTAATTTCATCCGAATGTTAATATTGCAGCTATAGGATATAGTCATCCGAGATTAACGAAATGTGGTCAACATATAAAAGGCAGTCCTATATATACAGTCTGTGAGTTTGGTTAAGATATCTTAAGAAACAAAAATATTTTCCATACTACAGGTTAGGGCAAGTATAGAATATAGTCATCCGACATCGACCAAATTTGGTAAGGATGTAAAAGGCAGTCCCTTTTATACAATATCTGAGTTTGTCTAAGATATCTGAAGAAACAAAAAAGTTTTTCCATGCTAAAGGTTAGTTTCATCCCATTGTTCCTATGGCAGCAATAGGATATAGTCATCCGAGATCAACCAAATGTGGTCAGAATGTAACAGGCAGTCTCATATATACAATCTGTGAGTTTGGTTAAGATATCTTAAGAAACAAATAAGTTTTTGCATACTAAAGGTTAATTTCATCCGATTGTTCCTATGGCCGTTGCAGAATATAGTCATCCGACATCAACCAAATTTGGTCAGAATGTAACAGGCAGACCTATATACACAATCTGTGAGTTTGGTTTAGATATCTTAAAAACAAAAAGAGTTTTCCTTACTAAAGGTTAATGCAACTATAGGATATAAACATCCGACATCGACCAAATTGGGTCAGTATGTTAAAGTCAGTCCCATATATACAATCTTTGAGTTTGGTTAAGATATATTAAGAAACAAAAAAGTTTTCCATACTACAGGTTAGGGCAACTATAGGATATAGTCATCCGATATCAACCAAATGTGGTAAGAATGTAACAGGCAGTCACCTATATACAATTTGGGAGTTTGGTTAAGATATCTTAAAAACCAAAAGAGTTTTCCTTACTAAAGGTTAATGCAACTATAGGATATAGTCATCCGACATCGACCAAATTGGGTCAGTATGTAAAAGCAGTCCCATATATACAATCTGTGAGTTTGGTTAAGGTATCTTAAGAAACAAAAATGTTTTCCATACTAAAGGTTAAGTTCTTCCGATTGCTCATATGGCAGATGTAAAATATAGTCATCCGACATCAAATAAATTTGGTCAGGATGTAGAAAGCAGTTCCATATATACAATCTGTGAGTTTGGTTAAGATATCTTAAGAAACAAGAAAGTTTTTCTTACTTAAGGTTAATTTTATCCGATTGTTCCTATGGCAGCAACAGGATAAAGTCTTACACATCGACTAAACTTATTCAGGATGTAGAAGACAGTCCCATATATTGGTTAAGATATCTTTAGAAGCAAAAAGTTTTCCATACTAAAGATTAATTTCATCCGAATGTTAATATTGCAGCTATAGGATATAGTCATCCGAGATTAACCAAATGTGGTCAACATGTAAAAGGAAGTCCTATATATACAGTCTGTGAGTTTGGTTAAGATATCTTAAGAAACAAAAATGTTTTCCATACTACAGGTTAGGGCAACTATAGGATATAGTCATTCGACATCGACCAAATTTTGTAAGGATGTAAAAGGCAGTCCCTTTTATACAATATCTGAGTTTGGCCAAGATATCTTAAGAAACAAAAAAGTTTTCCATACTAAAGGTTAGTTTCATCCCATTGTTCCTATGGCAGCTATAGGATATAGTCATCCGAGATCAACCAAATGTGGTCAGAATGTAACAGGCAGTCTCATATATACAATTTGGGGATTTGGTATCTTAAGAAATAAAAAAGTTTTCCTTACTAAAGGTTAAGGCAACTATAGAATATAGTCATCCGACATCGACCAAATGTGGTAAGAATGTAGCAGGCAGTCACATATATACAATTTGGGAGTTTGGTTAAGATATCTTAAAAACCAAAAGAGTTTTCCTTACTAAAGGTTAATGCAAATATACGATATAAACATCCGTCATCGACCAAATTGGGTCAGTATGTATAAGACAGTCCCGTATTTACAATCTGTGAGTTTGGCTAAGATTTCTTTTGAAACAAAAAAGTTTTCCATAATAAAGGTTAAGTTCTTTCGATTGTTCATATGACAGATGTAAAATATGGTCATCCGACATCAACCAAATTTGGTCAGGATGTAACAGGCAGACCCATATATACAATCTGTCAGTTTGGTTAAGATATCTTAAAAAGCAAATAAGTTTTTCATACTAAAGGTTAATTTCATCCGATTTTTCCTGTGGACGCTATAGGATATAGTCTTCCGACATCGACCGAATTTGGTCAGGATGTAGAAGGCTGTTCCATATATACAATCTGTGAGTTTGGTTAAAATATCTTAAGAAATAAAAAAGTTTTCCATAATAAAGGTTAAGTTCTTCCGATTGTTCATATGACAGATGTAAAATATGGTCATCCGATATCAACCAAATGTGTCACAGGCAGTCTCATATATACAATTTGGGAGTTTGGTTAAGAGATCTTAAAAACCAAAAGAGTTTTCTTTACTAAAGGTTAATGCAACTATAGGATATTGTCATCCGATATCAACCAAATGTGGTAAGAATGTAACAGGAAGTCCCATATATACAATTTGGGAGTTTGGTTAAGATATCTTAAAAACCAAAAGAGTTTTCCTTACTAAAGGTTAATGCAACTATAGGATATAAACATCCGACATCGACCAAATTGGGTCAGTATGTTAAAGGCAGTCCCATATATACAATCTTTGAGTTTGGTTAAGATATATTAAGAAACAAAAAAGTTTTCCATACTACAGGTTAGGGCAACTATAGGATATAGTCATCCGATATCAACCAAATGTGGTAAGAATGTAGCAGGCAGTCACATATATACAATTTGGGAGTTTGGTTAAGATATCTTAAAAAACAAAAGAGTTTTCCTTACTAAAGGTTAATGCAAATATACGATATAAACATCCGTCATCGACCAAATTGGGTCAGTATGTATAAGACAGTCCCGTATTTACAATCTGTGAGTTTGGCTAAGATTTCTTTTGAAACAAAAAAGTTTTCCATACTAAAGGTTAAGTTCTCCCGATTGTTCATATGACAGATGTAGAATATAGTCATCCGGTATCAAGCAAATGTGGTAAGTATGTAACAGGCAGTCTCATATATACAATTTGGGAGTTTGGTTAAGAGATCTTAAAAACCAAAAGAGTTTTCTTTACTAAAGGTTAATGCAACTATAGGATATAGTCATCCGATATCAACCAAATGTGGTAAGAATGTAACAGGAAGTCCCATATATACAATTTGGGAGTTTGGTTAAGATATCTTGAAAACCAAAAGAGTTTTCCTTACTAAAGGTTAATGCAACTATAGGATATAAGCATCCGACATCGACCAAATTGGGTCAGTATGTTAAAGGCAGTCCCATATATACAATCTTTGAGTTTGGTTAAGATATATTAAGAAACAAAAAAGTTTTCCTTACTACAGGTTAGGGCAACTATAGGATATAGTCATCCGATATCAACCAAATGTGGTAAGAATGTAGCAGGCAGTCACATATATACAATTTGGGAGTTTGGTTAAGATATCTTAAAAACCAAAAGAGTTTTCCTTACTAAAGGTTAATGCAAATATACGATATAAACATCCGTCATCGACCAAATTGGGTCAGTATGTATAAGACAGTCCCGTATTTACAATCTGTGAGTTTGGCTAAGATTTCTTTTGAAACAAAAAAGTTTTCCATACTAAAGGTTAAGTTCTCCCGATTGTTCATATGACAGATGTAGAATATAGTCATCCGGTATCAAGCAAATGTGGTAAGTATGTAACAGGCAGTCCCATATATACAATCTGTGAGTTTGGTTAAGATATCTTAAGAAACAAAAAAGTTTTCCTTACTAAAGGTTAAGGCAACTATAGGATATAGTCATCTGACATCGACCAAATTGGGTCAGGATGTAAAAGGCAGTCCCATATATACGATTTATCAGTTTAATTAAGATAACTTAAGAAACAAAAATGTTTTCCATACTAAAGGTTAATTTCATCCGATTGTTCCAATGGCAGCTATAGGATATGGTCATCCGATATCAACCAAATTTGGTCAGGATGTAGAAAGCAGTTCCATATATACAATCTGTGAGTTTGGTTAAGATATCTTAAGAAGCAAAAAGTTTTCCAAACTAAAGGTTAATTTCATCCGAATGTTAATACTGCAGCTATAGGATATAGTCATCCGAGATTAACCAAATGTGGTCAGAATTTAACAGGCAGTCCCATATACAGAATTTTGGAGTCTGGTTAAGATATCTAAAGAAACAAATAAGTTTTCGATACAAAAGGTTAATTTCATGCGATTGTTTCTATGGCAGCTGTAGAATATAGACATCCGATATCAACCAACTTTGGTCAGGATATAACAGGCAGTCCCATATATACAATCTATGAGTTTGGGTAAAATATCTTAAGAAACAAAAAAGTTTTCCATGCTAAAGGTTAATTTCATCCGATTGTTCCTATGACAGTTATAGGATATAGTAATCCGAGATCAACCAAATGTGGTCAGAATGTAACAGGCGGTCCCATATATACAATTTGGGAATTTGGTTAAGATATATTAAGAAACATAAAAGTTTTCCATACTAAAGGTTAAGCTCTTCTGATTGTTCATATGGCAGATGTATAATATAGTCATCCGACATCAACCAAATTTGGTCACGATGTGGAGAGCAGTTCCATATATACAATCTGTGAGTTTGGTTAAAATATCTTAAGAAACAAAAAAGTTTTCCATACTAAAGGTTAATTTCATCCGATTGTTCCAATGGCAGCTATAGGATATAGTCATTCGAGATCAATCAAATATGGTCAGAATGTAACAGGCAGTTCCCTATATACAATCTGTGAGATTGGTTAAGATATCTTAAGAAACAAAAAAGTTTTCCATACTAAAGGTTAATTTCATCCGATTGTTCCAATAGCAGCTATAGGATATAGTCATCCGATACCAACCAAATGTGGTAAGAATGTAACAGGCAGTCCCATATATACAATTTGGGAGTTTGGTTAAGATATCTTAAAAACCAAAAGAGTTTTCCTTACTAAAGGTTAATGCAACTATAGGATATAGTCATCCGACATCGAGCAAATTGGGTCAGTATGTAAAAGGCAGTCCCATATATACAATCTGTGAGTTTGGTTTAGATATCTTAAAAAGCAAATAAGTTTTTCTTACTAAAGGTTAATTTCATCCGATTTTTCCTATGGACGCTATAGGATATAGTCATCCGATATAGTCTTCCGACATCGACCGAATTTGGTCAGGATGTAGAAGGCTGTTCCATATATACAATCTGTAAGTTTGGTTAAGATATCTTAAGAAACAAAAAAGTTTTCCATGCTAAAGGTTCAGTTCATCCGATTGTTCCAATGGCAGCTATAAGATAAAGTCATCCGAGATCAACCAAATCTGGTCAGGATGTAACAGGCAGACCCATATATGCAATTTGTGAGTTTGGTTTAGATATCTTAAAAAGCAAATAAGTTTTTCATACTAAAGGTTAATTTCATCCGATTTTTCCTATGGACGCTATAGGATATAGTCATCCGATATAGTCTTTCGACATCGACCGAATTTGGTCAGGATGTAGAAGGCTGTTCCATATATACAATCTGTAAGTTTGGTTAAGATATCTTAAGAAACAAAAATGTTTTCCATACTAAAGGTTAAGTTCTTCCAATTGTTCATATGGCAGATGTAGAATATAGTCATCCGACATCAACCAAATTTGGTCAGGATGTAGAAAGCAGTTCCATATATACAATCTGTGAGTTTGGTTAAGATATCTTAAGAAACAAGAAAGTTTTTCTTACTAAAGGTTAATTTCATCCGATTGCTCCTATGGCAGCAACAGGATAAAGCCTTCCGACATCGACTAAATTTTTTCAGGATGTAGAAGACAGTCCCATATATTGGTTAATATATCTTAAGAAGCAAAAAGTTGTCCATACTAAAGGTTAATTTCATCCGATTGTTCCTATTGCAGCTATAGGATACAGTCATCCGAGCTTAAACAAATATGGTCAGAATGTAACAATCAGTCTCATATATATGCAATCTGTGAGTTTCGGTAAGATATCTTAAGAAACAAAAAAGTTTTTCATACTAAAGGTTAATTTCATTCGATTGTTCCAATGGCAGCAATATAGTCTTCCGACATCGACCAATTTTCGTCAGGATGTAAAAGGCAGTCCCTTTTATAAAATATGTGAGTTTGGCTAAGATTTGTTTAGAAACAAAAAAGTTTTCCTTAATAAAGGATTAGTTCATCAGACTGTTCATATGGCAGCTGTAGAATATAGTCATCCGACATCAACAAAATTTGGTCAGAATGTAACAGGCAGTCGCATATATACAATCTGTGAGTTCTTAAGAAACAAAACAGTTTTTTACACTAAAGGTCAAATTCATCCGATTTTTCCTATGGCAGCTAGAGGATATAGTCATCCGAGATAAGCCAAATGTGGTCAGGATGCAACAGGCGCATTTATACAGTCTATAAGTTTGGTTAAGATATCTTAAGAAACAAATACGTTTTTCATACTAAAGGATAATTTTGTCCGATTGTTCCTATGGCAGCAACAGGATAAAGTCTTCCGACATCGACAAAATTTATTCAGCATGTAGAAGACAGTCCCATATATTGGTTAAGATATCTTAAGAAGCAAAAAGTTTTCCACACTAAAGGTTAATTACATCCGATTGTTCCTATGGCAGCTATAGGATATAGTCATTCGAGATCAACCAAATTTGGTCAGAATGTAACAGGCAGTCGCATATATACAATCTGTGAGTTCTTAAGAAACAAAACAGTTTTTTATACTAAAGGTTAATTTCATCCGATTGTTCCTATGGCAGCTATAGGATATAGTCATCCGACATCAACCAAATTTGGATGCAACAATCAGTCCCATATATACAATCTGTGAGTTTGGGTAAGATATCTTAAGAAACAAAAAAGTTTTTCATACTAAAAGTTAATTTCATCCGATTGTTCCAATGGCAGCAATATAGTCTTACGACATCGACCAATTTTCGTCAGGATGTAGAAGGCTGTTCCATATATACTATATGTAAGTTTGGATTAGATATCTTAAGAAATAAAAAAGTTTTCCATGCTAAAGGTTAATTTCATCCGATTGTTCCTATGGCAGATATAGGATATAGTCATCCGAGATCAACCAAATGTGGTCCGAATGTAACAGGAAGTCTCATATATACAATTTGGGAATTTGGTTAAGACATCTTAAGAAACAAAAAAGTTTTCCATACTAAATGTTAAGTTCTTCCGATTGTTCATATGACAGATGTAGAATATAGTCATCTGACATCAACCAAATTTGGTCAGGATGTAGAGAGCAGTTCTATATATACAATCTGTGAGTTTGGTTAAGATATCTTAAGAAACATGAAAGTTTTCCATACTAAAGGTTAATTTCATCCGATTGTTCCAATGGCAGCTATAGGATATAGTCATCCGAGATCAACCAAATATGATCAGAATATAACAGGTAGTTGCCTATACACAATCTGTGAGTTTGGTTAAGATATCTTAAGAAACAAAAAAGTTTTCCATACTAAAGGTTAATTTCATCCGATTGTTTCTATGGCAGCTGTAGAATATAGTCATCCGATATCAACCAAATGAGGTAAGAATGTAACAAGCAGTCCGGTATATACAATTTGGGAGTTTGGTTAAGATATCTTAAAACACAAAAAAGTTTTCCTTACTAAACGTTAAGGCAACTATAGGATATAGTCATCCGATATCGACCAAATTGGGTCAGGATGTAAAAGGCAGTCCCATATATACAATTTATGAGTTTAATTAAGATACCTTAAGAAACAAAAAAGTTTTTCATACTAAAGGTTAATTTCATCCGATTGTTCCTATGGCCGATGTAGAATATAGTCATCCGACATCAACCAAATTTGGTCAGGATGTAACAGGCAGACCCATATATACAATCTGTGAGTTTGGTTTAGATATCTTGAAAAGAAAATAAGTTTTTCATACTAAAGGTTAATTTCATCCGTTTTTTCCTATGGACGCTATAGGATATAGTCATCCGATTTAAGCCAAATTTGGTTTGGATGTACCTGGCAGTCCCATATTTAAAATATGTGATTTTGGTTAAGATATCTTAAGAAACAAAAAAGTTTTCCATACTTAAAGTTATTTTCATCCGAATTTTCCTATGAAAGCTGTAGGTTATAGTCATCCGACATCGACCAAATTTGGTCAGTATGTAGAAGGCAGTCCCATATATACAATCTGTGAGTTTGGTCAAGATTTCTTAAGAAACAAATAAGTTTTTCATACTAAAGGTTAATTTCATCCGATTGTTCCTATGGCCGATGTAGAATATAGTCATCCGACATCAACCAAATTTGGTCAGGATGTAACAGGCAGACCCATATATACAATCTGTGAGTTTGGTTTAGATATCTTGAAAAGAAAATAAGTTTTTCATACTAAAGGTTAATTTCATCCGTTTTTTCCTATGGACGCTATAGGATATAGTCATCCGATTTAAGCCAAATTTGGTTTGGATGTAACTGGCAGTCCCATATTTAAAATATGTGATTTTGGTTAAGATATCTTAAGAAACAAAAAAGTTTTCCATACTAAAGGTTAAGTTCAACCGATTTTTCATATGGCAGATGTAGAATATAGTCATCCGAAATACACCAAATGCGTTCAGGATGTAAAAGGCCCATATTTACAGTCTGTGAGGTTGGTTAAGATATGTTAAGAAACAAAAAAGTTTTTCATACTAAAGGTTAATTTTATCTGATTGTTCCTATAGCAGCAACAGGAAAAAGTCTTCCGACATCGACTTAATTTATTCAGGATGAAGAAGGCAGTTTCATATATATAATCTGTAATTTTGATTAGATATCTAATAAATCAAAAAAGTATTTTATACTAAAGGTTAATTTCATTCGATTGTTCTTATGGCGGCTATAGGATATAGTCATCCGACATCGACCAAATTTGGTCAGGATGTAAAAGGCAGTCCCGTATATACAATATGTGAGTTTGGCTAAGATTTCTTTAGAAACAGAAAAGTGTTCCTTACTAAAGGCTTAGTTTATCCGACTGTTCCTATGGCAGCTATAGGATATAGTCATCCGAGATCAACCAAATATGACCAGAATATAACAGGCAGTTCCCTATACACAATCTGTGAGTTTGGTTAAAATATCTTAAGAAACAAAAAAGTTTTCCATACTAAAGGTTAATTTCATCCGATTGTTTCTATGGCAGCTGTAGAATATAGTCATCCGATATCAACCAAATGTGGTAAGAATGTAACAGGCAGTCCCATATATACAATTTGGGAGTTTGGTTAAGATATCTTAAAAAACAAAAAAGTTTTCCTTACTAAAGGTTAAGACAACTATAGGATATAGTCATCCGACATCGACCAAATTTGGTCAGTATGTAGAAGGCAGTCCCATATATACAATCTGTGAGTTTGGTTAAGATTTCTTAAGAAACAAATAAGTTTTTCATACTAAAGGTTAATTTCATCCGATTGTTCCTATGGCCGATGTAGAATATAGTCATCCGACATCAACCAAATTTGGTCAGGATGTAACAGGCAGACCCATATATACAATCTGTGAGTTTGGCTTAGATATCTTAAAAAGCAAATAAGTTTTTCATACTAAAGGTTAATTTCATCCGAATTTTCCTACGGACGCTATACGATATAGTCATCCGATATAAGCCAAATTTGGTTTGGATGTAACTGGCAGTCCCATATTTAAAATATGAGATTTTGGTTAAGATATCTTAAGAAACAAAAAAGTTTTCCATACTAAAGGTTAAGTTCAACCGATTTTTCATATGGCAGATGTAGAATATAGTCATCCGAAATACACCAAATGTGTTCAGGATGTAAAAGGCCCATATTTACAGTCTGTGAGGTTGGTTAAGATATGTTAAGAAACAAAAAAGTTTTTCATACTAAAGGTTAATTTTATCTGATTGTTCCTATAGCAGCAACAGGAAAAAGTCTTCCGACATCGACTTAATTTATTCAGGATGAAGAAGGCAGTTTCATATATATAATCTGTAATTTTGATTAGATATCTAATAAATCAAAAAAGTATTTTATACTAAAGGTTAATTTCATTCGATTGTTCTTATGGCGGCTATAGGATATAGTCATCCGACATCGACCAAATTTGGTCAGGATGTAAAAGGCAGTCCCGTATATACAATATGTGAGTTTGGCTAAGATTTCTTTAGAAACAGAAAAGTGTTCCTTACTAAAGGCTTAGTTTATCCGACTGTTCCTATGGCAGCTATAGGATATAGTCATCCGAGATCAACCAAATATGACCAGAATATAACAGGCAGTTCCCTATACACAATCTGTGAGTTTGGTTAAAATATCTTAAGAAACAAAAAAGTTTTCCATACTAAAGGTTAATTTCATCCGATTGTTTCTATGGCAGCTGTAGTATATAGTCATCCGATATCAACCAAATGTGGTAAGAATGTAACAGGCAGTCCCATATATACAATTTGGGAGTTTGGTTAAGATATCTTAAAAAACAAAAAAGTTTTCCTTACTAAAGGTTAAGACAACTATAGGATATAGTCATCCGACATCGACCAAATTTGGTCAGTATGTAGAAGGCAGTCCCATATATACAATCTGTGAGTTTGGTTAAGATTTCTTAAGAAACAAATAAGTTTTTCATACTAAAGGTTAATTTCATCCGATTGTTCCTATGGCCGATGTAGAATATAGTCATCCGACATCAACCAAATTTGGTCAGGATGTAACAGGCAGACCCATATATACAATCTGTGAGTTTGGTTTAGATATCTTGAAAAGCAAATAAGTTTTTCATACTAAAGGTTAATTTCATCCGAATTTTCCTACGGACGCTATACGATATAGTCATCCGATATAAGCCAAATTTGGTTTGGATAAAACAGGCAGTCCCAAATTTACAATATGTGATTTTGGTTAAGATATCTTATGAAACAAAAGAGTTTTTCATACTAAAGGTTAATTTTATCTGATTGTTCCTATGGCAGTACCAGGATAAAGTCTTCCGACATCGACTTAATTTATTCAGGATGAAGAAGGCAGTCCCATATGTATAATCTGTAAGTTTGGATTAGATATCTAATATATCAAACAAGTTTTTTATACTTAAGGTTAATTTCATTCGATTGTTCCTATGGCGGCTATAGGATATAGTCATCTGACATCGACCAAATTTTGTCAGGATGTAAAAGGCAGTCCCATATTTACAATATGTGAGTTTGGTTAGATATCTTAAGAATCAAAAAAGTTTTCCATACTAAAGGTTAAGTTCATCCGATTTTTCATATGGCAGATGTAGAATATAGTCATCCGAGATACACCAAATGTGTTCAGGATGTAAAAGGCCCATATATACAGTCTGTGAGGTTGGTTAAGATAACTTAAGAAACAAAAAAGAAGGTTAATTTCATCCGATTGTTCCTTCGGCAGCTATAGGATATAGTCATCCGAGATCAACCAAATGTGGTCGGAATGTAAAAGAGAATATTATATATACAGTCTGTGAGTTTGGTTAAGATATCTTAAGAAAAAAAAAAGTTGTTCATACTAAAGGTTAATTTCATCCGATTGTTCCTATGGCAGCTATAGGATATAGTTGTCCGAGATAAACCAAATGTGGTCAGGATGTGACAGGCCCATATATATTGTCTGTAAGTTTGGTTAAGATATCTTAAGAAACAAAAAAGTTTTCCATACTAAAGGTTAAGACAACTATTGGATATAGTCATCCGACATCGACCAAATTTGGTCAGGATGGAAAAGGCAGTCCCGTATATACAATATGTGAGTTTGGCTAAGATTTCTTTAGAAACACAAAAAGTTTTCCTTACTAAAGGCTTAGTTCATCCGACTGTTCCTATGGCAGCTATAGGATATAGTCGTCCGAGATAAACCAAATGTGGTCAGGATGTGACACGCCCATATATACAGTCTGTAAGTTTGGTTAAGATATCTTAAGAAACAAAAAGTTTTTCATACTAAAAGTTATATTTATCCGATTGTTCCTATGGCAGCAACAGGATAAAGTCTTCCGACATCGACTTAGTTTATTCAGGATGTATTAGACAGTCCCATGTATTGGTTAAAATATCTTAAGAAACAAAAAAGTTTTTCATAATAAAAGTTAATTTCATCCGATTGTTCCAATGGCAGAAATATAGTCTTCCGACATCGACCAATTTTCGTCAGGATGTAGAAGGCTGTTCCATATATACTATATGTAAGATTGGATTAGATATCATAAGAATCAAAAAAGCTTTCCATAGTAAAGGTTAATTTCATCCGATTGTTCCTATGGCAGCTATAGGATATAGTCATCCGAGATAAACCAAATGTGTTCAGGATGTAAAAGGCCCATATATACAGTGTGTGAGGTTGGTTAAGATATCTCAAGAAACAAAAAAGTTTTTCATACTAAAGGTTAATTTCATCCGTTTGTTCCTATGGCAGCAATAGGATAAAGTCTTCCGACATCGACTAAATCTATTCAGGATGTAGAAGAAAAGTCCGTATATTGGTTAAGATATCTTAAGAAGCAACAAAGTTTCCATACTAAAGGTTAGGTTTATCCGACTGTTCCTATGACAGCTGTAGAATAAAGTCATCCGAGATCAACTAATTTGGTCAGAATGTAGAAGGCAGTCCCATATATACAATCTGTGAGTTTGGTTAAGATATCTTAAGAAGCAAAAAAGTTGTTCGTATTAAAGGTTAATTTCATCCGATTGTTCCTATGGCAGCTGTAGGATATAGTCATCCGCTATCAGCGAAATTTGGCTAGAATGTAACAGGCAGTCCCATATATATAATCTGTGAGTTTGGGTAAGATATCTAAAGAATCAAAAAAGTTGTTCATACTAAAGGTTAATTTTATCCGATTGTTCCAATGGCAGCAATAAGATAAAGTCTTCCGACATCGACGTAATTTATTCAGGATGTAGAAGACAGTCCCATATATTGGATAAGATATCTTAAGAAGTAAAAAAGTTTTTCATACTAAAGGTTAAATTTATGCGATTGTTCCCATGGCAGCAGTAGGATAGAGTCTTCCGACATCGACTTAATTTATTCAGGATGAAGAAGACAGTCCCATATAATCTGTAAGTTTGGATTAGATATCTAATAAATCAAAAAAGTTTTTTATACTAAAGGTTAATTTCATTCGATTGTTCCTATGGCGGCTATAGGATATAGTCATCCGACATCGACCAAATTTGGTCAGGATGTAAAAGGCAGTCCCGTATATACAATATGTGAGTTTGGCTAAGATTTCTTTAGAAACAAAAAAGTGTTCCTTGCTAAAAGCTTAGTTTATCAGACTGTTCCTATGGCAGCTGTAGAATATTATCATCCGACATCAAACCAAATTTGGTTTGGATGTAACAGGCAGTCCCATATTTACAATATGTGAGTTTGGTTAAGATATCATAAGAATCAAAAAAGCTTTCCATAGTAAAGGTTAATTTCATCCGATTGTTCCTATGGCAGCTATAGGATATAGTCATCCGAGATAAACCAAATGTGTTCAGGATGTAAAAGGCCCATATATACAGTGTGTGAGGTTGGTTAAGATATCTTAAGAAACAAAAAAGTTTTTCATACTAAAGGTTAATTTCATCCGTTTGTTCCTATGGCAGCAATAGGATAAAGTCTTCCGACATCGACTAAATCTATTCAGGATGTAGAAGATAAGTCAGTATATTGGTTAAGATATCTTAAGAAGCAACAAAGTTTCCATACTAAAGGTTAAGTTTATCCGACTGTTCCTATGACAGCTGTAGAATAAAGTCAACCGAGATCAACTAATTTGGTCAGGATGTAGAAGGCAGTCCCATATATACAATCTGTGAGTTTGGTTAAGATATCTTAAGAAGCAAAAAAGTTGTTCGTATTAAAGGTTAATTTCATCCGATTGTTCCTATGGCAGCTGTAGGATATAGTCATCCGCTATCAACGAAATTTGGCTAGAATGTAACAGGCAGTCCCATATATATAATCTGTGAGTTTGGGTAAGATATCTAAAGAATCAAAAAAGTTGTTCATACTAAAGGTTAATTTTATCCGATTGTTCCAATGGCAGCAATAAGATAAAGTCTTCCGACATCGACGTAATTTATTCAGGATGTAGAAGACAGTCCCATATATTGGATAAGATATCTTAAGAAGTAAACAAGTTTTTCATACTAAAGGTTAAATTTATCCGATTGTTCCCATGGCAGCAGTAGGATAGAGTCTTCCGACATCGACTTAATTTATTCAGGATGAAGAAGACAGTCCCATATAATCTGTGAGTTTGGATTAGATATCTAATAAATCAAAAAAGTTTTTTATACTAAAGGTTAATTTCATTCGATTGTTCCTTTGGCGGCTATGGATATAGTCATCCGACATCGACCAAATTTGGTCAGGATGTAAAAGGCAGTCCCGTATATACAATATGTGAGTTTGGCTAAGATTTCTTTAGAAACAAAAAAGTGTTCCTTGCTAAAGGCTTAGTTTATCCGACTGTTCCTATGGCAGCTGTAGAATATTATCATCCGACATCAAACCAAATTTGGTCAGAATGTAACAGGCAGTCGCATATATACAATCTGTGAGTTTGGGTAAGATATCTTAAGAAACAAAAAAGTTTTTCATACTTAAGGTTAATTTCATCCGATTGTTCCTATGGTAGCTATAGAATATAGTCATCCGAGATACACCAACTGTGGTCAGGATGTAAAAGGCCCATATATACAGTCTGTGAGGTTGTTTAAGATATCTTAAGAAACAAAAAAATTTTTTAAACCAAAGGTTAATTTTATCCGAATGTTCCTATGGCAGCAAGAGGATAAAGTCTTCCGACATCGACTAAATTTATTCAGGATGTAGAATACAGGTCCATATATTGGTTTAGATATCTTAAGAAGCAACAAAGTTTCCATACTAAAGGTTAAGTTTATCCGACTGCTCCTATGACAGCTGTAGAATATAGTCATCCGAGGTCAACTAATTTTGGTCTGGATGTAGAAGGCAATATACAATCTGTGAGTTTGGTTTAGATATCTTAAGAAGCAAAAAAGTTGTTCATATTAAAGGTTAATTTCATCCGATATTTCCTATGGCAGCTATAGGATATAGTCATCCGCTATCAACGAAATTTGGCTAGAATGTAACAGGCAGTCCCATATATACAATCTGTGAGTTTGGGTAAGATATCTAAAGAATCAAAAAAGTTTCATACTAAAGGTTATTTTATATAATCTGTAAGTTTGGATAAGATATCTAATAAATCAAAAAAGTTTTTTATACTAAAGGTTAATTTCATTCGATTGTTCCTATGGCGGCTATAGATATAGTAAGGCAGTCCCGTATATACAATATGTGAGTTTGGCTAAGATATCTAAAGAATCAAAAAAGTTGTTCGTATTAAAGGTTAATTTCATCCGATTGTTCCTATGGCAGCTATAGGATATAGTCATCCGCTATCAACGAAATTTGGCTAGAATGTAACAGGCAGTCCCATATATATAATCTGTGAGTTTGGGTAAGATATCTAAAGAATCAAAAAAGTTGTTCATACTAAAGGTTAATTTTATTCGATTGTTCCAATGGCAGCAATAAGATAAATTCTTACGACATCGACGTAATTTATTCAGGATGTAGAAGACAGTCGCATATATTAGTTAAGATATCTTAAGAAGTAAAAAAGTTTTTCATACTAAAGGTTAAATTTATCCGATTGTTCACATGGCAGCAATAGGATAGAGTCTTCCGACATCGACTTAATTTATTCAGAATGACGAAGACAGTCCCATATATATAATCTGTAAGTTTGGATTAGATATCTAATAAATCAAAAAAGTTTTTTATACTAAAGGTTAATTTCATTCGATTGTTCCTATGGCAGCTATAGGATATAGTCATCCGCTATCAACGAAATTTGGCTAGAATGTAACAAGCAGTCCCATATATACAATCTGTGAGTTTGGGTAAGATATCTAAAGAATCAAAAAAGTTGTTCATACTAAAGGTTAAATTTATCCGATTGTTCACATGGCAGCAATAGGATAGAGTCTTCCGACATCGACTTAATTTATTCTGAATGACGAAGACAGTCCCATATATATAATCTGCAAGTTTGGATTAGATATCTAATAAATCAAAAAAGTTTTCCATACTTAAGGTTAATTTCATCCGATTGTTCCTATGGTAGCTATAGAATATAGTCATCCGAGATACACCAAATGTGGTCAGGATGTAAAAGGCCCATATATGCAGTCTGTGAGGTTGGTTAAGATATCTTAAGAAACAAAAAAGTTTTTCATACTATAGGTTAATTTTATCCGATTGTTCCTATGGCAGCAATAGGAAAAAGTCGTCCGACATCGACTATATTTATTCAGAATGTAGAAGACAGGTCCATATGTTGGTTAAGATATCTTAAGAATCAAAAAGTTTTCCATACTACAGGTAAAGTTTATCCGACTGTTCCTATGGCAGCAATAAGATAATATCTTCCGACATCGTCGTAATCTATTCAGGATGTGTAAGACAGTCCCATATATTGGTTAAGATAACTTAAGAAGCAAAAAAGTTTTCCATACAAACGGTTAATTTCATCCGATTGTTCCTATGGCAGCTATAGAATATAGTCATCCGAGATCAACCAAATTTGGTCAGGATGTAAAAGGCACTCCCATATGTACAATCTTTGAGTCTATTTTAGATATCTTAAAATACAAATATGTTTTTCACACTAAAGGCTAGTTTCATCCGATTGTTCCTATGGCAGCTATAGAATATAGTCATCCTAGTTACACCAAATGTGGTCAGGATGTAAAAGGCCCATATATACAGTCTGTGAGGTTGGTTAAGATATCTTAAGAAACAAAAAAGTTTTTCATACTATAGGTTAATTTTATCCGATTGTTCCTATGGCAGCAATAGGAAAAAGTCGTCCGACATCGACTATATTTATTCAGAATGTAGAAGACAGGTCCATATGTTGGTTAAGATATCTTAAGAATCAAAAAGTTTTCCATACTAAAGGTAAAGTTTATCCGACTGTTCCTATGACAGCTGGAGAATATAGTCCTCCGAGATCAACCAATTTTGGTCAGGATGTAGAAAGCAGTCCCATATATACAATCTGTGGGTTTGGTTAAAATATCTTAAGAAGCAAAAAAGTTGTTCATATTAAAGGTTAATTTCATTCGATTGTTCCTATGGCAGCTATAGGATATAGTCATCCGATATCAACCAAATTTGGTTAGAATATAACAGGCATTCCTATATATACAATCTGTGAGGTTGGGTCAGATATATAAAGAATCAAAAAAGTTGTTCACACTAAAGGTTAAATTTATTCGATTGTTCCTATGGCAGCTATAGGATGTCTTTCGAAATCGACGAAATTTGGTAAGAATGGAAAGGCAGTCCCATATATACAATATGTGAGTTAGGTTAAGATATCTTAAGAAACAAAAAAGTTTTCCACAGTAAAGGTGGTTCTCACCGCCATGATTTTTAAATTTATGATTTTTACTTTTTTCTTCACTGATAACAATTATTTTTGAGTAATTTTATAAAACTTATACTGTAATCACTATTTTTGATAAAAAAAAAATAAAACTCAAAAATAATGACTATTAATGATTTTTACTTTTTTTTTCATTGATAATAATTATTTTTGAGTAATTTTATAAAACTTAGACCGTAATCATTATTTTTGATAAAAAAAAATAAAACTCAAGAGTAATGATTATTAATAATTTTTATTTTTTTTGCTTAAAATAAAACTCAACAGTAATTTACGGCTTCTGTGTTAAATTTTTTACCAATATTATTTTATATTCTTATAAATAGACCTCAAAGCTACCTCCCAGCATAATTTATTTTTTTCTAAAAATTTAAAAAAAAATAAATATATTTTAAAATTGACGCCTTCACTAAATACGTTTACTTGTTTCACACCTTTTCGCTGGACGCTAACACCTGTATCAATGCACTAAAAATTTCCATGTTTGGAGTGCCAACTAGATTGATTGCGGATCAAGGAAGAAGCTTTACAGGAACAAAGTTTATGGAATTTTTTCATCGCAACGATAAAACTTCATCTGATTGGTACCGGTGCTAGTAGAGCTAATAGCCAGTTTGAGAGGGTAATGAGTACACTTAAGAATCTATTTTCTGTTGTTGAAACAAGCTCTAGATCCTGGCAAGATGCGTTGGGGGAGGTGCAGTTGGCACTTAATTGTACGGGTGATCGGGTTACTAAAGCAAGCCTATTAGAACTTTTAATTGGCAAAGTTGCTCGTTCGTTGGGGTTGATCCCTATAAGCAATGAAGAAAACGTTATTGATCGGTCAAAATTAAGAGATAAATTTATGATCAAATTTGACAAAAATAAATAAATAATAAACATTATAAGTATTCACATGAAAGTTTGCGTAAGCTGCCGGATGTTGAGATTCCAGAAGAGCTGGATATTGACAGAGAAGATTTAAGTTTGTCAAATGAAAATTATTGAGTCAGATGAGAATAATCGAGAAGCCCTGGGTATAGTGATGGTCGAGGAGTATCGTGAAGCCATGGGTATGGTGATGGACGTGGATAGTCGTGAAACCATTAAGTATGGTGATGGACAAGGTTGATCATGAAGCTGTTGTGTACGGTGATGGGCTAGAAGTCGTAATGTCATTGTGTATGACGAAGAACGAGCGATATGAGCGAGGACGTTTGACTGTCAGAAGGGCCGCATCGGAGAATGTATTACGCGGTATAATTGACATGTCCGCGTAATGTGTGATTGTGAGATTATGTTTTCAGCCCTGGTTTAGTGGGACTCTGGTTATATGAACCGGAGTCGAGTGTGGCTAGTTTTGGAAAAGGAACTAACGGTCTAATGGCAGTTGATGTGATGACAGACTTTAATTACCGAACAGGAATTTAGTAACACGGTTGCAGAGACTCGCTGAACTAATCTTGAAATAACTCATTCAACATAACAGATTAATTAAATTAAAAGGCTGAAAGAATGCAAGAAGATGTCGTCCTGACTGGGAAAGATAATATTTCCCCGACTTATAGATAACATATTTGCTAAAATCCCTATATATTTAAATTTCGTGTCCATTGCTATAATTATTTTTTCCCTGTAGTTGGGCTTTGCCTAAAAAACAGATTTTGTGATATGGCGAAAAATAGTCAGACTTGGCGGGAAAAAACTAAATTTAGTGAAAAAGTAGTAGAAGAGCTAATCTGCGAGTTTCGTAATTAAAGGTTAATTTCCATCCGCTTGTTCTTATGACAGCTATATGATAAAGAAATCCAACTTTGACCAAATTTGGTCAGGATGTAAGAGTTAGTCCCAAATATCCAAATTTTGTTGAGATAACTCAAGAAACATAAAAGCTTTTCGTACTAACGGTTAACTTGCATCCGATTGTTCCTAAGGCAGCTATATGATATAATCATCCGACTTTGACCAAATTCGGTCCCAAACATACAATTTATGTGTTTGGTTAAGATAACTTAAGAAACAAAAAGTTTTCCATACTAAAGGTAAAGTTTATCCGACTGTTCCTATGGAGAATATAGTCCTCCGAGATCAACCAATTTTGGTCAGGATGTAGAAGGCAGTCCCATATATACAATCTGTGGGTTTGGTTAAAATATCTTAAGAAGCAAAAAAGTTGTTCATATTAAAGGTTAATTTCATCCGATTGTTCCTATGGCAGCTATAGGATATAGTCATCCGATATCAACCAAATTTGGTTAGAATATAACAGGCATTCCTATATATACAATCTGTGAGGTTGGGTCAGATATATAAAGAATCAAAAAAGTTGTTCACACTAAAGGTTAAATTTATTCGATTGTTCCTATGGCAGCTATAGGATGTCTTTCGAAATCGACGAAATTTGGTAAGAATGGAAAGGCAGTCCCATATATACAATATGTGAGTTAGGTTAAGATATCTTAAGAAACAAAAAAGTTTTCCACAGTAAAGGTGGTTCTCACCGCCATAATTTTTAAATTTATGATTTTTACTTTTTTCTTCACTGATAACAATTATTTTTGAGTAATTTTATAAAACTTATACTGTAATCACTATTTTTGATAAAAAAAAAAATAAATCTCAAAAATAATGACTATTAATGATTTTTACTTTTTTTTTTCACTGATAATAATTATTTTTGAGTAATTTTATAAAACTTAGACCGTAATCATTATTTTTGATAAAAAAAAAATAAAACTCAAGAGTAATGATTATTAATAATTTTTATTTTTTTTGCTTAAAATAAAACTCAACAGTAATTTACGGCTTCTGTGTTAAATTTTTTACCAATATTATTTTATATTCTTATAAATAGACCTCAAAGCTACCTCCCAGCATAATTTATTTTTTTCTAAAAATTTAAAAAAAAATAAATATATTTTAAAATTGACGCCTTCACTAAATACGTTTACTTGTTTCACACCTTTTCGCTGGACGCTAACACCTGTATCAATGCACTAAAAATTTCCATGTTTGGAGTGCCAACTAGATTGATTGCGGATCAAGGAAGAAGCTTTACAGGAACAAAGTTTATGGAATTTTTTCATCGCAACGATAAAACTTCATCTGATTGGTACCGGTGCTAGTAGAGCTAATAGCCAGTTTGAGAGGGTAATGAGTACACTTAAGAATCTATTTTCTGTTGTTGAAACAAGCTCTAGATCCTGGCAAGATGCGTTGGGGGAGGTGCAGTTGGCACTTAATTGTACGGGTGATCGGGTTACTAAAGCAAGCCTATTAGAACTTTTAATTGGCAAAGTTGCTCGTTCGTTGGGGTTGATCCCTATAAGCAATGAAGAAAACGTTATTGATCGGTCAAAATTAAGAGATAAATTTATGATCAAATTTGACAAAAATAAATAAATAATAAACATTATAAGTATTCACATGAAAGTTTGCGTAAGCTGCCGGATGTTGAGATTCCAGAAGAGCTGGATATTGACAGAGAAGATTTAAGTTTGTCAAATGAAAATTATTGAGTCAGATGAGAATAATCGAGAAGCCCTGGGTATAGTGATGGTCGAGGAGTATCGTGAAGCCATGGGTATGGTGATGGACGTGGATAGTCGTGAAACCATTAAGTATGGTGATGGACAAGGTTGATCATGAAGCTGTTGTGTACGGTGATGGGCTAGAAGTCGTAATGTCATTGTGTATGACGAAGAACGAGCGATATGAGCGAGGACGTTTGACTGTCAGAAGGGCCGCATCGGAGAATGTATTACGCGGTATAATTGACATGTCCGCGTAATGTGTGATTGTGAGATTATGTTTTCAGCCCTGGTTTAGTGGGACTCTGGTTATATGAACCGGAGTCGAGTGTGGCTAGTTTTGGAAAAGGAACTAACGGTCTAATGGCAGTTGATGTGATGACAGACTTTAATTACCGAACAGGAATTTAGTAACACGGTTGCAGAGACTCGCTGAACTAATCTTGAAATAACTCATTCAACATAACAGATTAATTAAATTAAAAGGCTGAAAGAATGCAAGAAGATGTCGTCCTGACTGGGAAAGATAATATTTCCCCGACTTATAGATAACATATTTGCTAAAATCCCTATATATTTAAATTTCGTGTCCATTGCTATAATTATTTTTTCCCTGTAGTTGGGCTTTGCCTAAAAAACAGATTTTGTGATATGGCGAAAAATAGTCAGACTTGGCGGGAAAAAACTAAATTTAGTGAAAAAGTAGTAGAAGAGCTAATCTGCGAGTTTCGTAATTAAAGGTTAATTTCCATCCGCTTGTTCTTATGACAGCTATATGATAAAGAAATCCAACTTTGACCAAATTTGGTCAGGATGTAAGAGTTAGTCCCAAATATCCAAATTTTGTTGAGATAACTCAAGAAACATAAAAGCTTTTCGTACTAACGGTTAACTTGCATCCGATTGTTCCTAAGGCAGCTATATGATATAATCATCCGACTTTGACCAAATTCGGTCCCAAACATACAATTTATGTGTTTGGTTAAGATAACTTAAGAAACAAAAAAGTTTTCCATACTAAAGGCTTATTTCATCCGATTGTTCCTATGGCAGCTATAGGATATAGTCATCCGACATCGACCCATTTTGGTCAGGATGTAAAAAGCAGTCCCATATATACAATCTGTGAGTTTGGTTAAGATATCTTATGAAACAAGTTTTTCATACTAAGCAATTCCGTGACATTTGGCCTCGAATTTGACCCACTTAAAGGTCGAACAAACTAACAAATTGTATATATGGGACTGCCTGTTGCATCCTGACTACATTTGATTTATATAGGATGACTATATCCTATAGCTGCCATAGGAACAAGCGGATGAAATTAACCTTTAGTATGAAAAACTTTTTTGTTTTTGATATCTTAACCAAACTCACATATGTATATATGGGACTGCCTTTTACATCCTGACCAAATTTGGTCGATGTCGGATGACTATATCCAATTAGAACCCTTTTCCTCAGCTCTGGCAACGACTTCACAGCAAGACAAGATTCTGGCCACTCGATTGCGGCCATTCCTAGAAATGCAGATCCATGAGCCCAAAGTGATGATTCAGTCAGCTCACTTGGCAGTGTTCCTCTCGACAAAATGTCAGCTGGGTTGTCTGTAGTAGGTACATAACGCCATTCCATTCCACTTGTGAATTCTTGAATAAGGGAGATTCGATTAGACGTGAATATTTGAAATCGAGAAGGCTCATCTCGTTTCCATGACAGAACTACTGATGAGTCAGACCAGCAATAAAAGGGACATTAAAATAAATTCATTTAACGAAGCTCTCACATGAGTCTGGCGAGCAGCACTGCTCCACACAATATGGGCACTGTTAGCTTCTTTAAAGGGGTCACCCAAGACTTGGCGCAGAGAAGCTGAGCTGTACGCTTTCCTTCCGAAATTGGAACAACATAAATGCAGCCTCCAAAGGCATCAATAGGAGCGTCATAAGATCCATGAATTTCCACTGCACTCTTCGGTATGTGCACACGTTGTAGGAATTGGAGTTGCTGAGTACGCCCAAGATCAGCTGATAAGATGAGCCAAGATAAGTTGAGCGATGAGGGAAGACTCTCATACCAGTCCAACTTTTCTCTCCAAAGCTGCTGCAAAAAGATTTTAACCTTTGTAATTGGCGAGAGGGTAATAGAAACGAGCAATTGTTGACAGAACAGAGCGCTTGCTAGGCCTCGAAGGTATCTGAATTGGCGAAAACGAAAATAGCAAATCATCCGAAACTGGATCCCAAGCAAGACCTAGTGTCTTGGTAATATCGCTTCCATCCTCAAATTTAAAAAATGTTTCATCATCGAAAAAGCATACAGAATGAGAATATTTAACTTCCATCCTGTTTGCACATACGAACCCTGGTATAGCCAGACAGAGAAAGAAATAACCGAGAGCCAAGACTGATGATTGTATGTGTGCATCTTACAATAAGTGTGCGCATATGTATGGGTTGCATGTGTCGAGATGCGAGTATTTGCAATATTGCTTTGCCTCTTCTTTGATGCCATAAAAATGTTGTATGAAAACTCTCATACCCTGTACATGTTACATTTTTAATATAATTTTTTTTTGGTAAATAAAATATTTATAAATGAAATAACAAATTATTTTTTTTATTTAATCATCAACCATATTAAATTTATTTATTTTTCGATGTTCTTATGATAAAAATGATGATAATAACAATTGTTAAGGGTTAAGGGTATTTCATAGTGCGCATGTTTTTGATTTGCCTAGCTGTGCGAGCTGCGAGCTCGGCCATTCGACTGAAGCGGCCGCAAAAATGAAGTCCCTAACATCACGTCCCCGGGGAAATTCTCTTAGGGGGACTCAATCTCAAGACTTCTGCATGTCCCATTTCGTTTGTATGGGATGAGTTCTCTATAGGTTATTTGCTTAGAGGTCTAAGCCAACAAGCCACATTTGGTTTAATGCTAAATATTCATGAATAAATGCTGTGTATTGAGATTTTATTTGTGAACAACGCTTTATTGTCTAAATTAAGAAACGGACGAAGTGTTTGCTTGTAAGAATCTCCAAGCATTTCTAAATTTCTTCATTGGCAGGCGTACCGAATATACTCCTGTCTGTAAACGCGAATAGTTATCGACAAAATGTGTTTCACAATCGAGATCCTCCTTTGTTAGTTTACCAACGGAATCATCAAAGCTTTCGAGCTCCCAAAATCGACGCACAATTTCATCCATCCTGATCTCAGCCTTAACATTTTCGCACTCATTGACCTGCACTCGTAACGCCACCGACTTATGGGGTATTTTGGCTCCCCCCCGTGACAATCCATCCTACCCGAGACTTCTGAAGAAGTGGCAAATTTCCAGCCAACCTAATTTGGCCAACGCAAAGCAAATCAAAGAATAATCCAGCTCCAATCAGCAAATCAATTTTGCTACACCTGTAGAGTTCTGGATCTGCTAAGCGAATGTTTCCAGGTATATTCCAGCATTCTGAGCTCACAGTTAAACAGGGCTGACTATCAGTTATGGTAGGAGCAACTAAAACGGTAATGTTTGTTGAGAATAACAGCGAGAGACGAAGTAATAATATGCAACTGCGACCCATTGCCAGAGCGATCTCTTACATTGACTATTGCAGTGGCAATAAAAACGAAGTTAGAGTATGAATTCAGAGCCAACAGAGAAGTGGAGTTCGAAGAAGAAGAGCTGCTAGGCGGTTGGACAGTTTCCAATGAAGCGACTTGCGATTGGGGCATAGTAAGCTGCTGGCTTAGATGCAAAAGGCTATGATGCTTACTGCCACATGATCGGCAGGTGCCCAAGTTACAATTTCGCAGTTCATGTCCCTTCTTGAGGCAGTTCAAACATAAGCCAAATCTCTTAGCTTCTTTAAATCGAAGTTGAGGCGATAAGTTAAAAATTTGAGAGCAGGTGTAAATTTGGTGATTTGTTGCAACAGATGCAAGCATTCTTCAATGTGTTAATGACAATCAGCGAACTTCTTTTATGGTTAGGTTCGTTGTTCTTCCCCACCTGAGAGACGACTGCGTATGTTGCAGCGGAACGTTCCACATTTTCCAATTTGAGACATCGGTTTTCCAAAAACGCCGTAAATTGTCCGCATTCCTCCCATTATGCTTGCGTCGCACTGTCCACTTTTTGCAGCAACACATGCACAATTATGGCATCGACAATTTGCTCGTTGTCTCCGACATCTCACGCAGCTTGACCGCCGAAGGTGACTCCACTCCTTGAAGACCCAGAATTTTATCGGTATGTGCCTAAAAAATTGAACGTCTGTTATTAAATCCTTTTCTAAGTAAATCTTTAGCAACTGAAGATTGCTGAAGAAGTTTGTGATTTTCAAAGATCGAATGGCATCCAGAGCGGGTTTTTTTCGATTTCAGTTAAGCCCGGATCCTGGTCTTTAATAGTTGAGAACAAAGAAAATAAATTTGCATACTCAGTGTAGCCTCCATTGAACTCTGACAACTTGAGTTCTGGTACATTTGACCTTTTCTGATGAATGATTGATGTCGAGCCTTCGATAAATGGTTCACGCCTCATGGTACTTGTAGAGCACGGTCCAATTGCTGCTTGACGTTTTCTAATTTCCCGCAATATTATCAATTTTATATTCACTATCAACTTCCCGAAATTCTGACGAAGCTGGCTGCCAATTTCATCATAGTCTAGCTTCTCCAGACTGTCATGTCAGTTTTATTAACAAGCTCCAAACGCATATCCAACTGCTCGTCAGTCATTTGACGAAGATTGTCCAGGCAAAGAGCTTTTTCAGTCTTTAGAGCATTGTCAAATATTGACTGCACCTTGAGCTTATCCTTATTTTCAAAGGTTAATACAGTGCCGTCCATGACCTTTGGTTGCACAAATCAGCACAGTTCAACAAAAACATATTTTGTATTTGTCGAACAAACTGTTAGAATTATGTGTGTTATTGCACTCAAAAATAAATGTCACAAAACGAGTGTGAAAACCAGTCGAACGGTACAAAATGAGAGTGAAGAGGAGTAAGAAACAACTGTTCGATGTTGGGTCAATTGCCAGTGTCACAATTGGAACAATTGGTACATGAAATTATCACTGTACATATATAACCACTAGCGAATAGTGGACGACGAAAGCGACGAGAATTGCAGGCATGTCCATATGTACATATATATGTCGGTATGTACATACAGTTGCGGAATTCGCACTGCGGATGGCAATACAAAACGCAAAAGCAACCACGAACCGGCCGACAATGTTCAGCTAATTATGCACCTTTTGAAGCAAAATGTTCTGAACAATTATTCAAGTTATTTACAGCGGATAAATAACTTATAACAAATAAAGAATTAACGAAGTTATAAATCACTTCGGGGTGTTAAGACAATGAGCTTTTTCATTAGCTACGACTTGCAAGGCTTACAAATAAAAGCACTTGGATATTTTTTTAGTAAATGTCGCATTATGAACGTATTTTGACCACTGTATGTGTCTGTCACATTATGAACATAGTTTGACCACTGTGCTTGCAAGACGCTGCTGCGTGTCAACATGGCAGACCAGCCACAAGAAAATAACAACTCTGCGACATCAGAAGTGGGATCTGCTTTGCCTACAAATATCACCGATGCATACTTAGCAGCTTTACAAGTGCAAAACAACAACCTTTTGGAGATCATCAAAAATATGCAGACACCAAGGGCATCGGCAACTGATGAAAAGGGAAAACATATAACTCTGCCAAAATTTTATCCTGAGGGAGCTGGTGCAGATGCCTCAGCTTGGTGTACAACAGTGGATCTTATTTTTGCTGATGAAATGCCCGAAGGTAGCAGCCTGATGATAACTTTAAGTAAGGCGCTAGAGGGAAGTGCATCACAATGGCTGTCCCAGATATGCTTTGCTGGCATCACATGGCCACAATTTAAAGAACTCTTCGTTCAACGCTTTGTTGGCATCGAAACGTCTGCTACCACACTGATGAAAATTTTGAACGGGCGACCAAAGTCTGTAGAAAGTTACACCGAATATGGGAGCCGAATCGTCACCTTACTAATGTCAAAATTTAAATCTAATGATCTGGAGGAAATTGCGATTTCACTAGCTCTGGCCCACATGGCACAAATTGATGACAAATTGTCGCTCTGGGTTTTTACAAACAATATTAAAACTCGAAATGAAATGCAACAACAACTACAAGCGCACACTTTTAAAAAACGGAACCTAGATGACGACGCATCTACAACAGGCCCGGAGCGTAAAAAGTCTAAGTATCTCTCTCAAGTGAAATGCAATTATTGTGGAAAGTCTGGACATAAATATGCCGAATGTCGTGCTCGGCAGAGGACACCAATTCAAGGAAAGAGCCACAACGGAAGTTCAACGCAAGGATCAAAAGACCGGTCAACTGTCATATGTTTCAAATGCGACGAGCCGGGACACTTCGCATCCGCTTGTCCAAAAGGACGATCACGAGGAAACGACCGAGTAATCGAGAAACGTGTAGACATCTGTACTGTAGCTCCACCATCAGGAACAATAAGTAGTTCAACCGGTGAGTCCGTTCCATTTTGTTTCGACTCTGGCGCTGAATGTTCCTTGGTTAAGGAAAGCGTCGCCGATAAATTTAGTTGTAAAAGAATTAATAACATTGTTAAATTGAACGGCATAAGTAATGATTCAATATGTAGCACTCAACAACTATTATGTAATATAAATATTGATCAATGTTATTTTGAGATTTTGTTACATGTTGTTATGGACAAGTATTTGAAACATGACGTACTAATTGGTCGTGAAATTTTTAGCCAGGGCTTTGGCGTAACCATGGACGCTGACAAATTTCAAATTTACACAACCAAAAGAGTAGAATCGTTAGTAATTACAAATTATGAAGATGTCATAGAATCAAATAGTGAACTTGATGATCTTGATAAGGCAGCCTTGATAAATATTTTAAAATGTTATTCAGATCGATTTATTGATGGAATACCAAAGACTAAGGTCACCACAGGGCAGTTGGAAATTAGATTAATAGATCAGCAAAAGACCGTACAACGGCGGCCATATAGGCTTAGTGAAGAAGAGAAAAACAAAGTGCGGGGTAAAATTGACGAATTACTAAAAGCTAAAATTATTCGGGCAAGCTTTTCACCTTTCGCTAGTCCCATGATGCTAGTTAAAAAAAAAAAAATGGGACCGATCGACTGTGTGTGGACCAGAGAGCTGCAACGAGTAAACAGTTTTCGCTCAGACTCGAATATCTACTTGTGACCGTTGTGTTTTGTTACTTGTTGTGAATCGTTGACACAAACGGATCAGAAAAAGAGTAACAAATCGTATCACTACTCGAGTCCTGACTCGAGTTACTCGTTTTTAAAATGTGCGCGGCGGAGCGTGCAGGAGAGAGCAGCAGCAACCTCGCTGAAGTCTACCTAACTGTGTCGATCTACCCAAATGTGCGAGCAAAAAAAAAAGGTCTACACTGAAAGAAATTATTGAGCAGCAGAATAATTATATTATAATAAACCACATTTTAAAAATCATAAAGTCCTCAAACCTACTTTATCATTTCACTCAGTGTACAAATTGCCGCGGCGCACACACAAGATGCGTCTTTGATATGTTGTTGTTGTTGTTCATTTTTATGACGGTCATAAATTAAAAGGGTCGAAAATGTTCGACTTGACTCGAGTCGTGTGCGACGTCGCCTGCCCCTACCCCGCCAAACCCCTGCGTGCCTACCGCTGATAAACACACATTGCAATGTGAAGCATATTTGATTTATATTTTGAGCAATGTTTTAATTTAAAATGGCAATTGCACCTATATCTTCGCTGACTGGCTGATAAATATTTATAATTGATAGTTTGTTGTTCTTAAACTCATTTTATAAAAATTTTAATACCTAAGTACTAGAAAATAAAAATTTACATTTAATTTTAATAGGCTTGATTTATCGAATTTTTAGTTCCTTTTAATTAATAAATTAAATAAAATATATAATATCTAAAATGACTCAAATACTATTATAAATTAATAAATCTTTATTTTATTAAATTAATTTCGTGTCACTCTTTTTATTTGGCTATAAATAAAATAAATCAAAGAGACAAATCAAAGACAGACTGCCGCTTTCGATTTATACGAGCATGCGCGACTCAAACAAAACGAATCACACAAACGCATGACACAAACGCCTGACACAAACGCCTGACACAAACGCCTGACACAAACGCATGACCCAAACGTATCACCCAAACGTATCACCCAAACGTATCACCCAAACGTATCACCCAATCGTATCACCCAATCGTATCACACAAACGTATCACACAAACGCACGCTCGCAGTGCTTATGCTTCACATTGCAATGTGTGTTTGTCAGCGGTAGGCACGCAGGGGGTTGTCGGGGTAGGGGCAAGCGACGTCGCACACACGACTCGAGTCGGGTCGAGGCATTTTCGACCCTTTTCATTTATGACCGTCATAAAAATTAACAACAACAACATAGCAAAGGCGCATCTTGTGTGTGCGCCGCGGCAATTTGTACACTGAGTGAAATGATAAAGTAGGTTTGAGGACTTTATGATTTTTAAAATGTGGTTTACTATAATATAATTATTCTGCTGCTCAATAATTTCTTTCAGTGTAGACCTTTTTTTTTTGCTCGCACATTTGGGTAGATCGACACAGTTAGGTAGACTTCAGCGAGGTTGCTGCTGCTCTCTCCTGCCCGCTCCGTCGCGCACATTTTAAAAACGAGTAACTCGAGTCATGACTCGAGTAGTGATACGATTGTTACTCCTTTTCTGATCCGTTTGTGTCAACGATTCACAACAAGTAACAAATCGTACACTCTACTCGAGCGTAAGCAGGGCAACGGAGAACAATTCAACTGGAATCTACCCGTTGCAGCACTCTGGTGTAAAGAAGCCTAGATCGATGCGTGAGCAGAAAAATGCGAGTCAGTTGCATGCAGACGATTACACACGCCGGTTGGAATTCGCTTCACTCTTAAAGTTTGTGTGTCAACATGGCAGACCAGCCACAAGAAAATAACAACTCTGCGAAATATACATATGTTTAGCTACGCACGGCAGTTTAGTTAATATTAACAAAGGTTGTTAGAAGGTAGGCACGAAGTTCCGCTTCTGATGGGGATTCTAATTGTTTCGACTATAGTAAGCGAATCGAGACTAAAATGCAAAGTGCTCCGAAGCAAAAGGCTAAGGGCATGAGCGAATGTGCGATTACAACGACAATGATAATAGATAACAAAAGAGAATATGTATGCAAATGTAACTGCTTTAAGAGAGCATGCTATGTTGTCTACTTGGAGTTCATCAGCTGGGCCGTCAACTCTTCGCTGCGTAACCAAACAGATTGGTTAGCTAGTGACGAAAGCATCACGAAGGGTGCGAAAAGCAACCAGCGATATATACAGGATGACTGAAAAATTCGCAATGACTGTCCGATCTGATCGAGTTATATACCGATCGAAAGATATAGTTTTAACTAACAAAAGTACATACTAAGACTTTTTAAAAAATCTCCTGATTCGTGTGATAAACAAGTGTTAGTGAGAGTGGACAAATGATGAAGCAAATGGGGCTGTTGGATTTTTTTTTTCATATTATTATATTTCTTTTCAAAAATACGCGTTGAATGCCACCTCAATCATCAAAACCCACCCACACCACGATCGCCTTCTCAAAATGAAATGAAAACTCAGTCCTCATGTTTGTCTGTTTGTTCGTATCAAGGCGTTGAAATAGCTTATAGTTGTGAATGTGGATCTATTCCCTATCAAAAAATTAGAAACGTTTGTTTAACGACTTTTTCAAAAAATAGCTGGCTTAGCGGGAAATCTCTAAAACCCGTTGAAATTGACGTTCCACAGTATCCAAACGATAGAAGCTACAGATATGTTCTATATATCTTTGAAAAGGTAATTCCGTTCGACACAAAATTGTCACTGGAATTCAATCTCGTAAAGAGGTATATTCCCCTTTAAAAAAAACTGGAAACATTTGCTCTACAACTTGAACCCACAATATCCAAACGATGAAAGCTACAAAGTTCTATATATCGTTGGAAAGGGCTTTTGAAGGACTTTTAGACATACCTTTCATTTTTCATACTAAATGCTAATTTGCAGCCGATTGTTCCTAATCTATATGATATAGTATTCCGATTTGACCAAATTTTGTCAGGATAAAACAAGCACTACCAAATATTCAATCTGTGTTTGGATGGGATATCTTAAGAAACAAAAAAATTGGCCGACTTACAGGTCGAATTTCGATAAATGTACTCTTATTGTACGATAAAAATGTCTTAGCTATGTTGTGTACAAATTTCAGCCTTGTATCTTTAACTGTTTGCCCTACACGTTGATCATCAGTCAGTTGGACGAAAAGATTTCTATGTATAGATACAATTTTTTCTAAAAACATGGAAAAATTTAACTTCCGCTGACCGCAGTTTTGATTATGTTTTCCCGCAACCGGAAACAAAAATGTAATCAGATTTTCGCCAAATGTTAGTCTCATATATACAATCTGTTAGTTTGGTTGAGAAATTTTAAGAATCAAAAAAGTTGTTCATGCTTAAGGTTAATTTCATCCGATTGTCCAATGGCAGCAATATAGTCTTCCGACATCGACCAAATTTGGTCAGGATGTAAAAGGCAGTCCCATATATACAATCTGTGAGTTTGGGTAAGATATCTTAAGAAATAAAAAAGTTTTCCATACTAAATGTTAACTTGCATCCGATTGTTCCTCTGGCAGCTATTTGATATAGAAATCCGAATTGGGCTAAATTTGATGAGGAAGTATTCGGCTATCCCAAATATACAATCTGAGAGCTTGGTTGAGATATCTTTATTAACAATTAAAGATTTCCTTACTAAACAATTCGCTGAGCTTTGACCCCGATTTTGACCTAATTAGGTCGACTTTCGCAAAACGCCGTCTTATTGCACGATTAAATTGTCTCAGCTTTCTATCAGTGAGTCAGTCAGTCAGGACAAAGAGTTTTATATTTATAGAATAGTAAAAAAAAACTTTAAGCTTGAGTCTGGGACGGTTTATTTTTCGAATTTCGACTTGTAAAGTTTTTAAGTCAAAGGTGTGAAAAACTTCAGGCCATGCTACAGCATAGGATTAGTGTCACTAAATTTGGTTCTTCGGTTCATAGATCGAACAGACATTTTCATAAGCCAATAGCCTATGATCGCAGTTTGTACTGAGCTAAAAATACACATGACTTTTTTAACACATTATTTTATGAAATATAACACTCAATTATTTCACACTGTCTTTTAATAAATTTATTTTACTAAGCAATGCAACTTTGTATAAACAAATGGGCCAAATATGTGTCTCGCATGGCCATGAAACAAACCAAGTTTTTCTGGGAAAGTGAGATGACTTTAAAATTGCTTGAATAATAATTTCACCACGCTGAAAAGCCGTAGGGATACGAAATTATTGGAATTTGTTCAGTACAGCGAAGCTCAACACAATTTTTTGTTGATTAACTTGCTTTACTGCACTTAAGCTACTTCAAGCTACATCGAACGGGTGGTAGTTTAAAAGAGGAAATGGGATATAGAGATTCGTAGGAGTTATGCAGAATTGGTAGAAGGGCAAAGGCAGAATACAACTATGATGACTGCATCAAAGAGTTGTTGTGAATTCCTAGTTTCACGCAGTCTGATTTTTATTGGAAATTTTCGATCTTTACTGACTGACCAGCGATTGAAAGGAAAAGGTTGTGGTGGTGGGATTTACTCGTTTAAGAGGATGAACCTGCATATAATAGTTGGAGTTGGTGATCGCCTCGCTGCCGGTAACAGGAAACAAATCAAAGAAGGGATTCTTCCGCATATGAGCAGCGATGTTGTGATCTGCAAATTTGTCACAATAAACAACATCATAAGCAAACGAGAAATGTTAACTTCGACACGTCGAAGATTTAATACCCTTGCAGAGCCTTGTATTTAATTTTGGACTTATCGTTCATTTACTTTAAGGCTTTCAAATAAGTTTATGACAGAGCTCGCAATTAACAGTTGACCGTTGTTATGAAATGCGATTATTTCGAACATTAATTCACACACAAAAATAAAACAAAAATAAAAATGCGCAATTTACTTGCGTTCAACAACAACAGCTGTTGTGTGAGGAGCACATGACTGTGTGGAGCAGGACTAATTTCCATGGCTGAGGGCGGGCTGCCATCCGGCGAAATTTCCTTTTTTAGTATTTTTGTTATTCCTCCTGTTTCCTTTGCTTTAAAACTAGACAATTTTGCTAGCAGAAGAAACAATTGAAAAACGTGGATGTCGGAGCTAGCCTCTAAGAAGACTTCAATATAAAAAAATAATAAGTACGGCGAAATAATTAAAGTGTCAGCAAAGTCCAATCAGAAGAATTGGCAGTGAGACAATTTTTATACTAATCCTTTCATGTCACAGTTTTACGAATATCTAAAAAAACATTTTTATTTTAATTCATATATTTAATATAATATTATTCGTCACAAAATTAAATATAAATATACCCGCTCAGGGTAAATACGACACAGTCAATCTTCGCAATTAATATATCACACCCGTTGACTGCAAATGTAGGTAACGAATTGAAAAGTAAAGCAAAAGTGCATAGACGTAGGAATAATGAGCGAGATAATGAACGGGGGCGCTCACTCAATATAGATAGACAATGGTTTTTACGTCGTTCTTCTAGAATTTGCATTGAATTGGCACGCGCCAATGACAAAGTTTTTTTTTGAGAGAGAGACAATGAAGTTGAGCGAAGAACAAAGAAATGCACTTTTGAGAGCATTGAGAGAGAACATTGAAAGAGAGCATGTGTCCATGCATATGTATGTAAGCAAAAGTGTGTAAAGTAAGCAAATGTAAAATTCAACGAGCTGCTAGCAGCAGTAAATGTATATGTATGTAGTAAATATAAAAGGAATTAATAACTCATTTAAATTATATTTCTCTGCTGCCAATACTGTGCCTTCCCCTCGTCACAAAATTGTTAATATCTTCACTTATTATGGACCAATCCCGTTGAAAATTGGTGATTAGATGCGGGGCTTGATCCTACACCCGTTGGTATAAAATTTATAGATTTAACCTATGACCCCAATTTAAAGGTTATGTCAGGATTACGAATTACGCCCCCCACAGAGGACGTGTTGAAATTTCAACATAAACTCGATCTGCCTGACTTAATCGGGAGTCTTTATTCCAAATTTGGTGGTCCTAGCCCTTACCATCTCTGAGATCCTTTTGTTTACACGGACAGACGAACATGGCTATATCGACTCGGCTGTTAATGCTGATCATATATATATAAACTTTATGGTGTCGGAGATGCTTACTTTTGCCGTTACATACTTTTGAACAAACTTAATATACCCGCTCAGGGTATAATAAAGTGAATTATTTTCTACACAGCGACTAGCAGCGCACAAGGCACTTTTCTCCAACAGCCGGCAGATAATAGTTTTGGCCAAGCACACGCAGGAGATCGCGACAGGAGGAGCGATTGGCCACCGCCTCCGGGTGGCCACAGGTTTTTATGCCATTTTAAACTCATATTTTTGTGTTGGCAAAAAAGATAGAAAGAGGCAAAACCAGGAAGTGTAGCTTTGAATTAAAAAACAACCCAGCAGTACGTCTGCTTGTGAATTTTGGGCACACCTGGCAGTTGACTTCTCCACTCGTCGATTATTTTTCAAATTAATAGCCGAAATAATGAAATAATAAAACAATAACTACATATGCATGCATGATAACCATATATTGAACATCTCAAAAATTCATAGAAATTAATAACACACATTTTGCCGCAAGTTATACCCAATGATTACTCAACTAAAAAAAATCATACAAACATCCACGGCTCAAATTTTAACAAACGCTTCAATTGATCAACTTCACATTATTATTAATTAATTTATTAGACACATTTATTTATTATTTATATATTATTTATTTATTTTCTTAGTTATTTAATTTATGTTCGTAATTTTTTTTTTTTTTTTAATTTATTTTTGGCAATTTATTGTCAGCAGGGTAGGGTATCTCAGGCAGGTTGTTTTAAATTTGAATTCTTTGAAAGAATAAGAAGAATAATGATGTTAGGATTAAGTGAATAAATGTCGGTTATTAAGTCGTATTAAAATGCGTGAATAATAACCTTTTTATGGGGTGAAGTGGACGGACACACGGCTGGATTGACCAAGGTACAGGGAGTTAATCGTATGTCACCTTGATTGACTAATAGTAGGGCGGGCGACGCAGGTACTGGCAATTTGTCAATACCGAATTTCCCTGAAAAATAAAATAAATTTTTGTTACCCGACTATCCGCTTATCGAGGGTCGTGTCCATCCCTGGAAGAGCCGTTAGCTAGCTGGCAATCGATATGCGGATGCGATAAACTGTCGGCAAGTAACAAATGGCGCCCAATCTGAAAATAGGAGAATCTTTAAATGTTTGATATAGTCCGTATGTTCAAATTAAATTTTACGATAGCATGTAGTTGTCCCTGATAGCCAGAAGTGTCCGCTGAAGTTGGTGGTCCGCGAGATGGAGCCAAATTCCACCGTTGTTGCCACAATGGAATGCGCGACGAGAATGGTAGCTGTCTAACCGATTGTCCTTCGGCTGGTCCCAGGATGGGCAGTAAGGAGCCCAAAACTGCGTTGCCGTCGACAGGCAATATTCGGTCAACGAGATGTGGGCGGTAGAGAGGGGACGCTGTGCCCAAAATCTAAGTGGCAGTTGACCGAGCATCGGCTGGTCCCTGAATGGAATTCGCTTGTCCAAAGCTGCGTTGCCGTCGTTGTGAGGTCAACTGCTAAAAAAGGATAAATTGTATATTGAGTTATATTACTTACAGTCTGAAATAGCCCTCCACTAAAATGGTATCTTAAAGGCACAAGAAAGGGAGAGCTATTAGCATTTTTGTGTTAATTAAATAGTCCAAGATACTGGAGACGTTATGGCGTTCCTAGAAAAGCAACGAGGAGAAAGCGTTATTAAGTCCGGTCAGCAGCGTGATCGTTTCGACATGTTCATTTCACCCTCTTCTTCATGTATGTGTGTCTGAAAATGTAAAAACAAAAAGAATCTAAAAATAACTTTAGAAAAAAATTAAACAAAACAAGTACAGGCGAATGTAGGGAAAACAGGGTATCCTTGGTGGCAATGTGAATTTTTGTAATTATTTTTATTTATATATAATATATGTAATACGAGTATCTTCTAAAAAAAAACCTCTTAACGATGCAAAATACTAGTGACGAAAACATTTCCATTCCCCAAAATTTCTGATATCCAATTTTGTGACGAACGATATTATATTGAATAAATAACTTATTCTTAAAAAAAAAGTTTGGCACTTGGATATTTGGGTGGTTTCAAGTTTAGCAAATTTTAGAGGCTTCCCGCTAAACTAGCTATTTTTCGAAAAAGTCGTAAAACAAAAGTTTCTAGATTTTTGATTAAGAACAAGTCCTCATTCAAACTTTTAAGCTGTATCAACGATTTAATTCAAACAGACAAACTGACTTTTCATTTTATTTTGGAAAGGCCCTTCAAAATTTCAAATTTAATTATCTTTTGAACCACTAATCGGATTTTAATGATTGAGGTGTCGCGTATTTTTGACATGAATCGTAAAAATTGCTCCAACGGTCGCATTTGCTGCAATCATCTAAGTTTCGCGCCTCACACTTACACCTGATTATCTCACGAACCAGGTAGATTTTTAAAAGTCTTAGTATGCACTTATGTTAGTTTTAACTATACCTTTCGATCGGTATATATAACTCGATCCGATAGGACAGTCATAGCAAATTTTCCATTCTTCCTGTGTATATTACTAGTCGCCTTTCGCACCCTTTGTGATGCTTTCGTCACTAGAGCGGACTGCCGTCCGCAGTGATTATGACTATTTATGTTAATGTATAGAGGTATAGTTGGTTTTTGTTTATTGTTTTCGCGTGATAGTTCATGAATGTTTAAGAGTATGAAATAAATTATAATCGTGCTGTATTGGGATTATTGTAATTATAATTCAAATTATAAAATCATTTATAGTTTGCCTTAGGTTATAGAAACTTTGATCGCAGTGAAATTATAAACTTAAATTAATAACGGCTTAATAAATAATAACATAATAAAATAAAAAAAGAAAGCGGAAAGAAGGTTGATTCGAGAATTGGAGTATATCCGAAATAAAGGTGAGGAGGTTCTCGGCCTAGTGACTCGTTCTCGGTCCGGGAAAGCAGACATACCATCGGATATGTCCTCGCTAGAGCTGTCACAGGTGGACCAGGACGCTTCGCAACTCGGAGCAGTTGGTGGCCGCCAGGAGAGCCCCGTCGGCCAAGGAGGAGTGCCAAATCTGCAAGGATCTGCGGTGCAGGAACAGGCGAACAAGTTGTCAGAGTCTGGACAGTCAGGCAGAGATCTGGAAGCTATACCCCGAATTGAAGTCAGCGATTAATGTTGCTTTACTGCAAGCGCAGCAGACTTACCGCAGTTCGCTGACTAGCGAGTTGTCCAAATACCAGGATGAGATGAGGAGGGCGATGCTCAACTTCATGATGGACATCCACCGGCTAGTGAAGCCGAGCCAATCGACGGAACCGCCTTCACTGTATCCATCGCAGCCACCAGATCCACCTGCGAATCCCGTGACACACACCAATGTTCCCTCGACGTTCAATGTCCCACCACCACAAAATACAACGATGGGGAATCTTGTTCGACGGTAGTCCCAAAGCAATGCCTGTGAAAGAATTTATATTCAGAATCGAGCATATGCAGAAAGTATACAACGTACCGTGGTCAGATATTATCCGGGACTTCCACGTGTTAGTAGAGGGCAGAGGACGAGACTGGTTCTGGACGCATTTTCGAACCACCTCAATCTTGGACTGGCCAAATCTGCGATATTGTCTGGAGCAGAATTTCCAGAGTCGCAAGTCCAGTTTTGAACAGGAGCAGGATCTTCGGGAGCGTAAACAGCGGCCAGGAGAGAGTGTAGGTGATTATCTCCAGGAGATGATATCGCTCCGCTCACGATTGTCCACTCCGTTCATGGATTATGATCTAATAAAAACAATAAAGATCAACATTAGAGATGGCATTTCACGGGTGATTTATCCAATGACAATCACGAACCTGGAGAAGCTGCGGGATGAATGCCATGAGGGGGAGCGATGGCTGTCAAATAGGTGGACCAAACCATCGCAGCCCCTGCTACCACCAGAGGTGCCCCGGCATCATGTCCAGGAAGCGTTTGTTCCAGGAACAGAGACGAATGCTAAGGAAGCACCAGGGACGAATCCAGTCGTGGAAACACTATATCGGCTGCGTGCTGACTAGCTCAGTCAGTAGTGCATGAGACTCTTGATCTCAGGGAGTTGGCGATGGCCTACGTTGGCGCCGACAGATTCCTCTAGCACGCCAACAACTCCCCCCTCCTCCCGGCGTCGGTGTGGTGTTACGAATTGTGATTATTTCGTACAATAATTCACACACAAAAATTAAAATGCGCAATTTACTTGCGTTCAACAACAACAGCTGTTGTTTGAGGAGCACATGACTGTGTGGAGCAGGACCGATATTTCCTTTTTTAGTATTTTTGTTATTCCTTCTGTTTCCTTTGCTTTGGAACTAGACAATTTTGCTAGAAGAAAAAACAATTGAAAAACGTGGATGTCGGAGCTAGCCTCTAAGAAGACTTCAATATTAACTAGTGGGCGGTGCTATAGTCGAGCATACTCGACTGTCGGAGACCCCGTACTTACTATGGAAAAGCAACTCCTGATTAAAAGAAAATAATATAAATCTGTACATATATAAAACATTGTATCAGGAGGCATAAGACAATAGGAAATTCCCAATCTGCGAGTCTGATTGTAGTATCTCCAGAAACAACAAAAATTTGTATACTCAGTATACATTTTCGACCAATCGTTCCTATGGCAGCTTTATAATATAGTACACCGGTTTCAACCAAATAAAACAAAAAAGTTTTTCATACTAAAGCTTGATTTTCGACTGATTGTTGCAGTGGCAGCTATATTATATAGAAGACCGATTTCAACCAAACTTGGTCGGAATGTATAAAATCACTCCAGATGCATATTTTGTTAGATTGGTTGAGCTATCTCAATACACAAAAAACTTTTTCATACTAAAGCTTGATTATATGATATAGCTGACCGATTTCAACCAAACCTGGTCAGAATATATAGAACTATCCTTTATGCATATTCTGTTAGATTGGTTGAAATATCCTTTAAATTGTCGTATAAAATAAGATATTTCTAATTTGTGGGCGTTAAAGTGGGCGTGGCCAAAATATAAAACAAACATGATATGCTTGCAATATAGACGGACCTTCATACCAAGTTTGAAGTCTCTAGCTCTTATAGTCTCTGAGATCTAGGCGCTCTTACAGACGGACGGACAGACAGACAGACGGACATGGCTATATCGACTCGGCTCTTGATGCTGATCAAGAATATATATACTTTATGGGGTCTGCCACGCTTCCTTCTGCCTATTAAGCACATTTTTTATGACAAAGTTAATAGACCCCTGTACTTTTTTTAAGTACGGGGTCTAATAAATAATAAGTACGGCGAAATAATTCAAGTGTCAGCAAAGTCCAATCAGAAGAATTGGCAGTGAGACTCTCAGCCGATGGGTCAGTATTTTCTTTGATTGAAACAGTGGGATATGTGAATGGGAAAATATAATGAATTTTTTTTCTACACAGCTACTAGCAGCATACAAGGCACTTTTCTCCAACAGCCGACAGAGCATAATTTTGGCCAAGCACCGCCTACGAGTGGCCACAAGTTTTTATGCCATTTTAAACTAATTTTTTTGTGTTTGAAAAAAAAATAGAAAGTGGCAAAACCGGGAAGTTTAGCTTTGAATTAAAAAACCACCCAGCAGTACGTCTGCTTGTGAATTTTGGGCACACCTGGCAGTTGACTTTTCCACTCGTCGATTATTATTCAAATTAAGAGCCGAAATAATGAAATAATAAAACAATAACTACATATGCATGCATGATAACCATATATTGAACATTTCAAACATGCATGGAAATTAATACCACACATTTTGCCGCAAGTAATACCCAATGATTACTCAACTAAAAAAAATCATACAAACATCCACGGCTCAAATTTTAACAAACGCTTCAATTGTTCAACTTCACATTAGTCAAATCTATTATTAATTAATTTAATACACACATTTATTTATGTATCTTTTTATTTATTCAATTTATGTTCGTATAATTTATTTTTTTTTAAATTTATTTTTGGCAATTTATTGTCAGCAGCCCCTGGATCCCTTTTGAACTCATATCTATTGCTCGAGCGTTAGGTGGTGTATAGGGTATCTCAGGCAGGTTGTTTAAATATGAGTTCCTTGAAAAAATAAGAAGAATAATGATGTTAGGATTAAGTGAATAAATGTCTGTTATTAAGTCGTATTAAAATGCGTGAATAATAACCTTTTTATGGGGTGAAGTGGATGGACACACGGCTGGATTGACCAAGGAACGGGGAGTTAATCGTATGTCACCTTGATTGACTAATAGTAGGGCGGGCGACGCAGGTACTGGCAATTTGTCAATACCGAATTTCCCTGAAAAATAAAATAAATTTTTGTTACCCGACTATCCGCTTATCGAGGGTCGTGTCCATCCCTGGAAGAGCAGTGAGCTAGCTGGCAATCGACATTCGGATGCGATAAACTGTCGGCAAGTAACACCTTTTATACTTTGCAGTCTATGTACGAACATAACCGAAAAACAAGAGGAACAGTCGAGTGCACTCGACAGTATCCTGAGCCTAGGCACGTAGATGCCCTTGCAAAACGCAGCAAGTTCGATTAAGATATCTCTAGAAAGGACAACAATTTTTATAATAATCCTTAACTATCGATTAATCGTTTCTACGGCAGCTATCATGCATATATGATATAAATAAGTAACATGTGACAACTTACACGATATCATTTAATTAAAAAGAAAACCAAGCGAAACAGTCGAGTGCACTCGACAGTAAGATAACCTAAGCATAAGCTAAACGCATCAAGTTCGATTAAGATATCTCCGGAAAGGGCAAGAGTTTTTATACTAATCCGTAATCCGTATCATACATACATATATGTATGCACCAACTTGCACGATATCACACAATTTTTTAAATGCATTAAAAGAAAAAGTTAAAAAAAACTAAAATTAAAATATATTTGAACGTCACAACCAAGAATCGAACCCACGGCCCCTAGCGCACCGGCTCGTATCTTCATCATCGGACCCCTGGACCGATAGAATTAACAGTGGCAAATGTATTATACATATGTATGTACATTCAAACAGACAATTTAAATAAACAAAAAACATTAAATTCTGCATGCACCGCCGTGAATCGAGCACGGCTCTCACATGTTTTGCTTGCCGACCAACCATCACTTCGCCCATTCCAACGCTTGAAGAGATGCTGGCTAACTCGATGTACATACATTCTGGCAGACTAAATATGAAATGAATTAATTAATCTTGAATTCTATTTTTGTTGCCAAATACATGTATGTATGTGTAGTGCGTTACAAAATTGTTAATATATTCGCTTTTAATGGCTCAATCGTGTTGGAAGTTGGTGAATAGATTCTAAGCATGATCCCACAAATGCCGGTATAAACAAGAAGGCTCCGCCCCTGCTCGATTTGCTCGCCTACCCCCGGCTCACTTCGCTCGCGTGGAGGTGCGGCTACATTCGAGTGTGCGGCATTCAATTCTAATTGTTCGTATAACATCTACATGCTCTACTGAACGGATTTTAACCAAATTCGATAATAATGTTAAAGACAACATCAAATTCCCATTTTGTGAGTTCTGTTGGGACACCTCAAAAGACAACAAACAATTTCATACCAAATATTAATTTTCGACTGTCCGTTCCTATATGATATAGTAGTCCGATTTCAAACAAATTTATTCAGGATGTATAAGACCATCCCAAATGCATATCCTTTCAGTTTGGTTGAGATATGAGAAACAACAAGAAAGTTTCTCAAACTAAAACTTAATTTTGGACTGATCGTTCCTATGGCAGCTATATGATATAGGGATCCGATTTCATCTGAATTTAATCAGAATATATAGGAGTATAGCAAATTTTAGCGATTTCCCGCTAAGCTAGCTATTTTTCGAAAAAGTCGTAAAACAAAAGTTTCTAGATTTTTGATTAAGAACAAGTCCTCATTCAAACTTTAAAACTATATCAACGTTTTAATCCAAACAGACAAAATGACTTTTCATTTCATTTTGGAAAGACCCTTCAAAATTCAAATTTAATTATCTTTTGAACCACTAATCGGATTTTAATGATTGATGGCCTCTAGCACACCAACAAAGTCCAATCAGAAGAATTGGCAATGAGGCTCTCAGCCGGTGGGGTGTGTGTTTTTTTTGTTTGAAACAGTGGGCTATGTGAATTTTTTTTCTACACAACGACTAGCAGCGTACAAGGCACTTTTCTCCAACAGCCGACAGAGCATAATTTTGGCCAAGCATACGAAGGAGAACGCCACCGGAGGAGCGATTGGCCACCGCCTACGAGTGGCCACAAGTTTTTATGCCATTTTAAACTAATTTTTTTGTGTTTGAAAAAAAAATAGAAAGTGGCAAAACCGGGAAGTTTAGCTTTGAATTAAAAAACCACCCAGCAGTACGTCTGCTTGTGAATTTTGGGCACACCTGGTAGTTGACTTTTCCACTCGTCGATTATTATTCAAATTAAGAGCAGAAATAATGAAATAATAACACAATAACTACATATGCATGCATGATATCCATATATTGAACATCTCAAAAATTCATGGAAATTAATAACACACATTTTGCCGCAAGTTATACCCAATGATTACTCAACTAAAAAAAAGCATACAAACATCCACGGCTAAAATTTTAACAAACGCTTCAATTGTTCAACTTCACATTAGGCTAATCTATTATTAATTAATTTATTAGACACATTTATTTATTATTTATATATTATTAATTTATTTTCTTAATTATTTAATTTATGTTCGTATAAATTTTTTTATTTTTTTTTAAATTTATTTTTGGCAATTTATTGTCAGCAGCCCCTGGATCCCTTTTGAACTCATACCTATTGCTCGAGCGTTAGGTGGTGTGTAGGGTATCTCAGGCAGGTTGTTTAAATATGAGTTCCTTGAAAAAATAAGAAGAATAATGATGTTAGGATTAAGTGAATAAATGTCTGTTATTAAGTCGTATTAAAATGCGTGAATAATAACCTTTTTATGGGGTGAAGTGGATGGACACACGGCTGGATTGACCAAGGAACGGGGAGTTAATCGTATGTCACCTTGATTGACTAATAGTAGGGCGGGCGACGCAGGTACTGGCAATTTGTCAATACCGAATTTCCCTGAAAAATAAAATAAATTTTTGTTACCCGACTATCCGCTTATCGAGGGTCGTGTCCATCCCTGGAAGAGCCGTGAGCTAGCTGGCAATCGACATTCGGATGCGATAAACTGTCGGCAAGTAACACCGTTTTTACTTTGCAGTCTATGTAAGAACATAACCGAAAAACAAGAGGAACAGTCGAGTGCACTCGACAGTAAGATATCCTGAGCCTAGGCACGTAGATGCCCTTGCAAAACGCAGCAAGTTCGATTAAGATATCTCTAGAAAGGGCAACAATTTTTATACTAATCCTTAACTATCGATTGATCGTTTCTATGGCAGCTATCATACATACATATATGTATGCACCAACTTGCACGATATCACACAATCTTTTAAATGCATTAAAAGAAAAAGTTAAAAACAAGGGGGCTCCGAATAGTTGATAAATGCGGATTTTAGCACAGTTTTGGAGGTGTGGGTAAAGGGTCATTAATTTTCGTGGTGGGGGATTAGTTATGCATGGTTGCACAAAGGGTTGAAAAGTGTTGGTGAGAGGGGGTTGTGTCGATCGTAAACAAGTGTTAGTGAGATGACAGTTTGACAGGTGGTGGGAAAAAGTGTCCTAATATTTGGAATGCGAGAGTTAATTTATGACCTCTTTAGGTTAAGACTGTGAGTAAGGGTAAGGATGAGTATGTGTTTGTGTGTATAAGAATGTCCAAAATTGCACATTAGGGTGAGAATGAGGGTGTGTGTGTAAGTGTGTGCGATCCACGTGCGATCCCGGTATGTGTTTGTGTGTATGGGAATGTTCAAGTCTTAGCACGGGGGTTGCACGGGATTATGAGTATGCATTGAGCTATGCCCGCCGCGGCTTGTACTCACCCTCGCATAGCGATAGTGAAGAAACTCTGTAAACCTGTTGCTGACGTCAGTAAATGGGTCAGAGGTCAAGGGTCAGGTAAGTATTGCTTTGTTTTGAAAGACACAAACTCTACCCAAAACTCCCTCTCGCTTCCCGATTGTATTTCACAAGAAAACCTCTCGAGTATAACACACCCCTCATGAACACGTGCGCGATCTTTGAAATTGGAACAAGAAAACCCATCCTGTGTTAATAAAAAGAAAACAAGATTTGGTAGTTTGTTGAACAATTTCATTTTCATTTATTTAGTATTATTTACAAAACTATCTGCTATTTTATAATAACGTAACATAATATCCAATGCCTCCGTTTTGTAGCGGGATAAGTACAGGCAACGGCATCTCTCCGGTCCACTTGTTGTATCATCTTTTGACCAAGAACAAGATGATAAGTGCATTCCATATCTTGATGTCACCATTTCCTGTTCCTCTATTTCCATTATTATTTTTTGTAACTTCACGAGTCGCACGCAGTGCTCCATAAATATTAAATCCTTAAATTGAGTGAGAAACACTTTAATATGTTTACTCAACATTTTTGATATCTTTATTGGCTGCTTGCTAGTTGCTTATTCGTCTACTAAATTGGAACTGAAAATGTTTAGAATGAAGACTCCCTTTATACCTTTGCCCATTTCATTGTAAATAAAAATAAAACAGTGTATATTTGTTTGTGTTTGGTGCTATTTATTTGGTTATTTTTAAATATTATAATCTTTTCTTAAGTTAATATAAGATGAAATTAATTTTCTAACTCCATGTTGTCGATTTACACAGAATGAGCAGGCACAAGTCTCTCGACCTATCTCATCATTGTCATCGGCCCATTCCCAGAATTTAAAGTGTTCGCCATATCTTGATCTGACAAGATCACATCCTCCATTGTCCATGAACATATCCCTTGTAATGATAAGAAATTGCAAATGCTCTCCAAATATCTCATCGCCATAGTGTTCAAGAAATAAATTAATTTCATCAAGAATTGTACCATTGCTGTTGTTGTTGTTGCTGTTGCTGTTGTTTCTAATCCTTATTTGTAGATGCTTTTGATGTGTGCACACCTTGAAACTCTAAATGTTATTGATATAAATTTTGACTTCATATTACATTATATCCTTATAAAATTTCAAAATGTTGTAGGCATTATTTAGTGCACAAACTCCCTCATGGCGGTGCATTTTACAAAACGGAAACTGGTTTCCCTTTAGAGTATTTAGTGATGGACATCCAAGTTCCTCAACGTCAATTAAATGTTGATCCCTTAAAAATATTTCCAGAAATCGTTTCTTTTCAACACCTTTACATAGAATCTCTTTTCCTGTAGTAATTTTCCTCAGATAATTTCGTGTTTAATTAAAATAGTTGAAGCCATCGTTCCAATGTATTTTGTGGTGGTTTTTAGTAAGCCAGCTAGCAGTTTTTCGTGACATTTTATTTAATTGATTAAAATAAAATGGAGCCCGTATAATGAAATGATTATGAAGTCTAGATTCTTCACCAAATGCTATTCCAATTTCCTTTGCAATGAACTTGTTGTTATTATCAAAAAATCATTGAACATCAACTGCAACATTATCTTCGCTCATTTTCTATATGTAGATTGTTAGACGACTCTTTGAACTAAACCGCTTAAAGGATTGTACTCAACTAAACGCTCATGAATGAGAAGACAATATACTTGAGTATTTTCATCACTTAGCACCTTTAATTCAGTTGAAATTCTCACATCAATGGGACTAGATTTCACCATTTCATTTGGATATGAAAGGTCTATTACAACACAAGGTGCTTTAGTCTTAAAGTCGATTGGTGTTAAAAGTGGAAATGCTTCACGATTGTAGTAACTAGTTTGAAAATTAGCATACATTTCATACAGGTGTGCAAAACGTGCCTGACTAAAATCCACATTTAAATCATCATACGGATATGTATCAGAATTCAATTACACTTTCAATTTTGATAAGTTGTTTGAAATTAGTTGACCGTTTAGTGAGAAGGCTATTATTGCAAAGCGGGGACGTTCTTGGTTAGCAGCTAATTTAACATTCCAAACATGGTGTGTTCCCTGAACCAGCTTGGGGTTAACATACGTGTCCCAACTTCTGAACGCAAGCAATAGATTAGCTCCACTTTTAATAATATCATACATTTTTATTTTTGCAACATCACTGGGAGTTACATGTGGAATTTTCCAAGATATATTTGTCATTTCTAATTGATGTGTTTGACCACCCCTAGTTTTGTGATAGACGTCTTCCAGATTTTTGGTTAGTAATAGTACAAGCTCATGCTTACAGTTTAACAGAACCTTTGTATAGTCTTCAGCCAAACCCAATAAATTTTTTAGGGGAACGGAAAAATTAAAATTAGCATTTGTTTGGATATCACTTCCTCCAGTCCATCCAGAATTTAAAAGAGTTCTACTTTCAAGGTTGGTCAATGAGAGATAGTTTTTAAGGGTTGAAGTGACACCTACGAACCGCGTTCTGTCAACCTCACAACCATTTATTTCATATTTTATTTCATCCAAAAAATATGCCATACAATTATTTGTAAGTGAGGCAACAACGCCCTCTGTCGACATAACATTTTCGGCTGATACTTTTTTAATAATTTCTTGAAAGTTAAGAAAGCTCTCGTGGGGGAGCACATACAAGTCTTGATTTTGGATAGTAATTCGAATTTTGTCATTTGGTTTAAATGTCTGTTGATATGGCGAATAGGTGTGATATTCCTTCTTCGAGATACTTTCGTCTGAGAAAGGCTTTTCCCGATTCATAATATTAATATTTCATTCATTTTGTTTTCGTACTTGTTATACTCGAAGCTTGAAACCCAATGATTTTAAAAACAATTTATTTTTTAATGTTAGAGAGCTCCTCTTTCGGTTTGATCCTCTTCCTTTAACTTTACAACTAGAAGTGCAAGGTTGGTGGGATATGACCGCTCTTTTATTATATATAATCATTCTATCTTTCGCAAATGTAATCGAAGTGTTCTGTTTTCACCACGTAAATTTAACAAATCTCCGTTCTGATCAGTTAAACGTATTGATAGTGTACTTATTTCTCTGCAGTTGATTGGTAAGTAAATGAGATTTCGAGGAATCACATTCATTTTATAGCCTGGAGGGACATTGATTACAAACTCATATAATATATGATTTGGTGTGTTATCTACATATGAGCCACTAACAATGTTACATTCCAATCGAATCGTGTTAATTTTAAATATATTTATAGGTTGATCGGACAGATAAGTTTTAGTAGGATGTGGTTTGAGTACAATTTGATGGAAACCAAACAATTCACCAATTGTGTTTCTCTTGTTAAAGTATATTGTTTCTTTACTGCTAGAAATTTCCATTTGAAGTGTATTATTATTTCCTTTAATTTTAACGGTACTCTCAAGCTCAGTTCCTTTTAGCTGTGAATAAATAACCTCAACAATATCATCGAGTTCATATGAACCGATGGGGATAGTGATTAATTGCTTAACAATGTGAAAAAGATTGTTGCTTGTATCAACATTGGGGATTGAGTTGTACATGTAAAAGTCAACTAGTGCACACTCATATTGTCCATTCAATTCAATCGGTGGGAAAAAGTTTGTATTTATAATGGAACTGTTTCCATTTATTGATAATGTTAATGATCTAGTCATTGTGAAATCTAATGTTAAACTATTTAAACAAACATTTTGAAATTATAATAAACTGATCGAAACCCAATCTATATCGTCCCTTGTCCATATCATCGTCTTTACTTATTAACAGGAAACCATATTTATCGTTCCAACATTTTTGACAAATTTTCCTGAATGAGTCATAGTTCATGTCTGTGTTAATACTTCTAAAAAATACCTCTGTACGAGGTAAAATTCTAGTGACGAAAACATTTCCATATAACTTATTCTTAAAAAAACAGTTTGGCATTCGGCACAATGCGCAATAAAGTCCCTATCCTTCTTACCTAATAAAAAAAACATTTTTTGCGCAGTGCCCAATGCCAAACTTTTTTTTTAAGAATAAGTTATATATTTAATATCGTTCGTCACAAAATTGGATATCAGAAATTTTGGGGCATGGAAATGTTTTCGTCACTAGAATTTTACCTCGTAAAGAGGTATTTTTTAGAAGATATCAGACGTTTTTGAATTTGCCTGTATCAAGCCTAAGTACTATGAAAAACAAGGGGGCTCCGCCCCCTGCTCGTTTCGCTCGCGAGTAGGTGCGGCTTCAGTCGAGTGTGCTCGACCTATGACAGCTATATGATATAGTTATCCGATTTTAACCAAATTTGATCAGGATATATTGGTCCATTCCGAATGCATATCCTGTCAGTGTGGTCGAGTTATTTCGAACAACAAAAAAGATTTTCATACTAAAACTTGATTTTGGGCTGATCGTTCCTTTGGCGGCTATATGATATAGTAGTCCGATTTCAACCAACTTTGATCAGGATGTATAGGACCATCCCAAATGCATTTCCAGAAAGTTTGGTCGAGATATTTCAAACAACAAAAAAGATTTTCATACTAAAACTTGATTTTGGACTGATTGTTCCTATGGCAGTTATATGATATAGTGGTCCGATTTCAACCAGGATATTTAGGACCATCCCAAATGAATATCTTGTCAGTTTGGTCGAGATATTTCAAACAACAAAAAAGTTTTTCATACTAAAACTTGATTTTGGGCTGATCGTTCCTTTGGCGGCTATATGATATAGTGGTCCGATTTCAACCAAATTTGATCAGGATGTATAGGACCATCCCAAATGCATTTCCAGACAGTTTGGTCGAGATATTTCAAACAACAAAAAAGATTTTCATACTAAAACTTGATTTTGGACTGACTGTTCCTATGGCAGCTATATGATATAGTAGTCCGATTTCAACCAGGATATTTTGGGCAATCCCAAATGAATATCTTGTCAGTTTGTTCGAGATATTTTAAACAACATTAAAGTTGTTCTACTAATACTTGATTTTGGGCTGATCGTTCCTATGACAGCTATATGATATAGTGGTTCGATTTCAACCAAATTTGATCAGGATGTATAGGACCATCCCAAATGTATATCCGGTCAGTTTCGTCGAGATTTTTCAAACAACAAAAAAGTTTTTCATACTAAAACTTGATTTTGGACTGATCGTTCCTATGTCAGCTATATGATATAGAGGTCCGATCCAAATTTTAAAACAAACTTGACATCCAACGCCCGCTATCCAGGAACTTGCATACCAGGTTTTAAGTCTCTAGCTTTTATAGTCTCAGAGATCCTTTGGCTTAAACACACGGACATACAGACGGACATGGCTTAATCGACTCGGCTATTGATACTGATCAAAAATATATATACTTTATAGGGTCGGAGATGCTTCCTTCTGCCTGTTACATACATTGCACAAAACCAATATACCCTTTTTGACCATTTTCAATGGGCACAGGGTATAAAAAGTAATTAAAAGAATAAGAACACATTTAGTCAAAATGCGTTCTAGGAAGACCCTACAAGTCCAGCTCATTTGAATAAATTAGATACCGCCTTCTTGCAAAACAAAAACAAACTATCTGGCATCACTGAAACAAGAGCTGTCAGCTGTGGGTTCTATTGTGCACCGATTGCACTGCTTGCAATTCTTGCAATGCTTGCATTGTTGCTGCTGCCATCATTCAATGCTAAGGAATTAAGATATTTAGGCAATACGTTATATCTTGCCGACACGAATTTTCACAGATATGTGTTATATGTCAAAAAACGCGGAAATAAGCTGACTATAACATATAATAATTTCATAGTGATTTTGAGTGTAGATTTTTTTTAAATCGCCAATAAAATCTTAATTCACCTGTAGTACCTGAGTTCTTACCTATGAACTCCAGATATTACAGGTATGCCTAAAAGATCTTCAAAATACCTTTTCAACGATATATAGAACATATCTGTAGCTACTATCGTTTGTATACTAGGGTGGTTTTAAGTTTATCAAATTTTTAGCGATTTCCCGCTAAACTAGCTTTTTTTCGAAAAAGTCGTAGAACAAAAGTTTCTAATTTTATAATTGGGAATTGATCCTCATTCAAACATTTTAGCTATGTATATCAACGCTTTGATACAAACAACACACACAAACAAACAGACAAACTGAATTTTCATCTCATTTTGAGAAGGCCACTAAAAATTTCAATTTTAATTATCTTTTGAACCACTGAACGGATTTTTATGATTGAGGTGTCATTCGACGAGTATTTTTGATAAAAATAGTAGAAAATTAAAAAAATTTACCGAAAGGCTCCAAAGGCCCCATTTGTTGCAATCATCTAAATTTCGCCCCTCCCACTTTTACCTGATTATCTCACGAACCAGGTGAGTTTTCAAATCGATCTGATCGGACAGTTATAGCTAATTTTCCATTCTTCCTGTATATATTGCTAGTCGCCTTTCGCACCCTTCGTGATGCTTTCGTCACTAGCGCGGACTCGCATGTTTAGGTCATCTTGCTTAAACATAATAATCATGTTTGCATTGTCGCGTATAAGATGTTTTGGTATATGGGTATAAGTTTGACATAAGTAAAACGAATCAATATTTTTGTATCGTCCCATACAGAAATATGAACGAATAATATCTTGTTTTTCACATGCAACATCGTCAAAAATCATAAAGGAATTATTTTTGGCTTTACTGGGTGGTAAAACTGATTCATTCTGTGAGAATGTATGATAGCCCATACCTTTAATTGGTTTGATTAGCTTTTCCAAGTACTTATATTTGGGTTGGTATAGACTCTTTGAAAACACGTAAATATTTTCAAATTTCAATCCATTGGGACTTTCAATTAGACTAAACATAAGATTTGTCTTGCCACAGTTGGACGGACCAACAATCAGTGCTCGTATTGTGTTGGGTAAGAGTGTACTATGACGTGGGGGTAACTTTTCACTAGCATTACCCCCCTCAATATTTCTAACAATAATATTTTCTTTTTGCTTTATTAAACGCATACTCCCTCTCAATGTGTTCATTCAATGAGAAACTATCAATGATTAAACAACCATAAAATGGGTAAACGTTTTTATAATTACAACAGTCATAATTTGTCTTGTAAACTAGGCAGTGGTCTTCTAAACAAGTTAATTAACATACTACCGGTTGAAGCACACATACCTGGATATAATTTTAGTGGTCCTGGTACAAAACTACGAGGCTTGTAGGGTGCATGACATTAAATATGAACAGCATAACGATTTGAGTGAACAACATAAGGCAGACACAGTATTGCTCAATAAAGCATGGGAGCGTGTGAAGGCTAAAGATAGTAGTCTCGGTGCGAGAGCGTCAGCATATTTGGTCACCAATATCATGAAGTCAAAGAAGAAATTTGGAATGGGTATAAAAAAGAAGGGGGTGAAACGAGGGGGAAAAATGAAAAGTTTGTCGTCCGTGGTTGGTGCTAGTCGGGAATTGAAAAAAACAAAAACCATTAGATATGATTAATGCAATAAAAATTGCGCGCAAAACAATTCGCAAAACAATGGGTAGTAAGAAAAATGTTAGAGTTCCACGTGTAATTACTGTAGCCAAAGTTGGAGGCTTTTTACCACTTATACCAATTCTGACTGCACTGAGAGCTCTAGGAAGTCTAGCCTCTGGTACAGCAGCTGTTGTAAATGCCATTAACAGTGCAAGGACGGCAAAACAGCAGTTGGATTAGGCGGCAGGGAGCGTGAAAAGAGATGCCTTGGGAGAAGGAATGTATTTGAAGCCCTATCGAAAGGGCTACGGATTATACCTCAAACCACACAACAAGGGCTATGGAATAAGGAAACAAAAAAACTATTAAAAAGGCTACCCAAAAGAGCATTTACAAATTAAGACATTGAACATTTTGGTCGAGAATACAGCCCCCATTTTCGTGATGTGTTTATGAGAGATATTCTTCCAAAATCACCGCACAGTCAGGAATGTGGAGTCATAAATTTGCATGTTTCTTCGTCAAACGGCACACATTGGGTAGCTTATAATAAAAATGGAAATTCGGTACAGTACTTTGATAGTTTTGGAAATCTACAACAACCAAAAGAGGTTGTAAAATATTTCGGAAAGGGAATTAAATAAAACTATGAGAGAGTTCAACGTTTTAATTCATACAACTGAGGACACCTGTGTCTTAAGTTCTTACTATCATGTTATAGTGGGGGGAGGGTTAATATAATCGTTGAAGGCTCAAATAAAAATTAGGGTGTTTTAAGACCGAGTACAGTGGTTGAGCTATAATAGATGAGAACAAGTGGAATTGAGCCACACTCAAAGTCAGCACCTCAGTTGGGATAAACAGGTCAAGAAGTCAGTTGATCAACCGCGCAAACAGGTGGGACGGTATCAGTTTCACTACATTAGCAGAACTATCAACACCACTAATAGGTCAACAGCTACAACGGATATACAACAACAAGAATAGCTAAAAACAGCAACAGCTAAAAGCATCAACAGCTCAAAACAGGAACAGCTAAAACGGATACAACAACAACAAGAACAGCAACAACAATAACAACAACTACAAACAGCATAAAAATTAATCGACCCGAGCTCACCAACAGTAAAATTTATTGATGAAGATCATGTTTGCTAAAAGATTTTAATGAACGCAATCAGAAGCCACTTCTTTCAAAAACAGTTGGTGCCACCTACCCCATTCTCAGATTCCATTGCTTTAGAACTAGAGCAATACATTCTATACCTACCTGAGCGGTATACAAGTCTTCGAGATGAGACTATCGTTGTATTAAAGGATAAGAAGTATTTGGTCATCAAAAGAAATGATGGGAAATTATACTTAGACTTAAACAAGACCAATAAAAATTTGTAACTGTATCAATATTTTTCAATAAAAATTATTTTTTCAAACTATTTAAATTTGAATACAACTGCTCTTTTTATGTTGGTAGGAACTTTCAGATACCTAATATATATATAAAAATACATTTCAATTATTTAACAGTATTGGTTGAGAAGTGATTACATACGCACACATCAGTTTTCGTGTGGCACTTATATACTTTTGAACAGTTTACTATAAACCAGTTTTACTTGACTTAGTCTATATTCGACGGACAGACTTATTTCTTTTTGGTGGTGGCGCTTACATAAATATATTACACCAGCAATGAGTCAACATATTTTGAGTCAGTTGACGAAAGCTAGAAATGCATTGAAAAGAAAATTCGAATCTATCAAACAAAGGAAAACTCTACATGAAATAGAGTTGGAGAAAACTTTTAAACCCATAACAGAGCCTTTACAGGAGCTAGTTAGCGAGAATAAAAATATCAAGTTTGTAAAAGTCGAAGACGATGACATTGACGAAAAGTCAAAATTAAAGAAAACTATAAAATCAATAAAACTCAAGTCCACTAACACCAAGGTTGATGATAATGAGAGTTCTAAATGGGAAGATCACTACTTTGGAAATAATAATTTAAATTTAAAAAATTATGATGATAGTGAAGAAAGTGAAGCAGACAATGATGAAACCAATTACTTTTTACATTCGAATATTGAAGAAGTTTCGAGTGGAAGTAGTTGGACCCTTACTCCTGGTCTATACTCATTAATTTTCCATAATAAACCTACAGACTACAACTTACAAACAAATTTTAAATGAGACTAGTGTGTATAGAAGAGATTACAACCCAAATAAACAAGTGAAGGGGAGTCGAGCACAAAAATATATAAAAATTATCAAGGCTCTTATAACAACTGATTCAATTCTACACCAAATCATTCGCAAAACACTTTCAGGACTTATGACCCTACAATCTTCAAAACCAAATTATGTGTATTGGGATGATGTCAATGAATTAGTTAAACGATTACAGATTCTTTTAGCTTCAAAAACAGCTGGTAAAACTAATCATAATAATGCAATTATATCGATAATAGAAGAATTGCGTGAGGCGAAGATAATATACTAATATTTATAAATATGTAATACAGTTGACAATTGCATTTATAATCAGTATGTCTGTTGACAAGTTCGGTAATTTTATTAATGATAAGGAGCATTCAGAACCCCTGAAAAGAGGCATTAAAACTGGTGTGGGTTTGTACATTGATAGTGACGGTAATCTGAATGCTCAACATAGACGAATTAAAAATTGTGGTGGACCAATAGAGGGAAACGATTTGGATATAAAAGACTATCTTGATAAAAGCATTGAGGAATTAAGAGATACTATAACAAAAATGGTATCTACACCATTTACAGAATATGTTGATGAAACTTTAAAACACTTCAGATTCGAAGTAAATCAAAAAATAACACAAGCACTAAATGCTAAATTTAGTTTTATGGATAACAGAATTAAACAAATTTAAGATAGATTAGAGAATGCTGATAAAATCTTCGCAAATCTAATTGCACAAATGAAAAGTCTTAAAGAATATACATATAAATATATGAACAAACCAAGACAAAGCTAATTGAAATCAAACAATTTCAATTACCCATTACTAAATTATGAGCAAACGAACAACATGGACCCTCCCGCAAGAACTTTCTACGACGTAGAGTTGTCACAAAGAGGATAAGCGATCTGTGGCAAGCAGATTTGGTTGAAATGGGAGCATATGCTTCATCCAATAATGGTTATCGTTATTTGTTGACAGTAATAGATACTTTCTCTAAATTTGCTTGGGGTGAAGCACTAAAATCAAAAACAGCTAAGGAAGTTGCCGAAGCAATAGAGAAAATATTTAAATCAGGACGTGGTGTTCCCAAGAACCTGCAAACAGATGATGGAACCGAGTTTTTCAATAAACAATTTAAGATATTAACAAACCAGTATAAAATAAATCACTATTCAACATTTAGCACCCTAAAGGCGTCAATTGTTGAACGATTTAATCGAACGCTAACAGAGCTCATGTGGCGTGAATTTAGTTTCAATGGAAAATGTAAATGGATTGATATGTATAAAAGTTTAATTGATGGTTACAACAACCGAGTACATAGAACAATAAAAATGAGTCCAATTGACGTTGATTCGTCTAATGAAAAACAACTTTTGAAGACGGTATACAATCATTTGAAAATATTTACTGGAAGTAAATTGCGTAATGGGGACAATGTTCGCATTAGTAAATACAAACATGTATTTGAGAAAGGGTACAAGCCGAATTTCACAACAGAAGTATTTAGAATAAGAACTGTGAAAAACACATATCCAACAACATATTTGTTAGAAGACTTAAAGGGGAATCCAATTGAAGGGTGTTTCTACAGAGAAGAAATAAAAAAGACTCGTTTCCCTGATACATATCTGGTCGAAAAAGTGTTGAAACGAGACGGAAAAAGGGCCTTAGTACGTTGCCTGGGCTTCCCAAAGAGTGAAGATAGTTGGATCGATGTGAAATATATTTTATAGTCTTTATAAACTGTTTAATTTTAGTAAAGACTAAAATTCAATCACACAAAATAACGTTTTGGAATTCATTTCAAATTTTGAAACAAATTTTATTTACCTTTATTGAATTTAATACACAACTTTATATTAAACTTACAACAACTTTATTAACATTTTATTAAACTAACATCAAATTCATTAACATTTTATGTAAAATTAATGAACTATTCTTTACATTATTATATAAGACTTATGTACAACTTTTATTCACATTTTATATTAAAAATAAATACATGTTGCTTAATAAAAACTGCTTTACAAATCTTATTTTTCTATGGTTGTTGGTCTTAATGTTCATTGTAGAACATCTCAAGCTCAAGAGCTGCATAAAATAAATCTGTTTCAGAATTTTCTATCTTATTTTTTAATAAACTGATTATGGTGTTTCCATTGCTATGAGTCTGGAAAGTGACATTGTTTTCCAACGCATCTACCTGTTTTCCCCAAGTAAATGATTCGGCTTCTAAAAATTGTATATTTGTTAAAAGCTCACTTTCTTTTTTTAAATATGCAAAGCGCTCTCTTTCTATTATTCTATGGTGGTGATAGGCTAATTGATCGCTCTCAATAAAACGTTTATCATCTTTATTTTCAAGAATTTTCTTAATAATTTGATATTTTTATAGTATGACCTTTAGATCTAAACAGTGACATTTTTCCATATTCTGATTCACCTGTTTTTAGACCTTTTTCTATAATTTTTAATGTCTAGCTTTTTTAAAGCCGTCCTTTTTACACCTTCAATTTTCTTAAATGTTTTCTCAACATTATCCAATTTATAGTGGAAATCATACATTTTCCACTTTGATAAATCCAACACTATGAAGCCTAAATACATGGGTTTATTGAAAACATTTCTTAATCTTCTCATTTGAATTGCATAAAAGTTTTCATTTATTCTAGTTGAACTATGAAAGCTGCTTCTAGCAAATAATGATCCTGCACAAAGTCTTTTGCGGCCTACGGTGAATGTTTCTTTTGGTTCCCACTCGGTGACTAATCTTACGTCAACCCTCTTCTCAACATTTTCCATGGTTTTACCATAGACTGCGTTATTCAATAATTTGAAAAAATATTTTTCAAACGAATTTTATGCGTTCGTTCTATGTAGAGTATTCAAATCGATGTAAGTTTTTAACCAAGGTTTTTGTCTGAAACATATACCTCGATGCATTTTTTTCAACTGTAAACCATTATCCAAACATTGTTGTAATGTTCGGTAATGGATAATATAATTACGCTTATTACCAAGGTCAGCGACTAACTTTTCAACTTTTGATGTCTTTGTTGGTAATTTGATACTCGGATAAAACGGAAGATCATTATGCTGATCATGGATAGTATAAGGGTAATCTAAGTCAACTTCTAAAATGTATCCATAATCAGCATCAGTTGCTATGTTATCAACATTGAGATGTTCTATGTCTGTAGAGGACAGCCACTTAAAACCATTACATGGCAGAGCTTGTGACATTGCCCAACCATATAAATTGTTTGCATCCAGGTACATTAAAAATGTTGAATCCTTGGATGGATCGTATGTAGATAAATATTTATTATTTGCTTTCGTATATCTATGACAACACTGTACTAGACCGCCACGAATACCAGACAATACAATTCTAAATAATCTTTCAATTTTGAACATGAAAATTCAGAGCAAACTTTAAGTGCATGTGTATAGTCTTCCTCAGAACAGCCAGTTTCTGTTAAAATGCTATAACTTGCTTCTCTTGGAGGGAGAGAAGTTTCTTGCAATCTACTCTCATAATCTAAATATTCATAGGGGAAAACACCCTTTCGACGCATTAGTCTGAACTCATTTTCAAGATTAAAATGCAACTTAATTGTTTTCAACTGTTCATCAACTAAATTAGATGACAGAGCATCTAGACTTAATGACATAAATCGAAAAGTGTCTAGAAAACGAATTTCTAAACTATTTCCGTTTTCACACTCTATCATTTTTGAAAGAGATATATAGTGTTCCTTATTATTGGGAATAACCTTAATTTCTCCAGGTATATGCGTAAGTTCTTTTACAAACAAATGAGAATCATACTTGGTGAAATTATGGAAGAAGACAGGTTTGAAGTTGTTCGTCTTATATGTCAAATTACATTTTGAATGAGCAGTACCCCTGAATTTTCCAGTAAAATGGCAATGATCCCTCACCCTAGTTAATAAGACACTATCATTAATGTGACAATTAATTGTCTCTTGAAACACAATTTCATCTTCCGGTCTCATAACAATGGGAACATTCTTGATCAAATATTTATTATTAAGCCTCTTTAGATTTTCTACTAATGAACTTATAAAACTTAAACCTGAATTGTTACTAGTTTCTAATACAAACTTATCTAAGCCGCTATTAAATGCATACTTTATGTAGTATGCATAAGATATTGGAATATGTTCATTAATATTAAATAATTTTGAACTTACTTCTATATTCTTCGGTTGAAGAATACACTCAAAGTCTGCATACACAACAAATGGGACCTGCAGTTGGTTGTGGTGTTGTGTAAATTTCAATGTCGCTTCATTGGGATTGGGAAGCGTTGACACTGTTCCATTGCACAGCTCCTTATGCCTCGATGCGATCGCCTCACTGGACGAAAAGTTTAGACATATGTTGCAGAACCATTGCTTCCTCCTCGGATTCCCAGTTTGTAATGATATCAGCCTACAAAAAGAAAATGTCATTCAAAATAATTAGTTTTTATTAAATCGCTATTTAATGATATGAAATACTTACGCAGAGATATTTGTAATCCACATGTAATGAGCATATTCCCCCTCTTCTAGGAATAGCATATTAACATGTACGCGTTGCTCATTTCCAGAGTGGAATAGGGGTCTAATTTTATTGCCACTCTCTTCATCGTATCCGAAAACGTTGACACTCACATCGGGATTATTTTTGACGAATATTCTTACATCCTTTATCTTAAGGGGGAATGACAACCCAGTAAAATTCAATGTCATATCATTGTACACTTTAATTTTTGTGTCAGTAATGATTACTTTATAGCTGCTACATCTTTGAGGATTCTTAATTTCTGGCGTCAATGCCGAAAGTAGTGCCCATTTGAAACAGTAGGGGTCATTGTTTTGCACATTAATGATTGCCCGCTTCTTACTCAGTTTCATGGGTAATGTCATGAACGAAGAACCGCGTATGGGAGTATACTGGTTCACATTCATTTCCAGACGGATCATACCAATTAAAGTCCAACCACTATCCTTTTCCTGGAACTCTCCCACTTTGGTTATTATCTGGCTAGCGTGTTCAGGAAATATTTGTTCCAGATCAGTATCTGCGCTTACAACAGACATTTTACTTTGAAACGAGTTTGTTTCAAGAATTTCAGATTGTTCCTTTAAAAGCATATACTCAGCGAATAACTCGAAATTCACTTTCGCTGAGACATGACTTTGAAGAACTTTGAGTAAATTCGGCTTTAAAGGCAATTCCTGCTTCAATCAAAAACTCCTCAGGGATTCTATGTGCCCTCTCGTTTAAATACATGTATTGTATTATTCTGCCCAAGAATCCATCCGAAATCTTTTTGATCTGACCGTCCACCGGTACAATCGCATTCCTTTTATGTTGGTCCGTGCGAACATGATGTTTCCATTGGACTCCCGATGCAAGGAATTTCCGGCATGATGGGCAATAGATTGCATCCTGGTTACCTGCTGCTGTTTTTAGCTGTTGCTGTTGTATATCCGTTGACACAGTTGACACTAACGTTTTTCCGTTGAACGATACGTTTAAACTAAACTTTCTAATGTGGAGTCTATACATTTTATAAAAATAGTAGTTCCTCACACATTCCTATACACTTTCTAACAGTCAATCTCATGGGGGAATCCTCATCGGAATCCCCTAGCATATAATCCCTGTACAAGCCGCTTGCTAGCACATGCCAACACATACCAACAATCTAAGCATTAAGAACCCTCACATAAATTAACACTTTTAACAACATGAATGTCAAACCATGCCACAATAATTGTATTAGCTCCTATGTAAGTGGTTAACTTTAAAAGATCGCGCATGTGTTCCTGAGGGGTGTGAAATACTCGAGAAATACTCTTGTGGAATACTCGGGGAAGGTTTTCTTACAATCGGGACGCGAGAGTGAGTTTTGGGTAGACTTTGTGTCTTTCAAAACAAAACAATACTTACCTGACCCTTGACCTCTGACCCATTTACTGACGTCAGCAACAGGTTTACAGGTTTTCTTCACTATCGCTTTGCGAGGGTGAGTACAAGCCGCGGCGCGCATAGCTCAATGCATGCTCATAATCCCGTGCAACCCCCGTGCTCACACTTGGACATTCTCATAGACATAAACACATACCGGAATCGCACGTGGATCGCACACACACTCACACACACCCTCATCCTCACCCTAATGTACAATCTTGGCCATTCTCATACACATAAACACATACCGGGATCGCACACACACCCTTTTCCTCACCCTAATCCACAGTCTTAACCTATAGAGGTCATAAATTAACTTTTGCATACCAAATATTTGGACACTTTTTCCCACCACCTGTCAAACTGTCATCTCACTAACACTTGTTTGCGATCGACACAACCCCCTCTCACCCACACTTTGCAACCCTTTGTGCAACCATGCATAACTAATCCCCCACCACGAAAAATAATGACTCTTTACCCCCACCTCCAAAACTGTGCTGAAACCCGCATTTATCAACTACTCCTCCGGCTACAGTCGAGTGTGCTCGACTGTAGAATACCCTGTGCCCTGGCTCTCCGATAGGTCATACGTATGTTAGGCATGCCGAAGGTGTGATGATGCGGCATTAACTTTTTGACTAATTGTTTGTATTACATCTATGTGATCTAGTGAACCGATTTAAACCAAATTGCAAATTCTGAATCTGTGAGTTTGGTTGACTTCTCTAAAAACAACAATAATATTCGTACTATATCTTAAAATTCGTTCCTATGGAAGATATTTGATTTCAGATTTCAGCCAAACTTGGTCAGGATGTAGAATACCATCCCGAATGCGTATTCTGTTAGTTTGGCTGAGATATTTTAAGCAACAAAAAAGTTTATCATACTAAAACTTGATTTTGGACTGATCGTTCCTATGGCAGCTATACGATATAGTGGTCCGACTTCAACCAAATTTTTTCAGGATATATAGGACCATCCCAAATGCAATTCCTATTAGTTTGGTCGAGATCTTTCAAACAACAAAAAAGTTTATTTTCGACTGATCGTTCCTATGCCAGCAATATGATATAGTGGTCCGATTGAATAAATTGTATTTAATTTAATTAAAATAGTAAATCGTAATCGTAATCGCTGAAATCGATGTTGCTCATGCCAAGAGTAGCCATCAACTAAAATTTGCTCAGCTTGTTGAAGTCCGGCAACACCAAATAATCTCTCCCACTCTTCTTATTCATCGATATCAGCTGTTAAAGGCTGCTGCATTGCGCGCGATATTTTAATTTAAATGCTATGCTTTAATATTTGTGATTCTTTTTGCAGGATTTGTTAAGCAAATGAATACAATGATAATAAATAAAAACCTATTGAACTTATGGGCGAGCTTACTAGCTTATTATTAAATATAAAAATTATTATAAATTCAGAGATTTCAGTGTTGTAAAATGATCTGTCGTCGAGGTGCAAAGTTATAAAGTGCCATTTATACATATCGCCTTTTGCAATGCATACTAATATCTACATACATATATTTTAACACAATCGTAAATATGTATTAACTTAAACCATGTTAATATATTAAAATAGGATAGAAATTGTACCCAAATGATATCGATCATTTCGCCTATCGCTCGTATTTGCGTTCGCACTTTTCGTGCACGTGCTCACTGTTATGTTTTTGCACAAACAAATGTGCATATGCTATCTCTCTCGCACCTACCTACTATGATTTTGATTTATGTGAATTAAAAGCAAATTTGAAATATCTTCTCTATTTAATAGTCAATCGCTTTGAAACTTTCAAACACTCGGACAGACGGACAGACAGACAGACATGGCTCAATCGACTCGGCTATTGATGCTGATCAAGAATATATAAACTTTATAGGGTCGGAGATGCTTCCTTCTGCCTGTTACATACATTGCACAAAACCATTACACCCTTTATGACCATTTTCAATGGGCACGGGTATAAAAACTAAGATTAAAATATATTTGAACGTCACAACCAAGAATCGAGTCCACGGCCCCTGGCGCACCGGCTCGTATCTTCATCATCGGACCCCTGGACCGATAGAATTAACAGTGGCAAATGTATTATACATATGTACATTCAAACAGACAATTTAAATAAACAAAAAACATTAAATTCTGCATGCACCGCCGTGAATCGAGCACGGCTCTTACATGAATTAAGAAATCGTATTGTTTTTATTTAAAAAAAATACATTTATCTTTATTAAAGGTTGGATTAGAACTAAAACAATTATGTCTTATAATTAACCACTTAACCTACGCTCTGCTGGCGTCGCTGCTTATGCTGCCGTTGCTGTCAATACCGCTGCTGTTGTTCTTGTCTGCCATTGGCCGCTGTTACCGCTGCTGTTGTTGGAGCTGCGCTCGTTGGCACTTGGACTTGGTTTGGTGTCGTCTTGCACCCGTTGTTCCCACGGTCGCTGGCCTGTAGAGTGCGCACTCAGCGCACGTGGCTTCGTCTCTGTGCCCTCTGCCGTTCCTACCTGTAGAACGTTGCAGTGCGAGGGTGTCCGGTTGCTCCCGCCGGTCCCACGGTGAACCGCTGATAATGTTTGGTCAGCACTCGTGGCTTCTTGCGCAACTTGTGTCTGCGTGTGAAGGGTCGTTGTCGTTTAGGGTATGGCCGCTTATGTTGTTGTTATTGAGTTTTATTGCTATGTTGTTGATTATTATGGTATGGCCACTTATGTGGCTGTTGTTATTGTCGTCGGCCGTATTGTTGGTGTTGAGTGTCGTAAGCAATATTGTTGTTGTAGTTTGGCTGCACTCAATCTCATTGTTGTTGTGCCTTTGACATTCAGGATGTTAACTCATGTTTTGCTTGCCGACCAACCATCACTTCGCCCATTCCGACGCTTGAAGATTTGCTGGCTAACTCGATGTACATACATTCTGGCAGACTAAATATAAAATGAATTAATTAATCTTGAATTCTATTTTTGTTGCCAAATACATGTATGCATGTGTAGTGCGTTACAAAATTGTTAATATATTCGCTTTTAATGGCTCAATCGTGTTGGAAGTTGGTGATTAGATTCTAAGCATGATCCCACAAATGCCGGTATAAACTAGAAGGCTCCGGCCCCTGCTCGATTTGCTCGCCTACCCCCGGCTTGCTTCGCTCGCGTGGAGGTGCGGCTACAGTCGAGTGTGCTCGACTGTAGAATACCCTGTTCCCTTTTAGCATACCGTTAGGCACGCGGAAGGTTTGATGATGCGGCATTCAATTCTAATTGTTCGTATAACATCTATATGCTCTACTGAACGGATTTTAACCAAATTCGATAATAATGTTAAAGACAACATAAAATTCCCATTTTGTGAGTTCTGTTGGGACACCTCAAAAGACAACAAACAATTTCATACCAAATATTAATTTTCGACTGACCGTTCCTATGACAGCTATATGATATAGTGGTCTGATTTCAACCAAATTTATTCAGGATGTATAAGAACATCCCAAATGCATATCCTGTCAGTTTGGTTGAGATATTTCAAACAACAAGAAAGTTTCTCAAACTTAAACTTAATTTTGGACTGATCGTTCCTATGGCAGCTATATGATATAGTGCTCCGATCCAAATTTAAAAACAAACTTGATCTGCGGCCGCTATCCAGGAACCTACATACCAAGTTTGAAGTGTCTAGCTTTTATAGTCTCTGAGATCGACGCGTTCAAACAGACGGACGGACTGACAGACGGACATGGTTCAATCGACTCAGCTGTTTATACTGATCAAGAATATTTATACTTTATAGGTTCGGAGATGCTTCCTTCTGCCTGTTACATACATTTCACAACACCATTATACCCTTCTTGACCATTTTCAATGGGCACAGTGTATTAAAATAATAATCGTCTAGCGACACCTCGATCATCAAAATCTGCCTAGTAGTTCAAAAGAAAATCAAATTTGAAATTTTGGGTGGCCTTCCCAAAATGAGATGAAAGGTCAGTTTTTCTGTTTTTTTTCTGATCATATATCTAGAAACTTTTGATCCACGACTTTCTCAAAAAATTGTAAAAAATGTATACCTTCACAGTACCCGAATATTTCAGATATGTTCTATATATAGTTGAAAACGTATTTTGAAGAGCTCTTAGGCATGCCATTTAACGTTTTTTCTGATTTACATAGGTAAAACGCTTCAGGTGTAAAAATTTGTTTGACGTTTTAAAAAAAATGCACACCTCAAATCACTAAAAAGCTTTAGTATGTAAAGGCCTGTCTTCAGCACCGCGAAAAATTTATGTCAGAAATTTGCTAGATATTTTGTGTGTGTGGGACATAACTAAAACAGTGTAACCATGTACCTAAAACTTGTGACCTTATACCTAAAACGTGCATGTCACTCTGTCGAATCAGCTATGTATTTGGCTTAATTTTTCACTAGACACTCCCGAAATAATTGTCAGCAATATATTCCTGAGCTGTGAATCAGCTGTTCTCTGAGTCCACAAACGCAATCGATAGGCCATTTTTCGATACATTTTGTGAAAACGTAAAATAAAAATTCCTGGCACAGTTTTTTTTTATATAAAGTTTGACAGGAATTTTTATTTTCCGCGGTGCTGGATACCCGGCTTTTAAGTCAACAAAGTTTTTTGACATTTCGTTTCGGCAATTATATTACCTTGCGATTACTGCAAGATCGGTACATATTTAGGGTTGATATAAGTGTTGTTGTCGCATATTAGCCTGTTAACTGAATATAGACATTTTTCTTGGAATTGATAGAAGACAGTAGCAACAAAGTGTCGTAACAGCCAGAACTCGAGACTATGTAGCTGATAGATTTTGCGTTGGAGAAATAACTAGTGTTGTCAGAAAGTTTAATTTTGCTTTGTGGCAATGCAAAATAATTAAATTGTTACCATATTCCTAAAACTGATGTTGATTTAAAATTTGATTGGTTTTAAAAAGTTGGGGTATGCATATTAATAACCTTCTAACAGAGTAACAATTGCCAGAAGCGTATGCAACTTTGTTGCGTTGCAGAAAAAACCAGTGCTGCCGGCAGTTTGTTAATATTTTGTAAGAATGCGGTATTTGATTTATACAAATGAGTTAAACTTTTAGGGTCTTCCTAAAACGCATTTTGATTTAATTATTTTGTATTATTTTTTTCATGATGCTGAGGCATCAAAAAAAAACCTCTACGAGGTAAAAATCTTGTGTCGAAAACATTTGCATGCCACAAAATTTCTTATATCCAATTTTGTGCCGAACAATATGTGTAAATTTTTTTTTAAATCGTAAAAACTTTTTTTGCCTGTAGCTTTTTACCCATGTACTTCAGAAAAAAAGATAAAAGGTATGCCTAAAAGATCTTCAAAATATATTTTCAACGATAAAAATTTAAAAAATATTTATCATTTGCCGTAATTATCTAAATTTCGCCCCTTCGACTTACAACTGATTATCTCACGAACCAGATGAGTGTTCAAAAGTCTTAGTATGCTCTTTTGTTAGTCAGAGCTATACCTTTCGATCAGTATATAACTCGACCAGATCGGACAGTCATAGCAAATTTATTCTTCCTGTATATATTACTTCTAAAAAATACCTCTTTACGAGGTAAATCCAATTTTGTGACGAACGATATTAAATTTAATATATAACTTATTCTTAAAAAAAAGTTTGGCATTGGGCACTGCGCAAAACAGGTTTTCTTTATTAGGTAAGAAGAATAGGGACTTTATTGCGCAATGTGCCGAATGCCAAACTTTTTTTTTAAGAATAAGTTATATATTCAATTTAATATCGTTCGTCACAAAATTGGATATCAGAAATTTTGGGGCATGGAAATGTTTTCGTCACTAGAATTTTACCTCGTAAAGAGGTATTTTTTAGAAGATATCAGACGTTTTTGAATTTGCCTGTATCAAGCCTAAGTACTATGAAAAACAAGGGGGCTCCGCCCCCTGCTCGTTTCGCTCGCCTACCCCCGGATCGCATCGCTCGCGAGTAGGTGCGGCTACAGTCGAGTGTGCTCGACCTATGACAGCTATATGATATAGTAATTCGATTTTAGCCAAATTTGATCAGGATATATAGGTCCATTCCGAATGCATATCCTGTCAGTGTGGTCGAGATATTTCAAACAACAAAAAAGTTTTTTATACTAAAACTTGATTTTGGGCTGATCGTTCCTTTGGCGGCTATATGATATAGTGGTCCGATTTCAACCAAATTTGATCAGGATGTATAGGACCATCCCAAATGCATTTCCAGACAGTTTGGTCGAGATATTTCGAACAACAAAAAAGATTTTCATACTAAAACTGGATTTTGGACTTATTGTTCCTATGGCAGCTATATGATATAGTGGTCCGATTTCAACCAGGATATTTAGGACCATACCAAATGAATATATTGTCCGTTTTGGTCGAAATATTTTAAACAACAATAAAGTTGTTCACACTAAAACTTGATTTTGGGCTGATCGTTCCTATGATAGCTATATGATATAGTGGTTCGATTTCAACCAAATTTGATCAGGATGTATATGATATAGTGGTCCGATTTCAACCAAATTTTTTCAGGATATATAGGACCATTTCAAATGCATATCCTATTAGTTTGGTCGAGATCTTTCAAACAACCAAAAAGTTCTGATCTTTCTTATGACAGCAATATGATATTGTGGTCCGATTGAATAAATTGTATTTAATTTAATTAAAATAGTAAATCGTAAATCGTAATCGTTATCGTAATCGCTGAAATCGATGTTGCTCATGCCAAGAGTAGCCATTATCTAAAATTTGCTCAGCTTGTTGAAGTCCGGCAACACCAAATAATCTCTTCCACTCTTCTTAATCATCGAATTCAGCTGTTAAAGGCTGCTGCATTGCGCTCGCAATTTAAATTTAAGTGCTATGCTTTAATATTTGTGATTCTTTTTTGTAGAATTTGTTAGGGATATAAATACAATGATAATAAATGGAAACCTATTGAACATAAGTGCGAGCTTACTAGCTTATTATTAAACATATTAATTATTAAAAATTCAGAGATTTCAGTGTTGTAAAATGATCTGTCGTCGAGGTGCAAAATTAAAAAGTGGCATTTATACATATCGCTTTTTGCAATGCATACTAATATCTACATACATATATTTTAACACAATCGTAAATATGTATTAATTTAAACCATGTTAATATATTAAAATAGGATAGAAATTATAGCCAAATATCGATAATTTTGCCTATCGCTCGTATTTGCGTTCGCACTCTTCGTGCACGTGCTCACTGTTATGTTTTTGCACAAACAAATGTGCATATGCTATCTCTCTCGCACCTACCTACTATGATTTTGATTTATGTGAATTAAAAGCAAATTTGAAATATCTTCTCTATTTAATAGTCAATCGCTTTGAAACTTTCAGGGTCATTAAATTGGCTTACTTCTTATCTTCCTGTTTAACAAGAAGTGTTTTTATTAAAGATCGCGTCTGATAATCGTTTTTTGCGATTGGCAGGCGAAAGAGGCGTGGCATCTAAAATTTAAAACAAACTTGATCTGCGCCTGCTATCCAGCAACCTACATACCAAATTTGAAGAGTCTAGCTTTTATAGTCTCTGAGATCCTTTGGCTCAAACACTCGGACAGACGGACAGACAGACAGACATGGCTCAATCGACTCGGCTATTGATGCTGATCAAGAATATATAAACTTTATAGGGTCGGAGATGCTTCCTTCTGCCTGTTACATACATTGCACAAAACCATTATACCCTTTATGACCATTTTCAATGGGCACGGGTATAAAAACTAAGATTAAAATATATTTGAACGTCACAACCAAGAATCGAGTCCACGGCCCCTGGCGCACCGGCTCGTATCTTCATCATCGGACCCCTGGACCGATAGAATTAACAGTGGCAAATGTATTATACATATGTACATTCAAACAGACAATTTAAATAAACAAAAAACATTAAATTCTGCATGCACCGCCGTGAATCGAGCACGGCTCTTACATGAATTAAGAAATCGTATTGTTTTTATTTAAAAAAAATACATTTATCTTTATTAAAGGTTGGATTAGAACTAAAACAATTATGTCTTATAATTAACCACTTAACCTACGCTCTGCTGGCGTCGCTGCTTATGCTGCCGTTGCTGTCAATACCGCTGCTGTTGTTCTTGTCTGCCATTGGCCGCTGTTACCGCTGCTGTTGTTGGAGCTGCGCTCGTTGGCACTTGGACTTGGTTTGGTGTCGTCTTGCACCCGTTGTTCCCACGGTCGCTGGCCTGTAGAGTGCGCACTCAGCGCACGTGGCTTCGTCTCTGTGCCCTCTGCCGTTCCTACCTGTAGAACGTTGCAGTGCGAGGGTGTCCGGTTGCTCCCGCCGGTCCCACGGTGAACCGCTGATAATGTTTGGTCAGCACTCGTGGCTTCTTGCGCAACTTGTGTCTGCGTGTGAAGGGTCGTTGTCGTTTAGGGTATGGCCGCTTATGTTGTTGTTATTGAGTTTTATTGCTATGTTGTTGATTATTATGGTATGGCCACTTATGTGGCTGTTGTTATTGTCGTCGGCCGTATTGTTGGTGTTGAGTGTCGTAAGCAATATTGTTGTTGTAGTTTGGCTGCACTCAATCTCATTGTTGTTGTGCCTTTGACATTCAGGATGTTAACTCATGTTTTGCTTGCCGACCAACCATCACTTCGCCCATTCCGACGCTTGAAGATTTGCTGGCTAACTCGATGTACATACATTCTGGCAGACTAAATATAAAATGAATTAATTAATCTTGAATTCTATTTTTGTTGCCAAATACATGTATGCATGTGTAGTGCGTTACAAAATTGTTAATATATTCGCTTTTAATGGCTCAATCGTGTTGGAAGTTGGTGATTAGATTCTAAGCATGATCCCACAAATGCCGGTATAAACTAGAAGGCTCCGGCCCCTGCTCGATTTGCTCGCCTACCCCCGGCTTGCTTCGCTCGCGTGGAGGTGCGGCTACAGTCGAGTGTGCTATATCTATATGCTCTACTGAACGGATTTTAACCAAATTTGATAATAATGTTAAAGACAACATAAAATTCACATTTTGTGAGTTCTGTTGGGACACCTCAAAAGACAACAAACAATTTCATACCAAATATTAATTTTCGACTGACCGTTCCTATGACAGCTATATGATATAGTGGTCTGATTTCAACCAAATTTCAAACAACAAGAAAGTTTCTCAAACTTAAACTTAATTTTGGACTGATCGTTCCTATGGCAGCTATATGATATAGTGCTCCGATCCAAATTTAAAAACAAACTTGATCTGCGGCCGCTATCCAGAAACCTACATACCAAGTTTGAAGTGTCTAGCTTTTATAGTCTCTGAGATCGACGCGTTCAAACAGACGGACATGGTTCAATCGACTCAGCTGTTTATACTGATCAAGAATATATATACTTTATAGGTTCGGAGATGCTTCCTTCTGCCTGTTACATACATTTCACAACACCATTATACCCTTTTTAACCAATTTCAATGGGCACAGTGTATTAAAATAATAATCGTCTAGCGACACCTCGATCATCAAAATCTGCCTAGTAGTTCAAAAGAAAATCAAATTTGAAATTTTGGGTGGCCTTCCCAAAATGAGATGAAAGGTCAGTTTTTCTGTTTGCATCAAATCGTTAATATAGCTGATATCTGTAACTGTGAACTTTTTTCTGATCATATATCTAGAAACTTTTGATCCACGACTTTCTCAAAAAATTGTAAAAAATGTATACCTTCACAGTACCCGAATATTTCAGATATGTTCTATATATAGTTGAAAACGTATTTTGAAGGGCTCTTAGGCATGCCATTTAACGTTTTTTCTGATTTACATAGGTAAAACGCTTCAGGTGTAAAAATTTGTTTGACGTTTTAAAAAAAAAAAACACCTCAAATCACTAAAAAGCTTTAGTATGTTAAGGCCTGTCTTCAGCACCGCGAAAAATTTATGTCAGAAATTTGCTAGATATTTTGTGTGTGTGGGACATAACTAAAACAGTGTAACCATGTACCTAAAACTTGTGACCTTATACCTAAAACGTGCATGTCACTCTGTCGAATCAGCTATGTATTTGGCTTCATTTTTCACTAGACACTCCCGAAATAATTGTCAGCAATATATTCCTGAGCTGTGAATCAGCTGTTCTCTGAGTCCACAAACGCAATCGATAGGCCATTTTTCTATACATTTTGTGAAAACGTAAAATAAAAATTCCTGGCACAGTTTTTATACCCGTGCCCATTGAAAATGGTCAAAAGGGTATAATGGTTTGTGCAATGTATGTAACAGGCAGAAGGAAGCATCTCCGACCCTATAAAGTATATATATTCTTGATCAGCATCAATAGCCGAGTCGATTGAGCCAAATTTCAAATTTGGTATGAAGGTTGCTGGATAGCGGGCGCAGATCAAGTTTGTTTTAAATTTTAGATGCCACGCCTCTTTCGCCTGCCAATCGCAAAAAACGATTATCAGACGCGATCTTTAATAAAAACACTTCTTATTAAACAGGAAGATAAGAAGTAAGCCAATTTAGTGACCCTGAAAGTTTCAAAGCGATTGACTATTAAATAGAGAAGATATTTCAAATTTGCTTTTAATTCACATAAATCAAAATCATAGACATAGGCAAGTGCGAGCGAGATAGCATATGCACATTTGCTTGTGCCAAAACATAACAGTGTGCACGTGTACGCAGAGTGCGAACGCAAATACGAGCGATAGGCAAAGTTATCGATATTTGGCTACAATTTCTATCCTATTTTAATATATTAACATAGTTTAAGTTAATACATATTTACGATTGTGTTAAAATATATGTATGTAGATATTAGTGTGCATTGCAAAAAGCGATATGTATAAATGCCACTTTATAATTTTGCACCTTTACACCTCGACGACAGATCGTTTTACAACACTGAAATCTCTGAATTTATAATAACTATTATGTTTAATAATAAGCTAGTAAGCTCGCACATATGTTCAATAGGTTTTCAATTATTATCATTGTATTCAAATGCTTAACAAATTCTACAAAAAGAATCACAAATATTAAACCATAGCACTTAAATTTAAATTGCGCGCGCAATGCAGCAGCCTTAAACAGCTGATTTCGATGATTAAGAAGAGTGGGAGAGATTATTTGGTGTTGCCGGACTTCAGCAAGCTGAACAAATTTTAGATTTACTATTTTAATTAAATTAAATACAATTTATTCAATCGGACCACAATATCATATTGCTGTCATAAGAACGATCAGTCGAAAATAAACTTTTTGGTTGTTTGAAAGATCTCGACAAAACTAATGGGATATGCATTTGAAATGGTCCTATATATCCTGATAAAATTTGGTTGAAATCGGACCACTATATCATATAGCTGCCATAGGAGCGATCAGTCCAAAATCAAGTTTTAGTATGATAAACTTTTTTGTTGTTTGAGGTATCTCAACCAAACTAACAGAATACGCATTTGGGATGGTATTCTACATCCTGAACAAATTTGGTTGAAATCTGATATCAATAGCGTAGTAACGAATCATCATAGTAACGAATTTTAAGATAAAGTACGAAAATTATTGTTGTTTTTAGAGATAAGCCAACCAAACTCACAGATTGAGAATTTGTAATTTGGTTTAAATCGGTTCACTAGATCACATATGTAGATGTAATACGAACAATTAGCCAAAAAGTTAATGCCGCATCATCACACCTTCGGCATGCCTAACGTAGCGCACCTACGTATGACCTATCGGAGAGCTAGGGCACAGGGTATTATACAGTCGAGCACACTCGACTGTAGCTGGCGCCCACTTGTTTTTTATATAAAGTTTGACAGGAATTTTTATTTTCCGCGGTGCTGGATACCCGGCTTTTAAGTCAACAAAGTTTTTTGACATTTCGTTTCGGCAATTATATTACCTTGCGATTACTGCAAGATCGGTACATATTTAGGGTTGATATAAGTGTTGTTGTCGCATATTAGCCTGTTAACTGAATATAGACATTTTACTTGGAATTGATAGAAGACAGTAGCAACAAAGTGTCGTAACAGCCAGAACTCGAGACTATGTAGCTGATAGATTTTGCGTTGAAGAAATAACTAGTGTTGTCAGAAAGTTTAATTTTGCTTTGTGGCAATGCAAAATAATTAAATTGTTACCATATTCCTAAAACTGATGTTGATTTAAAAGTTGATTGGTTTTAAAAAGTTGGGGTATGCATATTAATAACCTTCTAACAGAGTAACAATTGCCAGAAGCGTATGCAACTTTGTTGCGTTGCAGAAAAAACCAGTGCTGCCGGCAGTTTGTTAATATTTTGTAAGAATGCGGTATTTGATTTATACAAATGAGTTAAACTTTTAGGGTCTTCCTAAAACGCATTTTGATTTAATTATTTTGTATTATTTTTTTCATGATGCTGAGGCATCAAAAAAAACCTCTACGAGGTAAAAATCTTGTGCCGAAAACATTTGCATGCCACAAACTTTCTGTTATCCAATTCTGTGCCGAACAATATGTGTAAATTTTTTTTAAATCGCCAAAAAAATCTTTTTTTGCCTGTAGCTTTTTACCCATGTACTCCAGAAAAAAAGATAAAAGGTATGCCTAAAAGATCTTCAAAATATGTTTTCAAATTTACCATTTGCCGTAATCATCTAAATTTCGCCCCTTGCATTGCGCAAAAAAGATTTTTTTATTAGGTAAGAAGAATAGGGACTTTATTGCGCAATGTGCCGAATGCCAAACTTTTTTTTTAAGAATAATTTATATATTCAATTTAATATCGTTCGTCACAAAATTAGATATCAGAAATTTTGGGGCATGGAAATGTTTTCGTCACTAGAATTTTACCTCGTAGAGGTATTTTTTAGAAGATATCAGACGTTTTTGAATTTGCCTGTATCAAGCCTAAGTACTATGAAAAACAAGGGGCTCCGCCCCCTGCTCGTTTCGCTCGCCTGCCCCCGTCTCGCTTCGCTCGCGAGTAGGTGCGACTACAGTCGAGTGTGCTCGACCTATGACAGCTATATGATATAGTTATCCGATTTTAACCAAATTTGATCAGGATATATAGGTCCGTTCCGAATGCATATCCTGTCAGTGTGGTCGAGATATTTCAAACAACAAAAAAGTTTTTTATACTAAAACTTGATTTTGGGCTGATCGTTCCTTTGGCGGCTTTATGATATAGTGGTCCGATTTCAACCAAATTTGATCAGGATGTATAGGACCATCCCAAATGCATTTCCGGACAGTTTGGTCGAGATATTTCGAACAACAAAAAAGATTTTCATACTAAAACTGGATTTTGGACTTATTGTTCCTATGGCAGCTACATGATATAGTGGTCCGATTTCAACCAGTATATTTAGGACCATCCCAAATGAATATCTTGTCAGTTTGGTCGAAATATTTTAAACAACAATAAAGTTGTTCATACTAAAACTTGATTTTGGGCTGATCGTTCCTATGACAGCTATATGATATAGTGGTTCGAGATATTTCAAACAACAAAAAAGTTTTTGATACTAAAACTTGATTTTGGACTGATCGTTCCTATGGCAGCTATATGATATAGAGGTCCGATCCAAATTTTAAAACAAACTTGACAACCAACGCTCGCTATCCAGGAACTTACATAGCAGGTTTTAAGTCTCTAGCTTTTATAATCTCTGAGATCCTTTGGCTTAAACACACGGACAGACAGACGGACATGGCTTAATCGTTCTATTGTGCACCGATTGCACTGCTTGCAATTCTTGAAATGCTTGCATTGATGCTGCTGTGATCATTCAATGCTAAGGAATTAAGGTAGTCAGGCAATACGTAATATCTTGCCGACACGAATTTTCACAGATATGTGTTATATGTCAAAAAACGCGGAAATATGCTGACTATAACATATAATAATTTCATAGTGATTTTGAGTGTAGATTTTTTTTAAATCACCAATGAAATCTGAATTCACTTGTAGCTTCTAACCTATGAAATATTACAGGTATGCCTAAAAGATCTTCAAAATACCTTTTCAACGATATATAGAACATATCTGTAGCTTCTATCGTTTGGATACTAGGGTGGTTTTAATCAAATTTTAGTGATTTCCCGCTAAACTAGCTTTTTTCGAAAAAGTCGTAGAACAAAAGTTTCTAACTTTATAATTGGGAATAGATCCTTATTCACACATTTTAGCTATTTCAACGCTTTGATACAAACAAACACACAAACAGATTTTTATGATTGAGGTGTCACTCGACGCGTATTTTTGATAAGAATCGTAGATTATTAAAAAAAAGGCTCCAACGGCCCCATTTGCTGCACTCATTTAAATTTCGCCCCTCCCACTTTTACCTGATTATCTCACGAACCAGGTGAGTTTTCAAAAGTGTTAGTATGCACTTTTGTTAGATAAAACTATACCTTTCGATCGGTATATAAGTCGATCTGATCGGACAGTTATAGCAAATTTTCCATTCTTCCTGTATATATTGCTAGTGTTAGAACTTTCAACTTATATATGACTATTAAAATTAAAAATCATAATATTTTTTGAAAAAGTTTCAATTTAAATAGAAAAAAAGGTGCAAAAACAAAAATTTGACCATATTGATCTAACCGAAAATCAAGCTTTTGTCCGTAAAACTTATTTGAGATATCTCAAGCAATCTCACAGAATATTCATCTGAAGAGATATTTTACATCTTGACCAAATTAGAATATTTTAGGACCTGGGCACAGTGTGTTCTACAGTCAAGTATACTCGACTGCGGCCGCACCTCACCGCGAGTGAAGCGAGCCTGGAATAGTTATATAGTTATCAAACCAACTATTGAAAATTAAGCCTAAATGAATTCAAACACATCTCAAAAATTTATAGCGCAAACAGAAAGACGAGTTTATTAGGGAGTAACCACAATGAAAACATATATACGCATAATTGCTAAGTGACGTTTGCATCAATATTGATACACTCTGCCCTCCTACAGCTTATACTTGATAGCACGCAAAATGGGATACTTTTCGTTACCAGTGCAGCTGCCGCGAAAATCATCATAGCTGATGTCGACGAGAGCTACGCCACCTAGGCCTTTGCTTTTCACGTAAGTGGCTTTTATGGCTGCAGTGTCGGGATCCTCGTAGCCCACCCAGAGACCGTTGTCACCATTGTCGTCGGCCGAGCGGTAAGCGTAACTGCCAAAGCGTTTAGTAGGATCGCCTACCTTACGCAGAGGTCCATCAGCACCCTTTAGATGTTGGTTAGCCTGGTTGGGTAGCATGGCACAAACCTCTGGCCAGCTGTAGAAACCGGGAATTTGAGTCTGAAGGCCAGCAGGTCCAACGTTGTCGGCATCTGATACTGGCGGCAACCCAGTCAGGCCAGAGTCCTTAGTTAATTTCCAAGCGCGACCATAGCTAACAATGCCTACGTTGATTTTGGAGGCAGGTGCATGGTTATTCAGCCAGTACTGTACTTGGTAATTGATATTGCCCTCGGGATTTCGCTCCTGCAGCTCATAGAGAGGCGCCGGAAAGTCGGCTACGTCCGGATTTCGTACGGGAGTCTGGAAATCGTAGGCATGCAGATTAACATAATCCAGATTGTTGATCAGAGCGGGCACATCATAGAACACTGTTGAAAATAAAATTCTTGGGTGAAGCACAGTATCAATACGCTTCTATTACTTACGTGATGAGTTGACATTCGGCAAGACACTAAGCCCTAGCAGATACCCATCTGGACGAAATGCATTTTTCAATTCACGCACGAGGGCGTTAAACTCCTCCTTGTGCTCTTCGGCCTTCTCATCAACTACATGATCGCCAGTGAAGATCTTTTTGAAGCCCTTCCAGAATGTGCCAATGCCACTGTGCACCTTCTTTGGCTTGTTCTTGGGAAACTGCCAGGCGAGATCAAGTCCATCAAAACCATAAGTCTTGACCAGCGAATGGGCACTGTTAATAAACGGAATGCGTGCATTACTGCTCTCCAACAAAGTCAGATATTTGGAGTTATTCTCTTCTGTAGAATCCTTATCGCCGCCAACACTTAGAATGACTTTCAACGCGGGATACTTTTTCTTTAGGCCCGTTACAGAACGAAACAGACCGCTACCGAGATCCAGATCAAGATTGACATTGGTACTGACTAGTTTATTGTTTACTGAATCAATTCCTGCATAACCATAGATCAAATGGGTGCAGAATTGCAGTGCGGGTTCCAAATCATTCAACGTAAGCTTGGAAAGACCTGTGTGAAAAATTTAACACAGATGATAATGGAAGCAATAAAAAGAGCGAGTCCAATAATTATTTTAATATGAGCAATCGAATAATATTCTTCAAAGTCTAATATCAACTTCTAAAAAAACCTTTTTACGGGGTAAAATTCTAGTGACGAAAACATTTCCATGCCCCAAAATTCTGATATCCAATTTTGTGACGAACGATATAAAATTTAATATTTAACTTATTCTTAAAAAAAAAGGTTGGCATTCGGCACATAGCGCAATAAAGTCCCAATCCTTCTTACCTAATAAAAATTACTTTTTTGCGCAGTGCCGAATGTCAAACTTTTTTTTAAGAATAAGTTATATATATTAATTAATATTGTTCATCCCAAAAATAGATATCAGAAATTTTGGGGCATGGAAATGTTTTCGCCACTAGAATTTTACTTCGTAAATACGTTTTTTTAGAAGATATCAGACGTTTTTGAACTGGCCTGTATCAAGCCTAAGTACCATAAAAAAATTAATAAAGAAAATAAGAACACATTAAATCAAAATGTGTTCCAGAAAGACCCTAAAAGTCCAACTCATTTGAATAAATTAAAATATGACACTTTGTTGCTGAAGTCTTCTATCTATTCTAAGTAAAATGTATATGTTCAGCTAACAATAATAATAATTACTCCACCCCCTGCTCGTTTCGCTGGTCGTTTCATTCGACGCGTAAAATTTACCGAAAGGCTCCAACGGCCCCATTTGCTGCAATCATCTAAATTTCGCCCCTCACACTTACACCTCATTCTCCCGCGAACCAGATGAGTTTCTAAAAGTCTAAGTCTGCACTTTTGTCAGCTAAAACTAAACCTTTCAATCGGTATATAACTTGATATGATCGGACAGTTAAAGCAAATTTTCCATTCTTCCTGTATATATTGCTAGTTGCCTTTCGTGATGCCCTCGTCACTAGCGCAGACTGCCGTCCGCAGTAATATTCTCCGAAGTCTTATATGTAAGTGACTCAAAAATCCACAGTCAAAAAAGTTCTACTATGACAAATACTTACTAAGTTCTTCTAAGGTGCACTTATTAACAGAATATTTATGTTTTAAAATCTTTTAAGTTGTCTTTCAAATTGAGGTAAAGATGTTGACGTTGCCTGACAGTATAATGCAGATTAAAGCATTTTGGATTAATTAATTAATTTATCTTATGACTTTTAGCAGTCTAAGCAGTCCAAAGTACCTATGTACATATACTTATTTCAACCAAATTAAGTAAGAATGTATAAGACCACCCGAAAAGCATATTTAGTAAGATTGATTGGTAGCTATATGATATAGTGGTTCGATTCAAATTTAATAACAAATTGATTTGACCGGTATCCAGTCTTTAGCTATATAATTAAAAAAAACAATATAACATCCCTTGACAACTATAACCATGTGATAGCCTTTTAGACACAGGAACCTTTTTATCCGATTTTTGGTTCGAACTCTGCAAAATACTTTCTTTTTTGATTCATGGCACTGAAAAGTTCTTTCGTCAGTCCAAAGCAGGACACGAAATCTTAATTCGGGAGCACTACAACAAGAACTACATTTTCATTAAGTGTACAAAACGCCGGTTTCTGTGTCCTGAGTCAGAGACACACGCACTGCGTCTTTGCTATGCTGTTGTTCATTTTCTTGACGGTTATAAATTTTAAGTGTCAAAAATGCATTTACTTAAGCAGCGCAGTTGCTATGTTGTTGTTATTATTTTACTCGCAAGTTTTGTGCGCGAGCACAAACTGGAAGCTGTCCGCAGATTTCGAAGCCACTGCGTGCCCACCCCTGGTATAAAACAGTGGACGGCACCCATACACCCACATGTTAGCAGTGCGCGTATGTACGTAGCAACAGACACGAAGTCACTGACGTTTTTTTGCTTTACACTGACTGCACTATGGTCCCGATGACGATTTCTTTTGGAAAAAAGTCCAATATTAAAGGTGTTCAAAGTGGTTCTTAAACAGAGATGTTATGAAGGATGAGCACATGCTAGTGTTATACCAATTTATTAGGTTAAATTGAAATGCTTTTTAACATTAATTCAGAAGCCAATTGACTAAAATTTTTAATGGTTATTATTCAGTGTGGTTTTTATTTTGTGTTAATAAATCTGCGTTGTTAAAAATGTTAAAAGATGCCTCAAAAATGAATTTAACTTTGAGAGAACAAAACTAAGTTTGTCAGCACTTGTTAGCAGTGTGAAAGCCAAACTGTTTTTTTTTATATGCTTTAGAAAAAAAGTTGAAAGGTATGCCTGAAAGCCTTTCAAAATACCTTTCCAAGGAAATATAGAACATATCTGTAGCTTCTATCGCTTGGATACTGTGGGCGTGTCAATTTTAGAGGGGTTTAGCAATTTCCAGCTAAGCTAGCGATTTTTCGAAAAAGTCGATAAACAAATGTTTCTAGTATTATGATGGGGAATAGATCCACTATCACAAATATAAGCTATTTCAACGCTTTGATACAAACAAAAAACAAAAGGACTGACTTTTCATCTAATTTTGGGAAGGCGTCTAATCTTTTCAAATTTATTTATCGAACCAGTGGTCGGATTTTGATGATCACTGCCGTCCGCAGTGATCAGCAGTGTGATTATATGTGTTTTGTTAAGTAATCAATTCTTAAGCCGTCCCGTTAAGCACTAGTTGCGGTTTTCTGCGGGTTTTGAAAAATTGCACTTTAGTGCACATAACCTCTCTGTGAAAAGTGTCGATAAAGCTTAAATGCGGCAAACGCAGAAGAAGCAATCTAGTTTCGAAGATGCTGTTTTAGAACATTTTATTGCGCGTATTAGTAGAAAGAATATATTCTTATTTTTTTTTTAACAAAAAAGACAACAAAATATACAACAATTTATTTTTTTATACAAAACCGTTGTGAACTGATTGTTCCTATGAAAGTTATCTGATATAGTTGACCAATCTTCATGATTTTTGGCCAATATGTCTGGCGAGTAATATATTTTATATATTATGAGTTTGGTCAAGATATCGTGGTAAGCAACATGATTTTTACACAAAAAAAATAAGAAAATATATTGTGCCACGCCCAATTTTTTCAGCACCGATGCCAATTGCCACTATGAGTCAAATGCATAAAACTAGACCTACTATCTCGTTTCGCTCTTGAGTTATCAGTTTTTTCCTAAAAAATAGTCATCGGGACCATAGTGCACTGAAAAAAGGCTTGATAACGTTTCAAGATTACTTGTCTTGCTTCAAAATATAAGTTAAAGAAAAAATCTTAAAACATAATAAACCGCAAAATATAAATTAAATAAAATCACTGCGGACGGCAGTCCGCGCTAGTGACGAAAGCATCACGAAGGGTGCGAAAGACGACTAGCAATATACACAGGAAGAATGGAAAACTTGCTATAACTGTTCGATAAGATCAAGTTATATACCGATCGAAAGGTATAGTTTTACTCAAAAAAAGTGCATACTTAGACTTTTGGAATCTCACCCGGTTCGTGGGATAATCAGATGTGAATGGGAGGGGCGAAATTTAGATGATTTCAGAAAATGGGGCCGTTGGAGCCTTTCGGTACAATTTTTTAGTTTGCCAAACTTTTTTTTAAGAATAAGTTTTATGTATAATTTAATATTGTTCGTCACAAAATTAGATATTAGAAATTTTGGGGCATGAAAATATTTTTGTCACCAGAATTTTACCTCGTAAAGAGGCTTTTTTTTAGAAGATTCAGTGTAATCTTCACAAACCGGACAACTAAAGACCAGGGGGTTGCCGGGGGTTGGCGAGCGAAGCAACAGGGGTCGATGCCCCTAGTATATAATAAGATATATATATTTCGTGAAAAAATTGGACATCAGAAATTTTGGGGCATGGAAATGTTCTCGTGACTAGACGAAAACACCTCGTAAAGAGATTTTTATTAGTATCCTCTTCGAGGCTATACAAAATTGTGAAATTTTTATTACAAGGCTTTTACTTTACAATATTTAACTTTTACACTTACCTTCCCTGATGAAACTGGCGCCATCATAGTAGCAAAGCAGATGAGAGGTTCCTGCAGCGGCATTGCATTGGCCAATTACAATGATGCCCAAGAGAGTGGGAAGCCAGGCATAAGAATTCATGTTTGCTGTTAGATAAGAGATATTAAAATAATCGAGTTATGTATGTGTTTCAAAATAAGTACATATTATCGTTATGTTCCACAGTGGTCCACATTATATGGAGAGAGTCCAAATTAATTCTAATGTACACACCAGAGATATGCAGTTGTCCACCGCAACTACCAGTGTACGGCATTCGTACAATATCATTACAAATACATGAGTATTGAAGCACCTCAAAAAAATTGATGGAGTTTTTGGTACTTGGTGACTAAGTGAACAACTCAATTTTTGCTTGTGCTTCTTTTGATTTGTTTCACATTTATTTTCTTTTGATACGATCGTTCCGTAGATATTGACTTTGATAAAAACAGGTAATAAGAAAAAAATTAAGCAAAACAGAATAACGAAACTTGAGTCGTAAAATTTGAGGAAGTCAATTTTTGTGCTTGTGTTCAGACACTGCATATTTTCTTGTCACTTCGTCCACATATTCGTTTCTTATGCGGTGTTGGACACCGGAACCGCATGCTAGGCGGTGCTTGTCAGATAGCTGCAACGAGTAAACAGTTTTTCCAAATGCATATCCTGTCAGATTGGTCAAGATATTTCAAACAACAAAAATTGTTTTCATACTTAAACTTGATTTTGGACTAATCGTTCCTATGGCAGCTATATGACATAGAGGTCCGATTTCAAATTAATTTAATTAGGATATATAGGACTATCTCAAATGCTTATCGTGTCAGTTTGGTTGAGATATTTCAAACAACAAAAAAGTTTTTCATACTAAAACTTGATTTTGGACTGATCGTTCCTATGGCAGCTATATGACATAGTGGTCCGATTTCAAATAAATTTGATCAAATGAATATCGTGTCAGTTTGGTCGAGATATTTCAAACAACAAAAAAGTTTTTCATACTAAAACTTGATTTTGGACTGATCGTTCCTATGGCAGCTATATGACATAGTGGTCCGATTCCAAATAAATTTGATTAGGATGTATAAAACCATCCCAAATACATATTCTGTCAGTTTGGTCGAGTTATTTCAAACAACAAAAAAGTTTTCCACACTGAAACTTGATATTGGTCTGATCGTTTCTATGGCAGCTATATGATATAGCGGTCATTTTATATAACCAATTGAAATTTGAAAAGTTTTTTTAAATATGTAATTTTATTAATGATAATTGCAATCATTATGGTTATCGAGAAATTCAAATGCCTGGCAAAATATTTATGGGCCACACTTTCTATGCGCTTTCAGTCATACTTTGCTGTATGTCTATTATATAACTATTATCGATATTGAATAACTTTTTTTAATAGATTGCAGCCCTTCTATGGAAAAGCAACTCGTGGTTTAAAGAAAATAATATAAATCTATACATATATAACATTGTTTCAGGAGGTATAAGAAAATTTGCAATCTGCGAGTCTGATTGTTGTATCTCCAGAAACAACAAAAATTTGCATACTCAGTATACATTTTGTCGACCAATCGTTCCTATGGCAGCTTTATAATATAGTAGACCGATTTCAACCAAATAAAACAAAAAAGCTTTTCATACTAAAACTTGATTTTCGACTGATTGTTCCTATGGCAGCTATATGATATAGAGAACCGATTTCAATCAAACTCGGTCAGAATGTATAAGATAACCCCAGATGCATATTCTGTTAGATTGGTTGAGCTATCTCAATAAACAAAAAAGTTTTTCATACTAAAGCTTGATTTTCGACTGATTTTTCCTATGGCAGCTATATGATATATCGGACTGATTTCAACCAAACTTGGTCAGAATGTATCCTATATGCATATTCTGTTAGATTGGTTGAAATATCCTTTAAATTGTCTTTTTATTTAAGATATTTTAATTTTATGTAAATATAACATTAATATAAATTATAATAAATATTATATTAATAAATAATATAAAAAATATAAATAAATAATAAATATAACATTAATAATAAATATTAAAAAAAAAATATCTGTCCGTGACGGGAATCGAACCCGCGACCCATAGCCCAAATTAAAATTATAGAAAAAAAATGGACGCTCAACACACTGCGCCACAGGGCTATTTCATTTCAACTGTTTATTGTAGGTTTCATTATTACTGGACCATAAGTCAAACTTCATTGTTGTTGTTGCTAATTGTTTTGTAATTGTTGCTGTTAAGGTAAAGCAAATATAGGCAAATTTAGTTGTTTAATATCTTCGCTGTTTATTATCCGATCGCAATGAAATTTTTAGCAAACATGGCGGATAATATTGGCTTGGTCTATGCCTAATTAGATGCCTATCGTTTAAATTGCCCTAATAATTTAGATTTATTTGATTTTAAGGCGTTCAAGGGGGCGTGGCCAAAATCTAAAACAAACTTGATCTGCTTCCAATATAGACGGACCTACATACCAAGTTTGAAGTCTCTAGCTCTTATAGTCTCTGAGATCTAGGCGCTCTTTCAGACGGACGGACAGACGGACATGGCTATATCGACTCGGCTGTTGATGCTGATCAAGAATATATATAATTTCCTTCTGCCAGTTACGCACATTTTTTTATGTGACAAAGTTAATAGATCCCAGAACTTTTTTTTAGGCATGAGGTCTAAAAAGTATTTATCTAAAACAACGATTTATACAAAATACAACACAAACTACCTATAACCTTAATTGCAGAAACAAAGTCAATACATATACATATGAACAGTATTTATTTAATAGAATTGGAAATTTTTTTAATTATGTATGAGATTTTAGATATTGAAAAGTAATGCTGCACAAGACGCGCTGCCGACTCTGTACAAAGTAAATATATATTGGGCCACTACTTAGATTCAATTTTTTTAAAGTACTTTTAGAAATAAAACAAAACAAAAAAGTCTATATTAAAAATGTAATGCTCCTAGTTCTTACCATCTCTGAGATCCCTTCGCACAAACGAACAGTCTGATATACTTATATCGGGTCGACTTTTGATGCTGTTCAAGAATATAAATACCTTTGGGGTCTGCCACGCCACCTGCTGCATATGACATAGTTTTTAGCTAACTTTATATACTTTAGCTAACATATATGTATCACTCCGTCCGAAACAAACTTGTATTGAAGAAAAAAAAATTAAATCGGCCAACCTGTTTGTGGGTGTTCTTGATAATTTTTTATTTATGTAAGTGCGTAGTAGGAAACCTTAGGGTCTAAATCGATATCTCTCGACTTAAATTTTCTACCTTGTTGGACTGCTTTCTTTATTATTTTATTTTATTTAATGTGTGGAAATTTTATCGAGCGGCTGGAAAGGCGCGGGTACTGGGCATCTAACAGTTGTATTGTACAATAAATACTTATTTTAATTTATTTGCTTTAATAGTTGTCTATATAAATACATTTAATTTTAATTTATTTATAAAATATCAAATATATTATATCAAAATATATTTATATGTATGCATGTATGTATGCATATGTAACGAAGCGGATATATATATTTAATGTACACATTGAAATTGTTTCACTACTAACTTGTTGTGCTCACATGAAATGTCAAATCGAAACTGCTCGCAGCTCGAGACGAGACAAATTAAAGTGGACTTACTGAGAATAAAAAGTACTTAAAATCAAGCGAATTTTCGGCACGCCGTATATTTGATACCCTTCGTAAACTTAAGCCTAATCTCGACAGCTAAACGATATAGTGATCCGAACCAGCTAGTTACGAAATATACACTGCCTACATAAATTTTCACATTCAATCTATGTAAATCATCGACCAATCGTTCCTATGGCACTTTACACACTGAAAATAAATTTTATTTTTTGACTTTAGATATGAAAATAATAGCTTTTTATTTATTTTAATCCAATTTTTTAAAACTATAGCTATTTAATGACTAACAATAAGCTGATTTGTGAAAAAAATAAGAATACTATAAATAGGTAACATAAAAAATAACAAAAACTAGGTTTACTCATTTTTGACACTGTCAAGGAACGATCGGTTGAAAATCAACCTTACGGCCGCTGGCATACTGGCAGCTGAAAACTGAACTTACGGCTGAGCTTATAGGCGAGCTTATTAACACAATACAACAAACGCACTGCTTGTATGAATGCGCACATACCGAAAGATTAGTTGTGCTCTGCTCTATTTGATCGATCAAGCATGTTTGATTTAGTATTTACAATTCTGATTTGAAATGAATTGCGAAACGTTAATTAGCGAAATGGTTCAAAACCCACCCATGTGGGATGAGAAGCATAAAAACTATTCAAATAGAATAGTTACCGAAATATTTGGGAGTCAATCGCAAAAGCTTTCTAGGCATCGATCAAGTATAAATTAAGTAATAAAGCACTAATTGCAAAGTATGTATATAAGGTGCGTTTCATAATCATAAGACACCAAAATTTTTGTAAATAATTCAGCAATACCATTGGTATCGAAGTTTTTTTTAATATAATATTCTTTACAACAAAACAAACAAGTTTAAGTAGAGTTTAAGTTGGTTAGTTAAACAAAATTAATTAAGCAAACATTTATATTTGAGCGTTTCACAAAGATAAGACACTTTTCAATAATCATTTAACAAATTGATTGATTCATAACTTTTTGGGATTATGTGCAAATATTTAATTTTTTTTATTGTCAACAAAATTTTTCATTCATCGATTCACATAGCTATTTTAAGAGATTGGTTCCAGCTTATCCCATTCGGTCATAATTGTCGTCTGTAGTTCGCCAATTATGTTAAATTGACGATTTTCAGCGTAAACCCGCCTTAAGAATATACCTCAAGCATTTTCAAAGGGATTTAAATCGAGAGAATAGGCCGGCCAGTGCATAGTTATAGGGTATAAGAATCAGAGAAAAAAAGGCTTTTTAACATAAACATGAATGGGAGCGTTGTCTTGTTGAAATACAAGTGGCTCTTCTTTATTTGCATCAAAAACGGAAGGAGACTGCTTTCTAATACTCCAATACATTCCTTGCCCTTCATTCGGGACGATGTTAACTGTAACTCCAACGTGTCTTTCGATGCAATCTCGATCGATTCGCAAATCTCTCCAATGGAATCGGGAGCTATCAGAATTATCAAGATTCCACTTAATTTCGTCTGAAAAATTTCAGGACCATATTACTAATTTACTGTGTTCCACTTAGTAGAGAAATGATATATATAGCCCGGAGGCCCGAAAAGACACAATTTAAAAAATATTTTAATATCGATTGGTAAAAATATTTCTATAATTCACTGCTATATTATTTACTCATCTCTTTTGTCGATATGACACTTATCGATAAGTTTGTCAAACTTAATTTCACGTGTGTTTATAAGAAGAAAAAGGCGACAAAGCGGCAAAATGAATAAGGAAAAAATTAAATTTTTTTTTCTAAGTTGGCTTCAAAACACCGTTATTAGATGAAATCCACAAAAAAATTCATACTAAACACCGACTTCTATTCGAAATAAGAGGTATTTATAAGCCAGATTCATTGGAGGTCCAAATTTTTCCATGATCTCCACTCGAAAATAATGTACCTCTAGGCATATTTGTTAAAAATTATTAAATATTCAATAAAACATCAAAAGAAATCGCACTCATTACATTTAAGTTCACTAAAAGCTAATTTTTTGTTTTATCATTATGAAACAGCAGAAATTGAAGAAAACAGAGCTTGCCATGAAGAAGATAACGATTCTTCTGAACCCATAAGAACTGGCGCCAATAACGGCTCTTCGTAGATTTACAATTAATATGAGATCATATATTACTAAGAAACCGCTTATTTAAATGCTTTATTTAATTTTTGTTGAAGTAAAAAGTCGCAATTTAAAAGTGTCTTATGAATATGAAACGCACCTTATATGTATATTTGTATTTTAAAAAAATTGTATTTTAAAGAAATGAATATGTGGATGGAGCGACAAGAAAATATGGCACCAAACGCAATCACAAAAAGACTCGCTGAAATTTTTACGACTCAAGTTTCATTATTCAGTTTTGCTTAATTTTTTACAGCGATATTTTAACGCAGAACAGCGAATGAAGTAGACAAAATTTGAGGAATATTGCGAGTACAGATCAATATTTTACCGCAATATTTTTTCTTTCTCAAATGTATGCTTCTTTACCAGTGATCTATTTAGTAATACATATGTAAAAAAAATCTTTTTTTTTCCCTTACTTTACTAATTTAAGTCATTATGAAGTAATTGATTTATTTTAAAGTTATTGTTGCCACAGTGTGAAGTTATCTTTTTGTTAAAAATTTTTTATTATATGCATTATGCATTATATTAGTCGAGTGTGCTCGACTGTAGAATACCCTGTGCCCTGGCTCTCCGATAGGTCATGCGTATGTGCGCTACGTTAGGCATGCCGAAGGTGTGATGATGCGGCATTAACTTTTTGACTAATTGTTTGTATTACATCTATGTGATCTAGTGAACCGATTTAAACCAAATTGCAAATTCTGAATCTGTGAGTTTTGTTGACTTATCTCTAAAAACAACAATATTGTTCGTACTATATCTTAAAATTCGTTCCTATGGCAGCTATTTGATATCAGATTTCAACCAAACTTGGTCAGGATCTAGAATACCATCCCAAATGCGTATTCTATTAGTTTGGTTGAGATACCTCAAACAACAAAAAAGTTTATCATACTAAAACTTGATTTTGGACTAATCGTTCCTATGGCTTCTATATCACATAGTGTTTCGATTTTAACCAAGCTTAGTCAGGATATATGGGATTATCCTACATGCATATTGTCTCAGTTTGGCTGACATATCTCAAGCAACAAAAAAGTTTATCATACCAAAACTTGATTTTCGACTGATCGTTCCTATGGCAGCTATATGATATAGTAGACCGATTTAAGCCAAGTTTGGGCAGGATGTATGGGACCATCCCACATGCATATTGTCTCAGGTTGGCTAAGATATCTCAAGCAACAAAAAAGGTTTTCATACCAAAACTTGATTTTGGACTGATCGTTCCTATGGCAGCTATATTATATAGTGTTCCAATTTTAACCAAGTTTGGTCAGGATGTATGGGACTAAACCACATGCATATTGTCTCAGTTTGGCTGAGATATCTCAAGCAACAAAAAAGTTTTTCATACTAAAACTTGATTTGCGACTGATCTTTCCTATGGCAGCTATATGATATAGTAGACCGATGTTAACCAAGATTGGTCAGGTTGTATGGGACCACCTCATATGCATATTCTATTAGTTTGATTGAGATATCTTGAACAACAAAAAAGGTTTTCATACTAAAACTTGATTTTGGACTGATCGTTCCTATGGCAGCTATATGATATAGTGGTCCGATCGAAATTTTAAAACAAACTTGATCTGCGCCCGCTATCCAGGAACCTACATACCAAGATTGAAGTCTCTAGCTCTTATAGTCTCCGAGATGCTTTGACTCAAACAGACGGACAGACAGACGGACATTGCTCAATCGACTCGGCTATTGATGCTGATCAAGAATATATATACTTTATAGGGTCGGAGATGCTTCCTTCTGCCTGTTACATACATTGCACAAAACCATTATACCCCTTTTGACCATTTTCAATAGGCATGGGTATAAACATCGCATCAATTTTTGTTGCGGTGTTTCATGTACATATTTGCAATGATATCGTACGAATGCGGTACACTAGTAGTTGCGGTGGACCGCTGCAGATCTCTGTTACTTATGTACATATGTATGTATACATGTAATTTTTTTGTGAGATTTCTCTACCAATCTGACACACTATGCATCTGGAGTGGGTTTTATAAATCCTGACTAAATTTTGTTTAAATCGGTCGACTTTATCAAATGATAAAGCTAAATAGCTGCCAAAGAAACTATTGATCGAAAATTATGATTTATTATGATAGGTTTTGTTGTTTCTAAAGATATCTCAACCAAAATCGAAGATTGAGAATTTCCTGTAGTCTTAAACAACCTAACCAAGGGTGGTTCAAATCGATCCACTATATCATATAGCTAAAATAGGTGCGATAAGGCGAACAATTAAAAAGTAGTATGCAAATTTTTGTTATTTCCAGAGATATCTTAACCAAACTCTCAGAGTATATATGTATGTATTTTCTTTTGTCGTATAATTTCTGACAAAAGTTGTTTTAAATCAGTCCTCCATATTATATAGATTCCTTGAGAACGATCGGTCGAAAATCAAAATTTAGTACGAACAAATTTTGGTTTTTTTTAGATATCTTATTCTGATAGAATATTCATCTGATATGGCCCTCTGCATCCTGACGAAATTATTCAAATCGGCTCACTATATCAAATAGCTGTCATAGGAACAATAAGTCGAACATTTTTCTGCAAGGACATCAAGTCTTCGGCGTGTCGAACAGCTGCGATGTTGCCGGTACTGTTGCTTTTGTATATGCAAATACATATAAGGTTACCTAAGTGGCTGTGTAAAGTGTATCTACAGTTAAGTACACTCGCAACAGCAGAATCACTGCGAACGGCAGTCCGCATTTGGAAGCTCACCTAGTTCGTGAAATAAACAGGTGTAAATGGGAGGGGCGAAATTTAGATGATTGCAGCAAATGGGGGCGTTGGAGCCTTTTTTTAATTTTCTACGATTCTTATCGAAAATACGCGTTGAATGACACCTCAATCATAATCTGTGTAGTGGTTCAAAAGATAATTAAATTTGAAATTTTTAGTAGCCCTTCCAAATTAATATGAAAAGTCAGTTGGTCTGTTTGTGTGTCTGTTTGTATCAAAGTGTTGAAATAGCTTAAATGTGTGAATGTGGATCTATTCCCAATCATAAAACTAGAAACTTTTACTCTACGATTTTTTCGAAAAATCGCTCGTTTAGCTGGAAATCTCTAGAATTTGCTTAACTTGAAGCCACTGTAGTATCCAAACGTTAGAAGCTACATATATGTTCTATAAATCGTTGAAAAGGTATATTGAAAATTTTAAGCATACCTTAAATTTTTTTTCTTCTGGAGTACACAGGTAATATGCTACAGGCGAAATAAGAAAACATTGGCAATTTAAAAAAAAACTACATCACTATGAAATTATTATATGTTATAGTCAGCTTATTTCCGCGTTTTTTGACACATAACACATATCGGTGAAAATTCGTTTCGGCAAGATATTACGTATTGCCTGACTATCTAAATTCCTTAGCATTGAATGATGACAGCAGCAACAATGCAAGCATTGCAAGCGGTGCTCAATAGAACCCACAGCTGACAGCTTTCGCTTCATTGATGCCAGATAGTTTGTTTTATTTTCGCAGTAAGACGGTATTTAATTTATTCAAATGAGCTGCACTTTTGGGGCATGGAAATGTTTTCGTCACTAGAATTTTACCTCGTATAGAGGTTTTTTTTTTAGAAGATAACGAATATAACAAGCCGACAAACAAAAGCACTCAACGAACGCAGCGATAAGTAAACGCTGTTTAAAAACGAAAAATGGGCTATGGTAAAAACAACAAAACAAATTGACACAACGAGGGTCGCTCGAAACACAGCCTATAATATTAACACAGGTTTACATATCGCACCCTTTTAAAAAAGAATCACAATTTAAAATGTGTAATTTTTGATATAACTTGCTTAGACTCTTCACCAGTTACACACAGTGGCTCACAGTTTATCCAACTTTAAGATCGAATAGCTGCTAAAGTATTAAAGATATCAACAATGCAGTTCGTTTCAGCTGTCTTTGATATTAGATCATTGTTATTCTAATTCTGTAAATAGGCCTTAAAAAAAGAAAAACTTTAACTATTGACTTCTTTCATGTCAAAGCTTATTTCGTTCGGAAATAACATTAGCTTGCGTACACAATATAGGAGTCACTAAATTTTGAGGTTTTAACTTTAATGGTTTCTGAGATTTAGGTGTTCATACGGACAAGCAGGCGGACAGAAATTGTTACAAACCCAAATGCCTTATAGCCTTTTGGGTAAATAAAAAAAAAAATGGATTTCCATACACACATGTGTATGTACTATAAAAGTCAGTCTTATAGGGCTATATATTTAAGTATGAGGAAAATAGGCAAAGTATAAGGTACCAATTAGCTGATACCTATTGTACTTAAAGCCCTGTTGAAATATTATCTCTTAGTGTCACAACCGCACTTTTTTCCATTCCACTATGTACAGTCTTTCATTCAATTTCGAAGCAGAGCAAAGTAAAACTTTGCGATAATTCGATGAAATCGTAGTGCGACCTTATCAATTTATGTCATACAAAGGTCGTCAAGAGTCTTTCCACAGTTGGTGCACATACATATTTTATTTTAATTTGCTGCGCCTTATTTGATAATCGCACCTGTTCCAATTTGAAAACCAGTGGAATTGCCACAAATCGAGTTGTTTGCTGCTCCAAACTCCGCAAATCGACAAGAATTGTCGTTTCATCGTTATTGTGTTTCAAAAAGTGTGCTGAAGAGTCAGCGGAATTAAAAGTAAATGCTATTTAAAGCATTTATATAAATTCCCAAAATTACAAACAGAGAATTCTAATAATGGCGAACATTTTTAGAATCGTTTACCATTACTACTTTAACTGTTTAAAGTTTAAATATATTTAAAAAAAAATTTGGATGAACATCTATCACTGCTGACGGCAGTCCGCGCTAGTGATGAAAGCATCACGATGGGCGACTAGCAATATACACAGGAAGAACGACATGCCGAAGGTGTGATGATGCGGCATTAACTTTTTGACTAATTGTTCGTATTACATCTATGTGATCTAGTGAACCGATTTAAATCAAATTACAAATTCTCAATCTGTGAGTTTGGTTGACTTTTCTCTAAAAACAACAATAATTTTCCTACTTTATCTAAAAATTCGTTCCTATGGCAGCTATTTGATATCAGATTTCAACCAAACTTGTTCAGGATGTTGAATACCATCCCAAATGCGTATTCTGTTAGTTTGGTTGAGACACCTCAAACAACAAAAAAGTTTATCATACTAAAACTTGATTTTGGACTGATCGTTCCTATGGCAGCTATATGATATAGTGGTCCGATTTCAACCAAATTTTATTAGGATATATAGGACTATGCCAAATGCATATCCTATTAGTTTGGTCGAGATCTTTCAAACAACAAAAAAGTTTATTTTCGACTGATCATTCCTATGACAGCAATATGATATAGTGATCCGATCGAATAAATTGTATTTAATTTAATTTAAATAGTAAATCGTAATCGTAATCGCTGAAATCGATGTTGCTCATGCCAAGAGTAGCCATTATCTAAAATTTGCTCAGCTTGTTGAAGTCCGGCAACACCAAATAATCTCTCCCACTCTTCTTAATCATCGAAATCAGCTGTTAAAGGCTGCTGCATTGCGCGCGCAAATTAAATTTAAGTGCTATGCTTTAATATTTGTGATTCTTTTTGCAGAATTTGTTAAGCATTTGAATACAATAAAAACAATTGAAAACCTATTGAACATATGTGCGAGCTTACTAGCTTATTATTAAACATAATAATTATTATAAATTCAGAGATTTCAGTGTTGTAAAATGATCTGTCGTCGAGGTGTCGAGGTGCAAAATTATAAAGTGGCATTTATACATATCGCCTTTTGCAATGCATACTAATATCTACATACATATATTTTAACGCAATCTTAAATATGTATTAACTTAAACCATGTTAATATATTAAAATAGGATAGAAATTGTAGCCAAATATCGATAATTTTGCCTATCGCTCGTATTTGCGTTCGCACTCTTCGTACACGTGCTCACTGTTATGTTTTTGCACAAACAAATGTGCATGTGCTATCTCGCTCGCACTTGCCTATGTCTATGATTTTGATTTATGTGAATTAAAAGCAAATTTGAAATATCTTCTCTATTTAATAGTCAATCGCTTTGAAACTTTCAGGGTCATTAAATTGGCTTACTTCTTATCTTCCTGTTTAATAAGAAGTGTTTTTATTAAAGATCGCGTCTGATAATCGTTTTTTGCGATTGGCAGGCGAAAGAGGCGTGGCATCTAAAATTTAAAACAAACTTGATCTGCGCCCGCTATCCAGCAACCTTCATACCAAATTTGAAGTCTCTAGCTTTTATAGTATCTGAGATTCTTTGACTCAAACAGACGGACAGATGGACATGGCTCAATCGACTCGGCTATTGATGCTGATCAAGAATATATATACTTTATAGGGTCTGAGATGCTTCCTTCTGCCTGTTACATACATTGCACAAAACCATTATACCCCTTTTGACCATTTTCAATGGGCACGGGTATAATAAGAACAGGGGTCTATTAGCTTTGTCATAAACAAAAATATGCGTAACACCCAGAAGGAGGAGTGGCAGACCCCATAAAGTGTATATATTCTTGATCAGCATCAACAGCCGAGTAGATATAGCCATGTCCGTCCGTCTGTAAGAGCGCCTAGAGACTTCAAACTTGATATGTACATAGGTCTGTCTATATTGCAAGCATATCAAGTTTGCTTTAGATTTTGGCCACGCCCCCTTGAACGCCTTAAAATCAAATATTAGGGCAATTTAAAAGATAGAGCGTTCTAATTAAGCATAGACCAAGCCAATATTATCCGCCATGTCTGCTGAAAATTTTATTGTGATTGGATAATAAACAGCGAAGATATTAAACAACTAAATTTGCCTATATTTGCTTTACCTTAACAGCAACAAATTCAAAACAATTAGTCAACAACAACAATGAAGTTTGACTTATGGTCCAGTAATAATCAAACCTACAATAAACAGTTAATCATGAAATAGCCCTGTGGCGCAGTGTGTTGAGCGCCCGTTTTTTTCTAAAATTTTCATTTGAGCAATGGGTCGCGGATTCGATTCCCGTCAAGCACAGCTATTTTGTTTTTTTTAATATTTATTAATAATGTTTAATATTATACTTATTATTTATTTATATTTTTTATATTATTTATTATTATAATATTTATTATTATAATATTTATTATTTATATTAATATTATATTTACATAAAATAGAAATATTTTAATTAAAAAGATAATTTAAAGGATATCTCAACCAATCTATCAGAATATGCATATAGGATGGTCCTATACATTCTGACCGAGTTTGGTTGAGATCGGTTCACTATATCATATATCTGCCATAGGAACATTCAGTCGAAAACCAAGCTTTATTCTGAAAAACTTGTTTGTTTATTTATATATCTCAACCAATTAAACAGAATATGCATCTGGGATGATCTTATAAAATCTGACCAATTTTGGTTGAAATCGGTTCACTATATCATATAGCTGCTATAGGAACAATCAGTCAGTTGTTTTATTTGGTTGAAATCGGTCTACTATATTATAAAGCTGTCATAGGAACGATTGGTCGAAAATGTATACTGAGTATGCAAATTTTTTTTGTTTCTGGAGATACCACAATCAACTCGCAGATTGCGAATTTTCTATTGTCTTATTCCTCCTGAAACAATGTTATATATGTACAGATTTATATTATTTTCTTTAAACCAGGAGTTGCTTTTCCCTAGTAAGTACGGGGTCTCCGACAGTCGAGTATGCTCGACTGTAGCACCGCCTACTAGTTTGTTTATTGAGATATCTCAACCAATCTAACAGAATATGCATCTCGGGAAATCTCATACATTCTGACTAAGTTTGGTTGAAATCGGTCAGCTATATCATATAGTTGCCATAGGAACGATTTGTCGAAAATTTATACTTTTAAAAAAAACCTCTTTACTAGGTAAAAATCTAGTGACGAAAACATTTCCATGCCCCAAGTGCAAAATATGCACTTCTGTTAGTTAGAGCTATACCTTTCGATAGGTGTATAACTCGACCTAATCGGACAGTTATAGCAAATTTTGCATTCTGCCTGTATATATTGCTAGTCGCTTTTCGCATCCTTCGTGATGCTTTCGTCACTAGCGCGGACTGCCTTCCGCAGTGAACAATAGCACTGCCGATTGTTTCAGACTATTATAAAAACAAGGGGGCTCCGACCCCTGCTCGCTTCGCCAGCCGATCGCCTTAAGACGTTAAATTCCTGCAGACAAGTCAGCTACAAGCTCTCGCGTTTGCGTGAGTTCTACATAGCGTTAATGTTTTACTGATATTTTATCTTAATGCCTTATTTATAACAATTCAATTTTAGGATGATCAGTAAGCTATTTAAATGTTATTCGATGTTAAAAGGGAGTTGGCAGAAATCAGAGCTTAAAAAAAATTAATCGCTGAAGTCTTAAGATACCTGCATTTTGGCACTCAATAACTGTAGAGTTGTGTGGTCTAGAGGACTAAGTTGCAATAGTCAGAATTTGTGGGTTCGAATCCAAGCCTTAGCAGCTTTTTTAAAATTATTTTATAAATAGCAGACAATGTAGACATTGGTCCCGGGTTCGAATCCCCCAGCTTGCACAGCTATTAATGTTATATTTACATCAATTAGGATGATCTGTAAAGCCTATTTTAATGTTAAAAGGGAGTTGGCAGAAATTTGAACTTTAAAACAATTAATCGATGAAGTCTTAACATACATATGTGTATTTAATCAGCACAATGCTGTGGGCTCATGTGGCCTAGAGGACTAAGCTGCCGAAGTTAGCTGTAATTATAAATCTCCGGTTCAGATGCCAGAGTGAGCACATCTTTTAAGTTTTTTTTCATTAGCAGACTTTGTGGACATTATTCGCGGGTTCGAATTCCAGCTTTGACAGATTTGGATTTTGTTTTGTTTTAAGATTTTTTAATGTTTTGCTGACTTTTTGTATACATGTTGTATTTACATCAATGCAATGTTAATATTGCATTAATTTTTTTTGGTTCAATACGATTATCGCTGACTCGCGTCCTCTAATGCTTTACTCAGTGGTATATTCGCCTTCACTTAATTGAATTTAAAATTTTGTGATGTTTTATAAAATTATTTATAATTTCTTTAAAGTAAATATATCATTAGTGTTTTTAGGCGAAACGTATATTTAGTACATAATTATATTAAATATTTGTAGCAATTTATTTTTATTTAAGACGTGTTTACTTTTCCAAAGTATTGGATCTCCGACAGTCGAGTATGCTCGACTGTAGCACTCCGAGTGAAGCCAGCAGGCGGCGGAGCCCCCTATTTACTTTTTGAAAACGTTTGAAATTTAGAACTAGCCTGATAAGAAATGTTCCTTTCATTCCATCCTTCAATTGTGCGAGCGAAGAGAGCCGGGGGTTGGCGAGCGAAGCGAGTAGTAATTAATACAATTATGTATATCACCCTGAGAATTGCTTTTATATTATTTTTTTTTTAATTTAATATAAGAAAATTCGGGTCTGTTCCCAATTCCGAAAACGAGTGGAATTGCCACAAATCGAGTTGTTTGCTGTTCCGAGTTCCGCAAATCTACAAGAATTGTCGTTTTCAAAACGTGTGCTGTAAAGTCAGCGGAGTTAAAAGTAAATGATATTTAAAGCATCAAAATAATTTCCTAAAATTATAAACAGAGAATTCTAATAATGTTGAACATTTTTAGAATCGATTAACATCACTACTTATTTTAAAAGAATTTTTTTATTAACATATACAAAATATTGTATGAACAGCAAAATCGAGCGCCAATGACTAAGCCGAGCTGTTCTGAATTCCACTTCAATTTGTGCTTTCGATATCAACTCTGGCAATCGAAAGCTGCTAGAGTTGCTTCAATTGAATAATAATATTCGAACAACGAAGTTTTAGTCTAATTTAGCTTCTATCTGCTATATTTAAAGTGAAATATTTAAAATGAATTTTCAAAAATAGTTGTAAACAAATCTAATCGGATTTAAGATGAAGACCCCGTACTTAAAAAAACTTTGTCGCAGAAAAAAAAGTGCGTAACAGGCAGAAGGAGACGTGGCAGACCCCATTAAGTATATTTATTCTGGATCAGCATCAACAGCCGAGTCGATATAGTCATGTCCGTCTCTCCGTCCGACTATAAGATCGCCTAGATCTCAGAGACTATTAGAGCTAGAATCTACAAACTTGGTATGTAGGTTCGTCTATTTTGCAAGCAGTCCAAGTTTGTTTTAGATTTTGACCACGCCCACTTTAACGCCCACAAATATCTTAATTTAAACGACAATTTAAAAGATATCTCAACCAATCTAACTGAATATGCATATGGGATGGTCCTATACATTCTGACCAAGTTTAGTGGAAATCAGTATTCTATATCATATAGCTGCCATAGGAACAATCAGTCGAAAATTAAGCTTTAGTATGAAATAGTATGCTCGTATGTATGCTTGTATGAATGCTTGTATGTAACTATGCTTGACTGTAGCACCGCGAGCGAAGCGAGCATGGGGCGGGGCCCCCTAGTTTTATATGGAGTTAACACCTTTCAAACTGGATTTTGAGCTACTAGGTACTATGCTTTATTACAAAAAAGTTTTTGTTATTCATGATAACTCCCGAACTCGCAGATTATAAATTTTCTTTCACTGCGGGCGGCAGCCCGGGCTAGTGACGAAAGCATCACACATTGGAAAATTTGTCCGATCAGATAGAGTTATATGTATATCGGTTGAAAGGTATAGTTTTAACTAACAAAAATGCATGCTAAGATTTTTGAAATCTCACCTGCTTTGTGAGATAATCAGGTGTTAGTGGGAGGGGCGAAATTTAGATGATTGCAGCGGATGTTGTCGTTGAATCTTGTTGCTGAAATTTTTTATTTTTGAAAATTTATCGATATCAGAAATTTTTGAATTTGCCTGTACCACGCCTCAGTACCATCAAAAAAATTAATAAAGATAATAAGCACACATTAAATCAAAAAAGGTTAATTCATTTGAATAAATTAAAGTCCGCATTGTAAAAAAACTAAACTGTCTGGCAGCATTGGTTATTTCTGCAACGCAACAAAATTGCATACGCTTCTGGCAAATATTACTTTGTTAGAAGATTATCAATATGCATACCCCAAATTTTTAAAAACAATCCAAATTTAAATAAAAATCTAATTTCGGAATATGGTAACAATTTAATTCTTTTGCATTGCCACAAAGCAAAAACAATCTTTCTGGAAGCACTTGTTATTTCTCCAACGCAAAAACTATCAACTACATAGTCTTTAGATCTGGTTGCTACGCCACTTTGTTGCTGCTGTCTTCTACAAATTCTCTAAGTAAAATGCATAAATTAAAACGCTTTGCAGAAAGACCTAAAAATTAAAATTATTTTAAATAAATTAAAGCCCGCATTCTTACGAGAGAAAACGTCCAGGCGCAAATGCAATAAGAACGGCAGCTGACTGATTTAAATGAGTTAAATCTAAATCAATATCGAACAATATGTGTCGTATTTGTGATAAATCAACTGTTCTGTCACTGTAAAAAAATTTTTTTTATCATTTATAATTAATTTTTAATTTTCATCTCTTTATTATTGTGTGGCTTTAATAAAAAAAACCTCTTTACGAGGTAAAATTATAGTGACGAAAATATTTCCATGCCCCCATAGTTAAAGTGAAATATTTAAAATGAATTTTCAAAAATAGTTGTAAACAAATCTAATCGGATTTAAGATGAAGACCCCGTACTTAAAAAAACTTTGTCGCAGAAAAAAAGTGCGTAACAGGCAGAAGGAGACGTGGCAGACCCCATTAAGTATATATATTCTGGATCAGCATCAACAGCCGAGTCTATCTAGTCGTGTCCGTCTGTCCGTCCGTCTGTAAGATCGCCTAGATCTCAGAGACTATTAGAGCTAGAATCTACAAACTTGGTATGTAGGTTCGTCTATTTTGCAAGCAGTCCAAGTTTGTTTTAGATTTTGACAACGTCCACTTTAACGCCCACAAATATCTTAATTTAAACGACAATTTAAAAGATATCTCAACCAATCTAACTGAATATGCATATGGGATGGTCCTATACATTCTGACCAAGTTTAGTGGAAATCAGTATTCTATATCATATAGCTATCATAGGACCAATCAGTCGAAAATCAAGCTTTAGTATGAAATAGTATGCTCGTATGTATGCTTGTATGTAAGTATGCTTGACTGTAGCACCGCGAGCGAAGCGAGCATGGGGCGGAGCCCCCTAGTTTTATATGGAGTTAACACCTTTCAAACTGGATTTTGAGCTACTAGGTACTATGCTTTATTACAAAAAAGTTTTTGTTATTCATGACAACTCCCGAACTCGCAGATTATAAATTTTCTTTCACTGCGGGCGGCAGCCCGGGCTAGTGACGAAAGCATCACACATTGGAAAATTTGTCCGATCAGATAGAGTTATATGTATATCGGTTGAAAGGTATAGTTTTAACTAACAAAAATGCATGCTAAGATTTTTGAAAACTCACCTGCTTTGTGAGATAATCAGGTGTTAGTGGGAGGGGCGAAATTTAGATGATTGCAGCGGATGTTGTCGTTGAATCTTGTTGCTGAAATTTTTTATTTTTGAAAATTTATCAATAGATATCAGAAATTTTTGAATTTGCCTGTACCACGCCTCAGTACCATCAAAAAAATTAATAAAGATAATAAGCACACATTAAATAAAAAAAGTTTAATTCATTTGAATAAATTAAAGCCCGCATTGTAAAAAAACTAAACTGTCTGTCAGCACTGGTTATTTCTGCAACGCAACAAAATTGCATACGATTCTGGCAAATATTACTTTGTTAGAAGATTATCAATATGCATACCCCAAACTTTTAAAAACAATCCAAATTTAAATAAAAATCTAATTTCGGAATATGGTAACAATTTAATTCTTTTGCATTGCCACAAAGCAAAAACAATCTTTCTGGAAGCACTTGTTATTTCTCCAACGCAAAAACTATCAACTACATAGTCTCTAGATCTGGTTGCTACGCCACTTTGTTGCTACTGTCTTCTACCAATTATCTAAGTAAAATGTATAAATTAAAACGCTTTGCAGAAAGACCCAAAAAGTAAAATTAATTTAAATAAATTATAGCCCGCATTCTTACGAGAAAAAACGTCCAGACGCAAAAGCAATAAGAACTGCAACTGACTGATTTAAATGAGTTAAATCTAAATCAATATCGAACAATATGTGTCGTATTTGTGATAAATCAACTGTTCTGACTCTGTAAAATAATTTATTTTATCATTTATAATTAATTTTTAATTTTCATCTCTTTATTTGGATTAAAGTTCTGTCCTATGAAACACTCATTAAAGTGTGTGGTAAAATTATAGTGACGAAAATATTTCCATGCCCCAAAATTTCTGATATCCAATTTTGTGACGAGTGGAATTAAATTGTATGTACAACTTATTCTTAAAAAAAAGTTTGTCATTCTAATTTAAATCAAAATCAGTTTTAGGAATATTGTACCAATTTAATGCTTTTGCATTGCCACAAAGCAAAAACAAAATTTCTGGAAACACTAGTTTTTTCTTCAACACAAAAGCTATCAGTGACATAAGCTTAGTACTGAAACTTAAACAATTTTCAGTGGCATAAAATGCTCAATATTTTTCTGTCGACGAGCAGAAAGACAGTGTTGCTAATGCAACACGAAAAAATAACAAAAAGTTGAATGGTAACTCTATGCGCAAACTGTGGTTTGTTTTAAATTTGAACATGAAGATTTGATTTGGGTAAAACGAGGAGAGAATAGGCAATGGAAAATGGCAATTAATGTTAAAATAGGAGATATACGCTATGGCACGCAAGCACAGCTCGTATTGGGTGCACCCTTCTTCTAATGTAGATTCTCCATTTGTATTAATACAAAAAAAATAAAATTATTCAGTTTACGTTTTTGCTTATAATCAACTAATATTGTCGTCGTTATTGACAAAATTCATGCATTCGTCTTCGTTTTCACTTGTGTGCCGGACATTTCTCTGCTATATACCTTGCAAAACTCTAAACAGTTCGATGTTCTTCAAGGCCTGTCAAACAGTACTGGACAACGCCAGTTGCTTATCTAGCAACTCCGTTTTTACTAGCGGAGTTAATTGTCAAGTTCTTCTTCTTCACATTACGCCAGCGTTTTTTTATATGGAGTTCAGGTTTCTACAAGGCCTATTTTTAACTGTCAGTACTACGCTATACTCTCGAACTCTGGCTTCTACGTATATGTATATATTCAGTTAAAAATATTAATAATTAATAATAGATTAATATCGACTAATAAAAAACCAATTATTTATTATATAAAAAATTAAATTAAATAAAAAAGTTGCAGTAAGGCTCCAATGCTTAACTATTTTGAATCTAAAAAAAACCTCTACGAGGTAAAATTCTAGTAAGGAAAACATTTCTATGCCCCAATATTTCTAATATCCAATTTTGTGACTAATGGAATTAAATTGTATATAAAACTTATTCTTAAAAAAAGTTTGGCATTCGGCACTGCGCAAAAATGTAATTTTTATTAGGTAAGAAGATTGCGCACTGTGCCGAATGCCAAACTTATTTTTAAGAATAGTTTTTTTACACAATTAGTTATAAATACAAAAAAAGATTGAAGGTATGCCTAAGCGATTTTCAAAATGCCTTTCCAACGATGTATACTGTTAGGGTTCAATTTTAGCGGGTTTTTAGCGATTTCCCGCTATGCTAGCGATTTTTCGAAAAAGTCGTAGAACAAACGTTTCTTGATTTTTGATAGGAAATAGATCCTCATTCAAAGTTTTAAGCTATTTCAACGCTTTGATACGAACAGACAAACTGACATTTAATCTCATTTTGGGAAGGCCACTAAAAATTTCATATTCCATTATCTTTTTTAACCACTGAACGGATTATGATTGAGGTGTCATTCGTCGCGTATTTATGATACGAATAGTAGAAAACTAAAAAAATGTACAAAAAGGCTCCAACGGCTGCAATCTTCAAAATTTCGCCCCTCCCATTTACACCTGATTATCTCAGTAACCAGGTGAGTTTCTAAAAGTATTAATATGAACTTTTGTTAGTTAAAGCTATGCCTTATGATCGGTGTATAACTCGATCTGATCGGACAGTCATAGCAAATTTTTCATTCTTCCTTTATATATTGCTAGTCGCCTTTCTTACCCTTCGTGATGCTTTCCTCACAGTGATATGATCTAGTGAACCGACTTAAACCAAATTCGATCATATTGTTAATGACAATAAAAATTCCCAATCTCTGAGTTTGGGTGAGAATCTCCAAAAACAACAAAAAATTGCAGATTAAATCTTAATTTTCGATTAATTGTTCTTATGGCAGCCATATAATACAGTAGACCGATTTTAACCAAATGTATTTATGTATATTCTGACAGTTTGGTTGAGATATCTCAAATAATATTAACGTTTTTCGTACTACAGCTTGAGTTTAGGCTGATCGTTTCTATGACAGCAATATGATATAGTTTTATGATTTCAACCGAATTTGGTCAGGATATAAAGGACCATCCCGGATGCGTACTGTGGGTTGAGATATCTCGAACAACAAAAAAGTTTTTCATACTAAATCGTGATTTTCGTCTAATCGTTGCTACATCCCAAGTTTGAAGTTTCTAACTCTTATAGTCCCTAAGATCCTAGCGTTCAAATTCACGGACAGACGGACAGTCAGATGGACATGGCTCAATCGACTCTGTTGTTGATACTGATCAAGAATATATATACTTTATAGGGTCGGAGATGCTTTCATCTGCCATTTTGACAATTTTTAATAGGACAGGTTATAAAAATATAAATAAACGAAATTTAGTTCTATACAACTGTGGGGCTCCATAAATTATGGTATATTGATTTTGAGCCATCCAATTATATGATGTTATCGATCGCGTTCTTTTATGTTTATTCAGCTGATAGTTCTTGCCTTATGAGGGTCGTGAAAAATTGATACGAATCAAATCGACTACCGTCCTCTGTTCAAGCTAAGCCCTATTTACTTATAAATATGTCAAGCGATAAAGAAATAAATTCAGACATAGACACTGCTATAAAGAGACAAAACTCAAAGCAGTTACAAGCTTTACTTTCACTTGTACAAACACAAAATAAGCTGGCTTCAAGAACACTGGCTTGTCATGCCATCTAGCTCATTTAACAGAAGTCTCTGCAGCAGCGTGGGTCATCAAAAGTTTAGATGTGGAGCTGGTTAGACTTTAGTTACCAGCGCTGCTGATTTCAGTAGCATGTCAAGGGGCAAGCCAAGCGGTTCAGGCTATTGAATCCGATTCTCATTTCGTTGTTATATCGCTGTTGATCTCTCTCTTTTAATAATATTTTTCAAATTGACTAGTTATATTAATATCAGCTTACCACTTTCGTGTTTCGACATTTCAGTATCTGCAGAATTCGCTGCCGAATACTTTGCCGCATGCATTGACTAAGCAACCGCTTAGAAATTCTTAAATTTGTTGGTTACTTATATGCCCATTTTAATATAGTATTTTATTACTGTGGTATCAAATATTTGGATGCTCAGACACATGAATTGCTGGCACAGCCGCCAGCAACAACGAGAGAAACAACCGAGACAACTTATTGGCCATGCACCTATCTGGGTTTATGGCTCTCTTTTGCTGCTCAGCAGCATCTGTGGCACCGGAGCCCATTTCCACAAGTGGAATATCTTGCAAAAGAGCTTTCGGTTTATGCAAGAAACGATGCTAGGGAACAGTTTAGAACGCGCTCATCTAAACTACGGTATTGTGTTTGAATGCCGCACCATGTAAGTAGCCCATTGAAGCAAAACTTAAACCATTCATACAAATCACATCTCGTGAAATTTAGCTCCGATATGGATCTTAGTGATGAAGTACATTTCCATTTGCAACTCGGAGACTTAAGTGGATTCCGTCGTTTGGATGCGAAAAAGAAGCTTGCGTTATTTCTACACGGTTGGAATGATCAGGGCAGCAAAGATTGGGTGCAGGAATTGTTATTGAGTAAGTCAAGAAGAATGTAAATAGCTCTCTGTAAGTTTTAAGCATTAACATAAAATTTCTACTGCAAGAAAGATAATATTATTTTGATTTACGGGAGAAAGGTAAAAATGTATCTAAAATGAACAAGTGAATGAATCTCTGCGCCTATGACTTTAAGAACGCTTATGCATATTTTCGCAACCTATTAAAACACTCATGATGAAAATCGCCACGCCGCATGCAAATGCTAAATTGTATAGACGAAAGAGCCCAACTGTTAGAGACACTTTGATGATTCTGTAAAAATCTAAGCCAAACAAACAAGGTAGCTTTATGTCCTTTTTTAATAGGCCTTCTCTGTTTTGCGACCAGTATAAGATCTATTGTGCTGGCCAGTAAGATACAATACACAACCCCAATACACTGCGGACGGCAGTCCGCGCTAGTGACGAAAGCATCACGAAGGGTGCTAAAGGCGACTAGTCACTGCGGACGGCAGTCCGCGCTAGTGACTAAAACAGCACGAAGGGTGCGAAATGCGACTAACAATATACACAGGAAGAATGGAAAATTCGCAATGACTGTCAAAAGTGCATACTTAAACTTTTAGAAACACACCTGGCACGAAATTTGAATGATTGCAGTAAATGGTAACATTTAATTTTCTACTATTCTTATCAAAAATACGCGTCAAATAAAACCTCAATCATAAAAATCCGTTCAGTGGTTCAAAAGATAATTAAATTTGAAATTTTTAGTGGCTTTCCCAAAATGAGATGAAAAGGCACCTTGTATCAAAGCGTTGAAATAGCTTAAAAGTTTAAATGAGGATCTATTCCCTATCAATAATCTAGAAACGTTTGTTCTACGACTTTTTCGAAAAATCGCTGGTCTAGCGGGAATTCGCTAATATTTGCTAAAATTTAAACCCACTGTATCCAAACGATAGAAGCTACAGATATGTTTTATAGGAAAGGTATTTTGAAGATCTTTTAGGCATACCTTCATTTTTTTTCTGGAGTAAATAGCTGAAAAGCCGCAGGTTAAAAAAGATTTCTTTGGCGATTTTAAATAAAATCTACACTTCACTTAAAATAGGTAGAAAACTACAGCAACAAAGTGTCGTAGAAGCCAGAGCTCGAGATTATGTTATAGCTTTTGCGTTGGAGAAAAAACTAGTGTTGCCTAAAGTTTGTTTTTGCTTTGTGGCAATGCAAAAGCATTGAATTGTTACAACATTCCTCAAACTAATTTTGATTTAAATTTAATTTGCTTTTTATAAAATTTGAAGTATGTATTTTGATAACCTTCTATCAAAGAAACATTTGCCAGAAGGGTATACAACTTTGTTGTGTTGCAAAAATAACCAGTGCTGTCAGACAGTTTGTTTTTATTTGTAAGAAGGCTGTATTTAATTTATTCAAATGACTTGAACGCTTAGGGTTCTTATTCTCATTATTATTTTTTTTCATGGTAATTAGGCAGGGTATAGGAAATTTCAAATATGTTCTGTATATCGTTGGAAAGGTATTTTGAAGATCTTTTAGGCATACCTAATCTTCCATTTGAGTACATAGGTAAAAAGCAGCAGGTGTAAAAAAATTTCTTTGGCGATTTAAATCTACACCTCAAATCAGTATAAAATTTACTATATGTTAAGGGATATTTTTTTTTTTACATATAACACATATCTGAGGAAGTTCTTTTCGGCAAGATATTACCTGTTAACTATATATAGCTCAACATTGCTTGCCTACTCCATGCATATACACTGCACAAATTTTTTTTAATTATTTATTGTAACATGACTAAGAGCAGTCGGCAAAATTAAATTAATTTAGGCAAATTAAACTAAGATTAAAATTAAAAAGTAATAAAATAAAATTAAATTAAGTTTATGATTAAAACTGAAGTGAAAAAGAAGTTAAATTCATTAAATGCAAATTTAAATCTTTAGATCTTCTAAAAAAAAAACCTCTTAGCGAGGCCAAATTCTAGTGACGAAAACATTTCCATACATAACTTATTCTTAAAAAAAAAGTTTGGCGTTCGGCCCATTGCGCAATAAAGCCCCAATTTTTTTTTTAATTTGTCTGTATCAAGCCTTAGTACCATGAAATAAACAAGTGGGCGCCGGCTACAGTCGAGTGTGCTCGACTGTATAATACCCTGTGCCCTAGCTCTCCGATAGGTCATACGTAGGTGCGCTACGTTTGGCATGCCGAAGGTGTGATGATGCGGCATTAACTTTTTGACTAATTGTTCGTATTACATCTATGTGATCTAGTGAACCGATTTAAACCAAATTACAAATTCTCAATCTGTGAGTTTGGTTGCGTTATCTCTAAAAACAACAATAATTTTCGTACTTTATCTAAAAATTCGTTCCTATGGCAGCTATTTTATATCAGATTTCAACCAAACTTGTTCAGGATGTTGAATACCATCCAAAATGCGTATTCTGTTAGTTTGGTTGAGACACCTCAAACAACAAAAAAGTTTATCATACTAAAACTTGATTTTGGACTGATTTTTCCTATGGCAGCTATATGATATAGTGGTCCGATTTCAACCAAATTTTATCAGGATATATAGGACCATCCCAAATGAAATTCTTATTAGTTTGGTCGAGATCTTTCAAACAACAAAAAAGATTATTTTCGACTGATCGTTCCTATGACAGCAATATGATATAGTGGTCCGATCGAATAAATTGTATTTAATTTAATTAAAATAGTAAATCGTAATCGTAATCGCTGAAATCGTTGTTGCTCATGCCAAGAGTAGCCATTATCTAAAATTTGCTCAGCTTGTTGAAGTCCGACAATACCAAATAATCTCTCCACTCTTCTTAATCATCGAAATCAGCTGTTAAAGGCTGCTGCATTGCGCGCGCAATTTAAATTTAAGTGCTATGCTTTAATATTTGTGATTCTTTTTGCAGAATTTGTTAAGCATTTGAATACAATGATAATAATTGAAAACCTATTGAACATATGTGCGAGCTTACTAGCTTATTATTAAACATAATAATTATTATAATATCAGAGATTTCAGTGTTGTAAAAGGATCTGTCGTCGAGGTGTCAAGGTGCAAAATTATAAAGTGGCATTTATACATATCGCTTTTTGCAATGCATACTAATATCTACATACATATATTTTAACACAATCGTAAATATGTATTAATTTAAACCATGTTAATATATTAAAATAGGATAGAAATTGTAGCCAAATATCGATAATTTTGCCTATCGCTCGTATTTGCGTTCGCACTCTTCGTACACGTGCTCACTGTTATGTTTTTGCGCAAACAAATGTGCATATGCTATCTCGCTCGCACTTGCCTATGTCTATGATTTTGATTTACGTGAATTAAAAGCAAATTTGAAATATCTTCTCTTTTAAATAGTCAATCGCTTTGAAACTTTCAGGGTCATTAAATTGGCTTACTTCTTATCTTCCTGTTTAAATAAGAAGTGTTTTATTAAAGATCGCGTCTGATAATCGTTTTTTGCGATTGGCAGGCGAAAGAGGCGTGGCATCTAAAATTTAAAACAAACTTGATCTGCGCCCGCTATCCAGCAACCTTCATACCAAGTTTCTAGTCTCTAGCTTTTATAGTCTCTGAGATCCTTTGACTTAAACAGACGGACTATTGATGCTGATCAAGAATATATATACTTTATAGGGTCGGAGATGCTTCCTTCTGCCTGTTACATACATTGCACAAAACCATTATACCCTTTATGACCATTTTCAATGGGCACGGGTATAATAATTAAGAGAATAAGAACATATTAAATCAAAATGAACATATTAAAAGTCCAACTCATTTGAATAAATTAAATACCGCCTTCTTGCAAAACTAAAATAAACTGTCTGGCAGCACTGGTTATCCCGAGCTCTGGCTGCTACGACACTTTGTTGCTGAAGTATTCTATCTATTCTAAGTAAAATGTATATGTTCAGTTAACAATAATAATAATTAACTATGGGCTTCACCCCCTGCTCGTTTCGCTCGCCAACCCACGGCTTGCTTCGCTCGCGGTGCTGCAGTCGAGTATACTCGACTGTCGGAGACCCCGTAATTACTATGAAAAAACAACTCATGATTAAAAGAAAATAATATTAATAGCTACATACATATATTAAATATTGTACCAGGATGTATATGACAAAAGAAAAATTACAATTTGCGAGTCTGATTGTGTTTTCTCCAAAAACAACAAAAATTTTCATACTCAATATAAATTTTCGACAAATCGTTCCTATGGCAACTATATGATATAGCAGACCGATTTCAACCAAACTTGGTTAGAATGTATAAGAGTACCCCAGATGAATATCCTGTTAGATTGGTTGAGATACCTCAATAAACCAAAATGTTTTTCATACTAAAGCTTGATTTGTGACTGATTGTTCCTATGGCAACTATATGATATAGTGGTTCGATTTCAACCAAGTTTGGACAGGATGTAAAAGACCATGTGATATGCATATTCTGCCAGGTTGGTTGAGATATCTCAAACAACAAATACATTTTTCATTCTAAAGCTCGATTTGCGACTAATTGTTCCTATGGCAGCTATATGATATAGCGGGCCGATTTCTACCAAACTTGATTAGATTTTATAAGATCACCCCAGATGCATATTCTGTTAGATTGGTTGAGATATTTTTCAAATTGTCTTTTTTATTATGGCACTGGTAATTTCAGCAGTGAACATGCATGTACTAAGCAAGCAATGTAAAGGTATATATAGTTAACAGGTAAAATCTGGACAGTACGAATTTACCCAGATATGTGTTATATGTCAAATCTTAAAGTGATTTGAAGTGTAGATTTTTTATTAAATCGCCAAAGAAGTCCATTGTAGGTATGCCTAAAAGATCTTCAAAATACCTTTTCAACGATATATAGAACATATCTGTAGCTTCTATCGTTTGGAAACTACGGTGGCTTAGCAAGTTAAACAAATTTTAACGATTTTCCAATAAACTAGCGATTTTTCGAAAAAGTCGTAAAACAAAAGTTTCTAATTTTATGATTGGGAATAGATCCACAATCAGACATTTAAGCTATTTCAACGCTTTAATACAAACAAACACACAAACAGACAAGCACAAACAGACAAACTGACTTTTCATCTCATTTTGGGAAGGCCACTAAAAATTTCAAAATTCAATTATCTTTTGAACCACTGAACGGATTTTAATGATTGAGGTGTCATATTTTTAATAAGAATCGTAAAAAAATTTTACCGAAAGGTTCCAACGGCCCCATTTGCTGCAATCATCTAAATTTTGCCCCTCCCCCTTACAACTGATTGTCCCACGAACTAGGTGAGTTTCCAAAAGTCTAAGCATGCACTTTTGTTAGTTAAAGCTATGCCTTTCACCACAACAACAACAACAGCAACAAAAAAGTTTTTCATACCAAAACTTGATTTTCGACTGATCGTTCCTATGGCAGCTATATAATATAGTGTTCCGATTTTAACCAAGTTTGGTTAGGATGTATGGGACCACCTCATATGCATATTCTATTAGTTTGATTGAGATATCTTGAACAACAAAAAAGTTTTTCATACTAAAACTTGATTTTGGACTGATGATATAGTGGTCCGATCGAAATTTTAAAACAAACTTGATCTGCGCCCGCTATCCAGGAACCTAAATACCAAGTGTCAAGTCTCTAGCTCTTATAGTCTCCGAGATCCTTTGACTCAAACAGACGGACAGACGGTCAGACAAACGGACATGGCTCAATCGACTCGGCTATTGATACTGATCAAGAATTTATATACTTTATAGGGTCGGAGATGCTTCCATCTGCCTGTTACATACATTGCACAAAACCATTATACCCTTTTAGAAACGAATTTTTTAACTTATTAAGATCGCTAGCATCTGAACTACTGAGCCGATCTTAATACTTTATTCAATAGGAGAGAAAGTTGTAGAAGGTTCAGTTACCTTTAATATGAGGGTTTGACTAAATCTGTCAGTTAGAGCTTAAAAAATTTAAAGTTACAAAAAATTAATATTTCAAAAAGCTTCCTAGAAAAACGCGTTAGTGCGATTTTCGCGTTAGGTAAGCCAAAGTTTATGTGAAAATCACACTTAGATTTAATTCACTCAATAGCAGCAAAGCAGTGTTCTCATAATAATGAACAAGGGGGCTCCGCCAGCTGAATGCTTCGCTCGCCTACCCCAGGCTCGCTTCGCTAGCCTTGTGCCCTGGCTCTCCGATAACCTAATACGTATTTGCACGCCGAAGGTTTGATGGTGTCGCATTCCATTTTCGACTAATTGTTTGTATTATATCCATAAAAAACCACACCTTTACGAGGTAAAATTCTAGTGACGAAAACATTTCCATGCCCCAAAACTTCTGATATCCAATTCTGATGTACTTAAAAAAAGTTTGGCATTCGGCACTGCGTAAAAAAATGATTTTTATTAGTTTAGAAGAATTGGGACCCTAATGCCAATTTTTTTTAGAATAAGTTTCCAACGATATATAGATATATATACATAAAGGAAGCTTCTATCGCTTGGATGCTGTGGGGGTTTTAAATTCAACGGGTTTTAGAGACTCCCCGCTAAACTAGCGCTGTTTTGAAAAAGTCGTATGACAAAAGTTTCTAGATTTCTGATCAAGAACAAGTCCTAAATCAAACTTTTAAGCTATATCAACGATTTAATTCAAACGGACTGACAAACTGACTTTTCACCTAATTTGGATTTTGCGTCCTTCGACGCGTATTTTTTATAAGAATAGTAAAAAATTAGAAAACTGTGCCCAAAGGCTCCAACGGCCCCATTTTCTGCAATGATATAAATTTTGACCAACCTACTTACACCTGCTATAGTTAAAGCTATACCTTTCGATCAGTATATAACTCGATCTGATCGGACAGTCATAGCAAACTTTCCATTCTTAATTTATATATTGCTAGAGCCTTTCGCACCCTTCGTGATGCTTTCGTCACTAGCGCGGACTGTCTCCACATGATCTACAGAACCGATTTAAACCAAATTCGATCATAATGTAAAAGACAATAAAAAATTCCTAATGTGTGAGTTTGGTTGAGATATCCTCAACAATTAATCGTTCCTATGGCAGCCATATCACACAGTAGACCGTTTTCTACCAAATATGGTCATTATAGTTAGGTTGAGATATCTCAAACAATATACTACAGCTAAAGTTTAGCCTTAAAGTTCATATGAAAGCAATATAATATAGTGGTCCGATTTCAACCAAATTTGGTCAGTATGTAAATTCAAATTCCAAAAAAGTTTTTCTTACTATGCTTGCTTTTCGGCTGATCGTTCCTTAGGTATCTATCACTGCGGACAGCAGTCCGCGCTAGTGACGAAAGCAGCACGAAGGGTGCGAAGGCGACTAGTAATATACACAGGAAGAATGGAAAATTTGCTATGACTGTCCGATCGGATCGAGTTATATATCGATCGAAAGGTATAGCTCTATCTAGAAAAAGTGAATTCTAAGACTATTGAAAGCTCACCTTTTTGGTAAAATTTTTATACTCTGATATATTAAGTATATTAAGGTATATTAAGTTTGTGCAAAAATATGTAACGGGCAGATGGAAGCATTTTCGACACCATAAAGTATATATATATATGATCATCATCAACAGCCGAGTCGATATACACATGTCCGCCTGTCCGTGTAAACCAAAGGATCTCAGAAATGGTAAGGGCTAGGACCACCAAATTTGCAAAATAGACTCCCCATTAAGTCAGGCAGATCGAGTTAATGTTGAAATTTCGCCACGCCCACTGTGGGCGGCGTAATTCGAAAAAACCTGACATCACCTTTTATTTAGGGTTATAGGTTAAATCTCTAAATTTTTTTTACGACAACGGGTGTAAGATCAAACCCTGCATCTAATCACCAATTTTCAACAGGATTGGTCCATAAATAGTGAAGATATTAATAATTTTGTGACGAGGGGCAGGCACAGTATTGGCAGCAGAGAATTATAATTTAAATGAGTTATTAATTTCTTTTATATTTACTACAAACATATACATTTACATAGCAGCAGCTCGTTGAAATTTGCAATTTCTAACTTTACACACTCTTCCTTACATACATATGCATGGACACATGCTCTCTTTCAATGCTCTCTCTCAATGCTCTCAAAAGTGCACTTCATTGTTCTTCGCTCAACTTCATTGTCTCTCTCTCTCTCTCTCAAAGAAAATTTCTCATTGGCGCGTGCCAATTCAATAGCAATTCTAAAAGAGGGACGTAAAAACCATTGTCTATCTATATTGAGTGAGCGCCCCGCTCATTATTTTCTACGTCTATGCAGATTTGCTTCACTTTTCAATTCGTTACCTTAATTTGCAGTGAACGGGTCTGATATATTAATTGTGAAGATTGACCGCGTAGTATTACCCTGAGCGGGTATATTTATATTTAATTTTGTGACGAATAATATTAATTTTAATATGTGAATTAAAATAAAAATGTTTTTTTTAGATATTCGTAAAACTGTGGCATTAAAGGATTAGTATAAAAATTGTTGCCCTTTCTAGAGATATATGAATCGAACTTGCTTCGTTTTGCAAGGGCATTAAATCTTCGGCGCGCCGAACAGCATCTACGTGCCTAGGCTCAGGGTATCTTACTGTCGAGTGCACTCGACGGTTTCGCTTGTTTATTAGACCCCGTACCTAATAAAAGTACAGGGGTCTATTAACTTTGTCATAAAAAAAAATGTGCGTAACAGGCAGAAGGAGGCGTGGCAGACCCCATAAAGTGTATATATTCTTGATCAGCATCAACAGCCGAGTAGATATAGCCATGTCCGTCTGTCCGTCCGTCTGTAAGAGCGCCTAGAGACTTCAAACTTGATATGTACATAGGTCTGTCTATATTGCAAGCATATCAAGTTTGCTTTAGATTTTGACCACGCCCCCTTGATCGCCTTAAAATCAAATATTAGGGCAATTTAAAAGATAGAGCGTTCTAATTAAGCATAGACCAAGCCAATATTATCCGCCATGTCTGCTGAAAATTTTATTGTGATTGTATAATAAACAGCGAAGATATTAAACAACTAAATTTGCCTATATTTGCTTTACCTTAACAGCAACAAATTCAAAACAATTAATCAACAACAACAATGAAGTTTGACTTATGGTCCAGTAATAATCAAACCTACAATAAACAGTTAATCATGAAATAGCTCTGTTGCGCAGTGTGTTGAGCGTCCGTTTTTTCTAAAATTTTCATTTGGGTCATGGGTCCCTGGTTCGAATCCCGTCATGGACAGATATATATTATTTTTATATATTTATTATTAATGTTTAATGCTATAATTATTATTTATTTATATTTTATATATTATTTATTGATATAAAATTTTATTATTATTTATATAAATGTTATATTTACATAAAATAGAAGTATATTAATTAAAAAGACAATTTAAAGGATATCTCAACCAATCTAACAGAATATGCATATGAATACATTCTGACCAAGTTTGGTTGAAATCGGTCCGGTATATCATATAGCTGCCATTGAAACAATCAGTCGAAAATCAAGCTTTAGTATGAACAACTTTTTTGTTTATTTATATATCTCAACCAATTCAACAGAATATGCATCTGGGGAGATCTTAAACATTCTGACCAAGTTTGGTTGAAATCGGTCTGCTATAACATATAGCTGCCATTGGAACAATCAGGCGAAAATCAAGCTTTATTATGAAAAACTTTTTTGTTGATTAATATAACTCAACCAATTAAACAGAATATGCATCCGGGATGATCTTATACAATCTGACCAAGTTTGGTTGAAATCGGCCGACTACATCGTATAGCTGCCATAGGAACAATCAGTCGAAAATCAAACTTTATTATGAAAAACCTATTTGTTTATGGAGATAGCTCATTCAATCTAACAGACTATGCATCTGGGGTTATCTTATACATTCTGATCGAGTTTTGTTGAAATCGGTTGACTATATCATATAGCTGCCACTGGAACAATCAGTCGAAAATCAAGCTATAGTATACAAAACTTTTTTGTTTATTGAAATAGCTCAACTAATCTAAAGGAATATGCATCTGGGGTTATCTTATACATTCTGACCGAGTTTGGTTGAAATCGGTCCACTATATCATATAGCTTCCATAGGAACAATCAGTCGAAAATCAAGCTTTATTATGAAAAGCTTTTTTGTTTTATTTGGTTGAAATCGGTCTGCTATATTATAAAGCTGCCATAGAACCGATTGGTCGAAAATGTATACTGAGTATGCAAATTTTAGTTGTTTCTGGAGATACCACAATCAGACTCGCAGATTAGAAATTTTCTATTGTCGTATACCTCCTGAAACAATGTTTTATATATGTATAGATTAATATTATATTTTTTTTTTAAACCATTAGTTGCTTTTCCATAGGAAGTACGGGGTCTCCGACAGTCGAGTATGCTCGACTGTAGCACCGCCCACTAGTTTTATTATTATTTTTATCAAAAATACGCGTCGAATGACACCTCGATTCCACCACTGGTTCGAAAGATAATTATATTTGAAAAATTTAGACGCCTTCCCAAAATTAGATAAAAAGTCAGTCCTTTTATTTGATTGTTTCTTTGTTTGTTTTTATCAAAGCGTTGAAATAGTTTATATTTGTGAATGTGGATCTATTCCCCATCAAAAAACTAGAAACGTTTGTTTTACGACTTTTTCGAAAAATCGCTAGTTTAGCGGTAATTCGCTAAAACCCGCGACACCCTCACAGTATCCAAACCATAGAAGCTACAGATATGTTCAATATATCGTTAGAAAAGTTATTTGAAGGGCTTTTAGGCATACCTTTCTCCTCTTTTTCTAAAGCATATAGGTAACTGGCTACAGGTGAAAATAGCTTTTTTATCCCACATTTTGGCGATTTTAGAAAAAAAAGCCGCTAACTATTTTTTTTAATTTTTAATATGTTTCAGTATGAACAATTTCGGGTTTTTTGTTTGACACATAACGTTTTTTTCGGGTGTGTTTGGAAGATATTGCCTGTTATCTAAACTCCTTATAATTTTATACCCTGTGCCCATTAAAAATGGTCAAATAGGGACTTAGTACAAAAAATTTTTTTGCTGTTTGAGAAATCACAATCAAACTGACAGAATAAGCATCAGAGATGGTTCCATACATCCTGGCCAAATTTTGTTGATATCGAAACATTATATCATATAGCTGCCATAGGAATGATCAGTCGAAAATCAGTTTTAATACGAAAAACTTAATTGTTGTTTGAGATATCTTAACCAATCTGACATATCTACATCTGTGGTGGTCCTTTATATAATGACCAAATTTGGTTTTAATCAGTCTACTATATAATATAGTTGCCATAGGAACGATTAATTGAAAATTAAGGATAAGTATGGATTTTTTTAAATTTTTTTTTGGAGATATCTCAACCTAGCGCACAGATTGGTATTTTTCTATTATCTTTAACATTATGATCGAATTAGTTTTTAATGTTACTGAGACTTGGTATAGAAAGTTTCAAAAATTTCTGATATCTTCTAAAACAAACCTCTTTACAAGGTAAAAATCTAGTGAAAAAAACATATATCCAATTTTGTGACGAACTATATTAAATTGTATAGATAACATATTCTAAAGAAAAGCAGTTTGGCATTCGGCAAACATTCGGCAAAAGTAAAAACGAAACGAGAACGAACGCTTTACTATTTGCAGTTCCCAATTCGAACTGGGTTTCGAAAAGTTTCGATATCAGTAAGTCATCGACCGTGTCAGCTGACACGGTCTTTTTCTAAAGCTCAAAAACTCGTGAGGGCGTCTTGCGTAATCAAACTAGGATTATGTTTACTTTAAGAACTGCGCGCGAGAATCTGGATCTTTTACGTTAAGTGGTTGCGCTGTTATGTTTATGTTTATGTTCGTTAGAAACTGCGCATAAGAATCGTGATATTTGCATTAAGTGGTTGCGCTGTTATGTTTATGTTTATGTTCGTTAGAAACCGCGCATAAGAATCGTGATATTTGCATTAAGTGGTTGCGCTGTTATGTTTATGTTAAAGCCGGGAATCTGGGTTTTACGTTAAGTGATTTAATGCCAATATTCTGAGTTTATGTTGTAAAAACCGCAGCTGGGCGTTAATTAAGGGTGGTGATTGAGAAAGGTCTACTAAGAGTCAATAAGCTAAGCAATTGGAATAGAAACCTATTCCAAAATATTGTTTATATTTTCAATACGAATTGCCTTGCAAGCTGGGTGATAACGCTAAGCAAATAACCTATAGAGAACTCATCCCATACAAACGAAATGGGGCATGCAGAAGTCTTGAGATTGAGTCCCTCTGAGAAATTTTCCCCGGGGACGGGATGTCAGGGACTTAATTTTTGCGGCCGCTTCAAATTTTTCTTCTCATTATTTATATCATTAGAACATCGAAAATAAATAAATTTATTATGGTTGATGATTAAAGCAAAGTACTCAGTAGCTGAAAATTATGTTTGAAAGGTATCAACTCCATATAAAAAAAGGGCTACAAACTGGCTCGAAATTATTTTGTAAGGCTATTTCTAAACCCTTGTATTCAGTACCTAAATGAAAATTTTCGGGTGTTTTACAACACAGTTTAGTAGGCAGCTGGTACATTTATTTTGAATTTTCAAAACATCGATTCAATCAGTGTTTCGACTAGTCGAAATATTTTTGATGAGAAAAGGCGGCCAACTACAAGCACCAAAATTAGAGCCGAAGTGAGCTTTTCGAAAACGAAGAGCGAATAAGGCTGATTGAAGAGGTGAAACAGAGGCCAATATTGTGGAACTTGACCGAAAAAGAATATGTTGACAGAATTTTTATAAAAAGTGTCTGGGAAAGCTACGTAACTATATCGCCCCTTGATGTTTCTTTCTCGCAAATATGGGTTCACCCAATATTTGCGCCGTTTGCGTTCCTGCTCTTCTTCTGGCTCTTTCAGAACAGCATATAAGTGGCCATTAATCCCATAATTAGGGTATTATTCGCAGCCACTACTCATATCATGTTTATTTGGTCCATTTTCTCACTTATGTTATTCGCAATTTTATTTATTTGTTTGTTGTGCTTAGTGACGCAACAGTGTGACCAGTCAACTTTACAGAGATTTTTGGTATTATGCTATCACACTGCAGTTTGTAAGCCAGATATCAAAACATTGAACATTTTGAGCTCCCAAAATGTTTTCAGCTACTGAGTACTTTGCTTAAGTAAAAAAAATTATTTGTTTTTTCAGTTATAAATATTTTTTTCACCTAAAAAATTGTATATTAAAAATGTAACATGTACTGGGTATTAGAGTTTGCTTACAAAATTTTAATGGCACCAAAGAAGAGGAAATGCAATGTTGAAAATTTTCTCAATTCGACACATGGAACCCATACTTATGCGCATACTTATTGTAAGATGCTCACATACAATCATCAGCCTCAGCTCTCGACTATTACTGTCTCTGTCTGACTGGATGCTTTTTCGACGCGCGTTACTTTTATGCCAACAGAATCGCTTCAAGACGACTTTTGGGCAAAGCTTTTCCCTTCCACAACCGGGTACCATACTTATTAAATAAAATAATAATAAATACAATAAATCATAATCAAATTGAAATAAACACTCAAATATTAATGTAAATATTGCATTATTGTTTAGTTCAAGTTTGTAAAAAAAATGGGAAAAAAATAAGATTACACTAGACAATTTTTTTAATTGTGTACAAGATTAAATAAAATGTTTAAATTAAAATAAAAATAAATACTATACTATATATATTTTAATTAAATAAGACATACTCGTTTATATTTGCTGTGTTCTTTTTCAAAAGTTAAGTACTCGGTTGTGGAAGGGTAAAGATTTGCCCAAAAATCGTCGTTAAGAAATTCACGCATACAAACAGATCGGCCAATAGCGCTCGTTTCGTCATTTTCGCCTTCAGTCGGCTTTGGCAAAGCTTTACCCTTCCACAACCGGCTACAATACTTTGTAAAAATTATTCTGAAAATATAGACTGATATGTCTTATTTAATTTAAATATACATTTTGGTTAATACTAAACGTATTTATTTTTGATTTAATCTAATTTGTTTAATCTTGTATACAATTGAAAAAAAATTGTTTTCAATATTAAACCTAACAAATGTAAAAAAATTTTTTTTTTTTTTTTTAAACTAAACATGAACTAAACAATATTGTAATAGTGTAATATTTACATTAATATATGGGTGTTTGGTTCAATTTGATTATGATTTTTTTTTTTTTGGTTTATTCAAAGTTCAGATACGTTGTGCAGAAATCTAATGTACGCAATATTGAGAAATATCAGTGTTTGTGTGTGCAAAGGGAATGAGATCGAACTCTGCTGGCACAAAAGCAGTGCGCGTCGAGTTATCATTCAGAATGAGAATATTTATCTCTCATACTCTTTGCACATTCGTACCCTGATATATCCAGACAGAGACAGAATTGGTCGAGGGCCGAGGCTGATGATTGTATGTGTGCATCTTAAAATGAGTATGTGCATAAGTACGGGTTGCATGTGTCGAATTGAGAAAATTTTCAACATTGCATATCCTCTTCTTTGATGTCATAATGTTTTGTATGCAAACTCTCATACCCTATAAATGTAACATTTCTAATATACAATTTTTTAGGTGAATAAAATATTTATAACTGAAATAACAAATTAAATTTGTTACTTAATCATCAACCATAATAAATTTATTTATTTTTCGATGTTCTTATGATATAAATAATGAGAATAAAAATGTTTGAGGGTAAAGGGTATTTCATAGTGCGTATGTTTTTCAATTTGCATAGCTGAACAAGCTACGAGCTCGGCCAGTCGACTGAAGCGGCTGCAAAAATACATCAGGTCCCCGTTAAAATTTTCTCAGAGGGACTCAATCTCAAGTCTTCTGCATGTGCCATTTCGTTTGTATGGGATGAGTTCTCTATAGGTTATTTGCTTAGTGACAGCACTCAGCTCTTTTCAAGTTGGATTTTAAATTATAAAGTGCAATCAAATGGCATTATGCAATGCATACAAATATCTACATACGTATATTTTTTAACAATCGTAAATATGTATGAACTTAAACCATGTTAATATTTTGTAATAGAATATTGAACCCAAATGATATCGATAATTCTGTCTATCGCTCGTATTTGCGTTTGCACTCTTCGTACTCGTGTTCATTGTCAAGTTTTTTGTACAACAAATGTAATTATGCTATCTCGCTCGCACTCAAAATGTCAAAATTTAAGTGAATTAAAGGAAAAATTAAAATATCTGCTTTGTTTATAGGACAATCGCTTGAAACTTTCAGGGTCATTTAATATGCTTGCATTTCATTAACCTGTTCAATTAAGAAGAGTTTTGTTAAAAAGTGCGACTGGAAATCGTTTTTTGCGATGTATGGGCGACGGAGGCGTGACATCTAAAATTTAAAGCAAACTTGATCTGCGCCCGGTGTTCAGGAACCTACATACCAAATTTTTAGTCACTGAGATCCTTTGATTCAAACAGACGGACGAACAGACAGACGGACATGGCTCAATCGATTCGGCGGTTGGTACTGATCAAGAATATTTATACTTTATAGGGTTGGAGATGCTTCCTTCTGTCTGTTACACACATTTCACAAAACCATTATACCCTTTTTGACCATGGTAAAATTTGCCTATCGATTGCGTTTGTGGACTGAGAGAACAGCTGATTCACAGCTCAGGAATATATTGTAGACAATTATTTCCGGAGGGTCTAGTGAAAAATTAAGCCAAATACACACACACGAAATAACTAGCAAATTCCTGACATAAATTTTTCGCGGTGCTGGAGACAGGTCTTTAGTATTAAACTTGCAGATTAACTCTTTTTGTCAAATCTCGACTATTCCGCTAAATTAAGCTTTTTCCCGCCATATCGGACTATTTCCCGCCAATTCACAAAATCTGACTTTTAGCCAAATTACAATTGTAGGGAAAAATAATTATAGCAATGGACAGCGGAAGTTAAATTTTTAAGTATTTTTACAAAAATGTTATATTATATGTAAATTTGTTATTCAGTATAATATTGATAAGCCGGACAACTAAAGACCAGCCTTTCAATTCTGCGAGCGGAGCGATCATGTGGCGAAGGCCCCTAGTTATTTATAATTGACAATAATGATAATCACTGCAGACGGCAGTCCGCGCTAGTGACGAAAACTGACGAAGGGTGCGAAAGGCGACTAGCAATATATAAAGGAAGAATGGAAAATTTGCTATGAATGCCCGATCATATCGAGTTATATAAAGATCGAAAGGTATAGTTTTAACTAACAAAAGTGCTTACTAACCTTTTGAAAACTTACCTGGCTCGAGAAAAAAAAATTTGGCATTCGGCACAGAGCGCAATAAGGCCTCGATTCTTCTTACCTAGTAAAAATAACTTGTTTGCGCAGTGCCGAATGCCAAACTTTTTTTTAAGAATAAGTTATGTAGTCAATTTAATATCATTCGCCAGGAAATTGGATATCAGAAATTTTGGGGCAACGTTGTCGTCACTAGAATTTTTCCACAGATTATTAAATAACTGGTCGCATTAAATGTTTCCATTTTTGTCAGCTTGGACGCTTTTCGATAATGGTTACAATGTGTGTGTGGTAGATTGGGGAAATCTGTCGCAAAATGACTATAAAAGCGCCTCGATGTCTATATTTGACGTTGGCCTGACAGTGGCTGGTATAATTGTAGCCTTAGAACGAATGCGACCACATCATTTTAATCGTCGCAACGTCACTCTGGCGGGCTACAGCTTAGGTGCACATGCAGCTGGATATGCGGGAGCCGTGCTAGACGGAAATGTGGAACAAATTATTGGATTGGATCCGGCCGGACCACTGTTTACACTGCCCGCTGCAGTTGCCCCTAAGTATCGACTGGATCAATCGGACGCACAGTTCGTACAGGTTTTGCACACCTCAAGCGGAACCTTGGGCACCGATTTGAAATGTGGACATGCTGATTTTTACCCAAACGGTGGACGAGCCCCACAACGCAGCTGCTTGAAGTTTATTAATCTGCGCGAAATGCAAAACACCAGTAAGTTCTAAAATCATTGGTAGCTATTATCGGATTAACTATATCAATATTGTTTGATAGATCCTATTGCCTGCAGTCACTCAGCAGCTGCCATATTCTTCAGACAATCAATGGATCCTCAGAAACCATTTGTAGGATATCAGTGCGCTGGATATCGTGAGTTCGCAGCTGGCCGTTGCAACAACAATCGGCGCGCTCGTTTCGGAATTCATTCTCATCGTAAAACTCATGGTAGCTTTTACTTTGACACAACCCCAAGTCGTCCCTATCTGCAGCGTCAGCACTGGGAACGTCAGCGAAGTTGGAATTGGAAAAAAGATCGTGATGACCCCTTCATGGAGAAAAGTCTGCCAACTGTCACTCCAACAACAATAGCAGGTGACCTTCAACGTCGCCTATGGATGCGTAAGCGAGGTCGAGAACGAAGTCGTTGTCGCTTTAAAAACAAATAGTAAAACAATTTGAAACAGAAACTATGGGACTTCGCCCCTGCTCGTTTCGCTTGTGGTGCTACAGTCGAGCATACTCGACTATCGGAGACCCCATACTTACAATGGATTAATAATATAAATCACTACTAATAATAAATATTGTATCAAGATTGAACATATTGTATAAGACAATAGATTTATAATTAAGATATGACTTTTTTTTTTCTAGTTTTTGGGCCGACGTAGTTCGTCACATTGTCGCAATGGACGGTCTGTGGGACTCCTCGACGGCCGACGAACTGTAGCATTTTTCGTGGATTGTTTCATACCACTACCCATACAGCCATGGCGTTCGAGGCCTTCTGGTTCCGAGCTCATTCGGTGAGATGTGGGGTGGGTTGTTGCCAGCCTATATCGGGATGCACATGAAATTTTTCTTTAAGACATCTATTGGGTGCTAAACTCCGCGAAACACGATAATGCCAAAATAGGCAAAAAAAACGACTACTAGATAAGCAAAACCAGCGATCAAAAGAAAGGCGAGGTCCAAGGTGCACAATATTATCGAAGATCTCAAATTCCATGAACGCCTACTCCCTTATGTTACCCTGTCTCCGGAATAAATAACAAAATTTAGCAAATCATTTTTCTAATTATGACCTTTCATATTATTTTATTTTTCAGCTTCCACTTAAAAAACTCCATTATTCGTTTTTACAGATAAACAATTTCACTTTCTAATTTAGATATAATTCCACCATAATTCTACAAAAACCTAACATTACTTATTGACGTTTTTCATCAAAAAGCCATTAAAAACTATTTTTACAACCAATTTAATTTAATCTGCTATGTTTACAAGTAGTTGTCTAGGCTAAGTATTGTGCAGAATTAATTTTGTTTAATTTTGTCATTGCACTGATATTTCTACTTACTCTTAGAAGAAGAGTTAGTTTAAGCCAAGCTTGCTAGTAGAATAAGAGCAAGTTTTAACAGAATACAAAGGGAGAGCGAATATAAGAGCAGCTCTGTTTCGACTGTCGGTTGCCACAACAACAAGAACAACAATTTGCACTGCACTTCACTAAACTTTAAAATAATAATGAAATAACCAAAAAAAAAAGCCTAATATGCACAGTTCTTTGACCGGCTATTTATCTTAACTATTGACTTCTTAAACAAATTCCGCCCAGGTGGGGGGATGACGATGACCTTCAAAGTCGTGTCGCACTGACTCCATGCAGCTCGACGATTCGAAGCGCCCACACTAACTACAATGTAAGCAACTTTTTGGCAATTTGGCTACCAATTAGGCTCTTGCGTTAGTGGGGCGAATTTAACTGGAACGAAAGTCAACCAGTGGCGCTGGAAAAACAAGAGAAAAATGTCAAATTCGTGTTGTTGGAATAAAAAAAATATTCGTAGATTCGTTTACCTTGCAAGGTGCTAAGCAAAGAGAAACTAAATTTCTCTCTCCTTGATCGTTGAATCTGCGGATGCAGATAGATTTCGCTGGCTGCGCTGTGGGCAGAGATTGCCCGTTAAATTCGGAGGCAAAAAAATATATTTTTAGAATTGGCCCGATTCGATTCGCGTTTTAGTTATAAAAGCACTTAAACCTTTACGTTGGCACTTGCCAATTTCGCTCGAATATATATAGATTATATATATATATATATATATATATATATATATGTCACACGTGTAGCAACGAGACGCTTTTATAGGCCGCTGCTAAAGCTTTTCCATAGGAAACTTATTAAAGTTGGCTGCGATCAGCTTACTCACTCTCTTCACCACACTTTAGACGACCTTGAGAGAGGCAGTTTAGGGTGGCCGTTATCAGCAACGCACAAGCGCTGTGTCGTTGAGTAGCGATGACTCATACCTTCATGCGTACGACTCAAGCCTGAAAGCTTATCAGTGGCCGTTCTGCAGTGGTCAGTGCATCGCAATGTTAAGCGAAGCTTAGCAACAAAGCGAAACGGGCGCTTGCCTATCATATGTTGCGAATGCTTCGGAACATGTTGCTAAGGCGCGCATGCAAATGTGTATGGTTTTAGCTACGTATATCCTTGGCATGGTAAGTGCCAATATCTTTGCCTTGCAAAACTTCCAGCTGGTAATTACAATTACCAAGTTTCTTAGGGAACCAAGCTTTGCATTAAAATTGTTAGTAAATTTGCTGAGAGCAAAATTTCTTCGAAATGCTTCCTGGCCTTCGTTGAAAGAGACAGGCTTACAACGCAAGTTGTATTGCGAAACATTTCTGTCATATGCTTGAAGAATATTAGCTTGTATGTCCTTGCGTAATAATGCCAGATTATCTTCCAGCGACAAAGGGATTAAGGGTTCTTCAAGCCATGCGTTATCAAATCTAGGTCAAATAAGGCACGATACGGTGAGCATCCAATCGACTTATGTAAGGACGATCTGAGCAAACAAGAAATGCTCGTGAGATGTAGGTCTCATTCAGTTTCTCAAGCCATGGCAGCTATATAATACAAGGAACTAGTTGAACTCGGCGCCCCAGTCGCTAGAGTTGAATCCCATTGATTATCTTTGGGGTTTCCGGAGCGTAGGATTCCTCTTCGCACAATTACATCAAAGGATATGGAGGCTTGGAGGATCATGGAGGATTGGCCTGATGTGACCCAAGAAACAGTCAAATCAAATCCAAAGCGTTTTGTGAAAACTATTGAAAGGAAGGAGTATCCAACTTCTTATTAGATTTAATGTTTTTTTATGAATAAGTGCTTTTTTGTTCATATTTTTGTTTGTACGCATACTTTTTCCTTGCTAAAATCCGATGCATTTTTCTTTTTTTAATTTAAAAAAAATTAATATAATTCATAATAAAAAGAAAACATACTATAATTACTTATAATTAATGTGGTAGTCATTTAAAAAGAATTAAGACAATATCATGAATACAAGTATTCTTTTTTTACAATCAAAGCTTAGCATTAAGCTTGTACGCATAGTTTTTCTGGCAAGTGTAGATAGATAAATGCGTGATTTGAACCAATTTTAAGAATGTGTTAAATATAATTAAATAAACGAAAAAAAAATATTTTGACCAAACCAGGAATTGAGCCCTGGATTCGCACATGGGCGGGTATCTCTAGCATTCGACTAACGATATGATGGAAACGACACACAGTGGCGCCATTTGAGTTTTATCGTAGCAAAAATCATATCTTTTGAGATAATCGAATAATTGAAATTTTATATGATAGATAATTCAACCTATGAAATATGTGTTTGGCAAAGGTGCTACGCATTTTAGATGTTTACTTATGGGTTATCAAAGATAAAATTAGTGAAAAGGTCAATTTTATTGTAACTAAACAGAATTATTTATAACAACTTTTGATTTTTACTGTTTTCTTTTATACCCTGTGCCCATTAATAAAGGTCAAAAAAGTTATAATGGTTTTGTGAAATGTATGTAACGGGCAGAAGGAAGAATCTCCGACCCTATAAAGTAAAAATATTCATGATCAGTATCAACAGCCGAGTCGTTTGAGCCATGTCCGTCTGTTTAAGTCAAAGGATCTGAGACTATAGGAGCTAGATACTTTAGATTTGGTATTTATGCTCCTGGATACAGGGCGCAGATTATAATTGTTTTTAAATTTAGATTGGACCACTATATCATATAGCTGCCATAGGAACGATCAGTCGAAAATCATGTTTTAGTCTGCCGATAATGAATATAAATACAAAGACATCGCGCTGGCACAAACGATAAAAACTGTAAATAACATGTTTCTTGAGATAACTGATCCAAATTGATTGTATATTTGTGGCTGCCTGTTACATCCTGAGCGAATTTGGTCAAAATCGGATTACTATGTCAAATAGCTGTCAAAACAACAATCTTAAGATATCTCACCCAAACACACAGATTGTGTGGTTGAGAGTGTTTCTTATATTCTGACCAAATTTGGTCTAGAAACAACCGAATGCAATTTAACCATTAGCCTTTCAGGTGTCCAGCACCGCGGAAAATTAAAAATTCTGTCAAACTTGATATCTTCTAAAAAAAACCTCTTAACGAGGTAAAATTCTAGTGACGAAAACATTTCCATTCCCCAATATTTCTGATATCCAATTTGTGACGAACGATATTAAATTGATTATATAACTTATTCTTAAAAAAAAAGTTAGACATTCGGCACATTGCGCAATAAAGTCCCAATCATTCTTACCTAATAACAAGGCGGCTCCGGCTACAGTCGAGTGTGCTCGACTGTAGAATACCCTGTGCTCTGGCTCTCCGATAGGTCATACGTATGTGCGCTACATTAGGCATGCCGAAGGTGTGATGATGCGGCATTAACTTTTTGACTAATTGTTCGTATTACATCTATGTGATCTAGTGAACCGATTTAAACCAAATTACAAATTCTGAATCTGTGAGTTTGGTTTTATTATCTCTAAAAACAACAATAATGTTCGAACTAAATCTTAAAATTCGTTCCTATGGCAGCTATTTGACATCCGATTTCAATCAAACTCGGTCAGGATGTAGAATACCACCCCAAAGCGTATTCCGTTAGTTTGGTTGAGATACCTCAAACCACAAAAAAGTTTATCATACCAAAACTTGATTTTCGACTAATCGTTCCTATGGCAGCTATATCACATAGTGTTTCAATTTTGTCCAAGTTTGGTCAGGATGTATGGCACTATCCCACATGCATATTGTCTCTGTTTGGCTGACATATCTCAAGCAACAAAAAAATTTTTCATACCAAAACTTGATTTTCGGCTGATCGTTCCTATGGCAGCTATATGATATAGTAACACGATTTTAACCGAGCTCGGTCAGGATGTATGGGACCACCTCATATGCATACTCTATTAGTTTGATTGAGATATCTTGAACAACAAAAAAGTTTTTCATACTAAAACTTGATTTTGGACTGATCGCTCCTATGGCAGCTATATGATATAGTGGTCCGATCGAAATTTTAAAACAAACTTGATCTGCGCCCGCTATCCAGGAACCTACATACCAAGTTTCAAGTCTCTAGCTCATATAGTCTCCGAGATCCTTTGACTCAAACAGACGGACAGACGACGGACATGGCAGAAAACCATTATACCCTTTTTGACCATTTTTAATGGTCACAGGTTATAAAAATAACTTTTTTGCGCAGTGTCGAATGCCTAACTTATTTTATACCCTGTGCCCATTGAAAATGGTCAAAAAGGGAATAATCGTTTTGTGCAATGTATGTAACTGGCAGAAGGAAGCATCTCTGACCCTATAAAGTATATACATATATTCTTGATCAGCATCAATAGCCGAGTCGATTGAGCCATGTCCGTCTGTCTGTCCGTCTGTCTGTCCGTCTGTCCGTGTGTTAGAGCCAAAGGATCTCAGAGACTATAAAAGCTAGACACTTCAAATTTGGTATGTAGGTTGCTGGATAGCGGGCGCAGATCAAGTTTGTTTTAAATTTTAGATGCCGTGCCTCTTTCGCCTGCCAACCGCAAAAAACGATTATCAGACGCGATCTTTAATAAAACACTTCTTAATTAAACAGGAAGATCAGAAGTAAGCCAATTTAATGACCCTGAAAGATTCAAAGCGATTGACTATTAAATAGAGAAGATATTTAAAATTTGCTTTTAATTCACATAAATCAAAATCATAGACATAGGCAAGTGCGAGCGAGATAGTATATGCACATTTGTTTGTGCAAAAACATAACAGTGAGCACGTGTACGAAGAGTGCGAACGCAAATACGATTGTAATTTGTACGCAAATATATTGTAATATATTAACATGGTTTAAGTTAATACATATTTACGATTGTGTTAAACTATATGTATGTAGATATTAGTATGCATTGCAAAAAGCGATATGTATAAATGCCACTTTATAATTTTGCACCTCGACAAAAGCTGAGTGCTATGCGTTCTCCTGCAGGAGAGACGACAGATCATTTTTCAACACTGAAATCTCTGAATTTATAATAATTGTTATGTTTAATAATAAGCTAGTAAGCTTGCACATATATTCAATAGGTTTTCATTTATTATCCTTGTATTTATATGCTTAACAAATCCTGCAAAAAGAATCACAAATATTAAAGCATTGCATTTAAACTTAAATTCCGCGCGCAAAGCAGCAGCCTTTAACACCTGATTTCGATGATTAAGAAGAGTGGGAGAGATTATTTGGTGTTGCCGGACTTCAACAAGCTGAGCAAATTTTAGTTGATGGCTACTCTTGGCATGAGCAACATCGAAGTTCAGCGATTACGATTTACGATTTACTATTTCAATTAAATTAAATAAAATTTATTCAATTTCATGTGAATTTTTTGAGTCAGTGGTGCACTAATAAATAGTTTGCAGTGATATTTGCAAACACTTGAGTGAAACGGACAATTATTCATATTTGCGCGAGTTTTATTTATTGTTCTGCAGTACATGTACATACATATTTGCATGTACATACATAGTAGAAGAAGTGTGCTCGCCGGAATTTGCTGTTGTCCGTTACGCATTGTATACACATACATTTCGTGGGAATCGGTATCGGTATCGGTTTGGACGTTTTTACTGGCTGTTCGATACCATTGATGCAAATCGCAAGTTGTTTATATATTTAAACTTTTTATTTCAAAAATATTTTTATTATTATTATTATATTTATATTATTATTATTCTTATAATAATTATAATTATAATACATTTTATATCTTTATATATTTTTTTTATATTCATATACTAACATATATATATATATATATATATATATATATATATATATTGATATATATTTATATATAAATACATATTATATATACTAATATTATTACATACATAATATTTTATCAAAATACCCAGGAAGAAAAGATTGTCAGCTGCTAGTAGATCTAGGAGAAAACAAAACAGGAACAATTAGAATAGGGCGGATTCAGAATACGCTGCGCAAGAGAGTCATGATAATGCTATATCTCAAAGTTAGCGTAGGGAAAATGAAGAATATAGACATGCTCAAAGAATAAGGAACAATGAAAGGCAGCAACTCAGAAGAAGTAATAGACTACTTAGGATTACAGATCAAGCAGCCAACTCTTCGCAACGAGAGGCGCACAGACGAGACACAGAATATCGGGAAAGAGAACGAATTCGAGAAAATTTAGAACACGCTGCTCGACGATCTGACCCTTTAGTTTGCAACACGCAATACTTTGCAATTCACACAGAAGACCTTGAATTTCGGGAAGGAGAACGAATACGAGACAATTTAGGGCATGCTGCTCGACGATCTGACCCTTTAGTTAGAGAATTGGAGCAAGCAGACAATACATTGCAACACCAAGTGCACAGACGAGACCAAGTATTTCGGGACAGAGAACGGGAGGAAGACAGAAGACGTCGAGCTTCACAGCGTCGAGACCTTAATAGAAGAATTTTAGGGAGTGAAATCGATAGAAGTCAAAGAGCTAGGGCTAGAGGTAATCGTATTCGTAGGATTACTGAGCAAGGATATAATACATCTGCAAGACGTAGGTTACGAATACAAGCAAGACAGCGGCGTCTTGACGACAATAGGAATTTATCCCAAAGAGTTAGTCAGTATAGAAGCAATTGTCAAAATAGAGTAGATGAGAATAGGAGAAATGTGACCCGAATCAGGCAATAGCGTGCGAATATCCTTCCAGAAGATAGAGAATCACAAAGTAGGAACAATAGCTTAAATCAAATGTTAGCCAACTTTAATAAAATCGTCAAGCAAGGACCCAATCAGGTCTGCATTTGCTGCAAAGGCTTGTGGTTTCCACATCAATTGATGAAAATATATCGTCAACTTATTGAAGAAAAGTGTAGTGCTGAAGATAGTTCAAATATTTTATATCTTTCATCTGAGATTCCCTCATAGAATAATGCATACACTTTTTGTAGAACTTGCGGTCCAAAAATTAAATTAGGCAAGAAGCCGAAAGCTTCAATTACAAATGGCCTAAATTTTCCAGAGCTTCCAGAATGCTTGAAAGGCTTAACGCCTTTAGAGGAAAGGCTTATTTCTCCACGCCTTCCTTTTATGATAGTAAAGTCTCTAGGTTATGGTAGGCAAAATTATATTAAAGGAGCAGTAGTCAATGTGCTAATTCCAGTGGCCAATGTTATAACGTCACTTTCAAGGGCGTTTCATGAAGCTGAGGTAATTCAAATACACTTGAAAAGAAAATTGGAATACAACCATGATTTCATGGTTGAAACTGTCAGGCCTTCTAAAATTGCTGATGCAATTCAGTTTTAAGTAAACACAGAGCTGTATAGGAAACACCAGGTCACTGTTAACGAACAGTGGTTGTCTTAGTTTCCAAATAATCATACAGCTGTTCCTTTTGTTGCATCAGACGATGATAGGGATTAAGTTTCAGATCTTCTGCAAAGATCTGGTCAAGGTACTTTAAATGACCAGGATAGAATAGAGGAGGAAACTATTAACCCAGGAGGTCAGGAAATTTTATTAGAAAATGTCCCTATTGAAAATATTGCCATGCAAAGAATAGTCATTGCTCCTGGAGAGGGACAGCGTACTTTAGATATGATTGAAGATGGCGATTCTGAGGAGTTGGCCTTTCCAACTATATATGCAGGCATTAAAAGAAAGTGTGAGGAAAGTTTTACAACCATAGTTAGGTCAGAGCTTAGAAATTTTGATAGGAGAGGTTGTAGAACTGACAAATTATTTATAAACTATAAGAAGTTAGAAATGATTAATATTAGGAATAACATATCTATTTGCTTTTGTAAGCACAGCGCCACTCATGGCATTTCGGCTGCAAACGCCCTTAGTGAGGATCAAATAGAAAATTTAATAATGCATGACGAAGGCTATTGGGTTTTGAAGGGTATTCGCTCTTCTCCTGCCCATTGGGAAACTAAAAAAAAGAAGGTTATGGCTAGGATTAGGCAGATTGGTCTACCGACCTTTTTCATAACATTGCCGGCAGCTGAAACCAGGTGGACGAAGCTTTTAGTCCTGCTATCTAAAAATGTAGATAAGCAAGAGATAAAAGAAGAAGCTGCATCCAATTTGAATTTTAATAACAAAGCCCGTCTTATTAGAGCAGATCCAGTGACATGTGCTAGGTATTTCGAATTTCGATATAGGCAGCTTTTAAAACTAATGAAGACGGATGGCGGTGTTTTCGGTAGACATAGCGCCATTAAGTACTTTTAACGAGTAGAGTTTCAGCAAAGAGGTTCCCCACATATACATGGCATTTTTTGGCTGAAAGATGCCCCCAGCCTCGACATAAATGATGAGTCTAGCATTGAATCATTCAAGTCCTTTGTTGATCAGTTTATCACAACTGATACCCATTGTCCTGAAGTTCGTCCACTTTTGGAGTATCAATCTCACAATCATGGACATTCTTGCAGACGAGAAGTCCGGGTAAGGCAAAGTTGTGAATTCGGTATTCCATACCCTCCTATGCCTCAAACTGAGGTGTTATTCCCGTTCGAAGAGAACACTCAAAACATAGAAGAGCATAGATGAAATTTTGAAAAAATTTAAACAATGCTAGAATATCCTTTTAATAATGAATGCCTACAGCTCTTTGAAGATTTCGACAGATTTTTGTCCCACGAGCAACTTAATATGTCCTATGAGAACTATGAAAGTGCTCTGAGATCGAGTTTAAAAAATCGATCTTTTTCTGCTATTAAGCTCAATAATTACAATAAACTCCTTCTCTTGATGCAGCGAGCAAATATAGATATTCAGTTCATCTTAGATCCCTACGCTTGATGTTCCTATGTTGTAAATTATATTTACAAGTCCCAGCGGGGTATTTCAAAATTAATGCGCGAGGCAGTTAGTCAATGTAGTCGAGGTAATGTAACAATCAAACAAAAGTTACAACACATAGGAAACAAATTTATTTGTGGCACTGAGATTTCCGCTCAGGAAGCCGTTTACTGCTGTTTAGGTATGCATTTGTCCGACAGCAGTAGTGCTACAGTATTTATAAATACTTCATTGCCGAAAAACGGGTTAGAATGCTAAAATCAAGAGAACAGCTTCAAAATCTTCCCGAAGACTGTGCAGATATTTTCGAAATAGTAATTATAAAGCATTACATTCAACGTCCAAATGCTCTTGAGAGCCGAGTCTGCTGCTTTTTATAGCTTTAGCAAACGGAACAATACTCGCCAAAGAGGCTTAGAAGATCGAGATGACGAAAACGAAGAGCCTAGGGCTTCCGAATCAATATTTTATGCTCTTCGCGATAGTAGTGGCTTTGTTAAAAAAAGGCTCACACCGTACATCATTAGATACAGAAGGTTTAACATAAATACGGACAGAAGCGACTATTTTAGGGAATTAGTTATGCTTTATACTCCATGGAGGGACGAGCAAGTTGAGTTAGTAACTGGGGTTTGCAAAGCAGTTTGTAGCCATTACCATGTTTTAATAGAAAACAATCGTAGGAAATATAATATATTAGATGATAGTGTGCTAGAGAATGCACTGGAAAATGCAGTCCAGGAGGAAGATCAGGGCAATATAGAAAATTCGGAAGATAATAGCCTTAGAGTTTTAGGATTGCCAGAAATAGATCCACAAATAAATGTTTTAAATGTGAATGGGGATTAAGCTCCCACCCTTAGTTTCCGTTGAAAGCTTGGCTAATATTGTTAGCACCCTAAATTTAAAACAGAAAATTTATCTGACACATGTCTTGCACAATGCCAAAAACGATTCTGTGTATCACGAATTTGTTGGAGGCGGTGCTGGTGTCGGAAAGAGCCGACTTATCTTAGCAATTTTTCAATCCCTGTCCGATTTGTATAATCGGAAGCCAGGAAGCGAACCTACTTCCATTAAAATACTGTTGTGTGCCCCGACCGGCAAAGCCGCTTTCGGAATCAGTGGATCAACTCTGCATTCCATGTAATTTCTTCCAGTCAACCAATCCAATGCTAATTTGAGAGCATTAAGTCATGATTTAGTGAATACATTGCATTCAAGGTTGATAGACCCTAAGCTAATTATTATTGATGAAATTTCAATGGTTAGCTCATTAATGTTTTCACATTTAGATTTCCGATTGAAACAAATTTTCAAAAATTCAGCTCCCTTTGGAAATATTTCTGTCATCGTCTTCGGGGATCTAAGACAATTACGACCAGTAGGTGGTCGTTGGGTTTTTGAGCCCAATACCAGTGATCCCTATTATGCCATTTTTGGTTCATCTTTGTGGGACCTCTTTAAGTATTTTGAACTTTCTGAAATCATGCGTCAACGGTATGACCAACCATTCGCTTCCGCCTTAAATAATATGGCATCGGGTTGCATGACTGCTGATGATATTCAGCTTATCAAGAATCTGTCAGCCATCGGACGTTCCCGATGATGCGATCCATCTCTTTACTAGCAATAACGAGGTGGATAATTTCAATACCTTAAAATTAAATTTAATTCCAACGGAACAGTTTTTTTCTACCGCTGAAGATTTTATTAAAGCCGCCTATTTGAGTGCGCCACAAAGAGACAATATTTTAGTAGGTGTTAGGGATTTTAAAACGTCCGAAGCTCAGGGATTTTGTAGGTCTCTTCTTTTAAAAACCACTGCCAAATATATGATGACGGTCAATGTAGATACAGGAGATGGGTTAGTTAATGGAGCATCCGGCATTTTGATGCAAATAGATTTTAATACATCCAACACTCCAACTATTTTATGGATACGATTTTCAGAGGAAACTGTAGGAGAAATTGCTCGCTCAAAATATGCACTCCGATCTGAACCTTTATGGACCCCTATTCAGAAACTGGTGAGAAGTTTTCATTATAGGAACAATGAGCAAGTTACCATTGACCGTAAGCAGTTTCCAGTTGTACCTGCAGAAGGTATAACTATTCACAAAAGTCAGGGAGCTACGTATAGCAAAGTGGTGGTCCACACAAATTCAAGAATGGAACGTGCTTCCATATATGTTGCTTGTAGTAGGAAATTTTGTTCCTCCTAAGCCTCCCCAAAGCAATGATAAGGTCAAATATCAATTAGAAATTTTGCGGACTGTTAAACAACTTCGAACACATTATGATCACTTGCTTAACAGTTCCGCCTTAGACATTTTCTTTCACAACACTCAAAGCCTTAATTTGCATATTGCTGACATTCGATCAGATAAACTTATGCTTCTGTCTTCTATTCTGTGTTTCGTGGAAGCCTTCCATTCGACACAAAATATAGAAATTCCAGGGTTTAGTGTTGTAGTCCGCCTTGAGTCCATTCGAACTTCAACAGCTATTTTAGTTTATGGTTAAAAATGAAATAGTTAATAGGATTTCTTTTAAAGACAGTGGTATAATTGAACGGTAGAAACGAATTGATACGCAAGTCTTTGAGTATTGCATATCTCGATACAAATCCATAGCTTTTCTGATTGTGTATAAAAATCCGAATTACCCGCTATCAATATTTAAAACAGATTTCGAGGATCTATTTAGGCAAAATCAATTTAAAGTGGGGAAGTCAATTATATTAGGAGATTTTAATTTATGTTTGAAAAAGCTTGAAAGCTCGACTAGGGAAATATTTAATAATTTGCAGAGGAAAGGATTTAGGAGCTTATTAGAATTGAAAACTTCCACTACCAATATGGACACTCATATTGATTGGGCTTTTTCAAATATCTCCGCAGATAGCATCAGTGCCAGAACTTTTGAGACAGTTTATAGTTACCACAGTGGTCTGTCTGTTAGTTTTGAAGATAGTATAGGTTAATTATTAGTAATATTAAATTAGTAAATTAGTAGGTATGCACTGATGAATAGATTGCACCTATGTTCATACTTTTATATTTTACATTATATTACATTCATATATATCATATTATCTGCTATTGAAACTTGCATATTTTGTTATTCACATATTTCTTATATTATCTGTTATTTTCTTTATCTTTAGAACATCTGCTCCTGAATTTTGCAGAATATATAAAGTTTTCATTTTGGTTAATTTAGGAGCTTAAAGGCAGCTCAAGTCGACTCGTAGGACCCCAAATTAATATTTGGAAAATGACCCCATTACAATTGTAATGGCCTCCCCGTGGTGTTCCCTGGGTAATGATTTTATTAAATCGGAAGCAAATTCGAGCGGCGCTAGATAGTTATGTTTCATATACTTACATACATATGACATGCTTTTATAACCAAATTATTTTTTATGGAGACATGTACGAGTTATGGAGGTATGCTATGGGGACTTAGGAGAATTAGATGATCGAAAAGACTTAGGAATAGTTATGGTTATGGATTGCATAGTTAGTACTACAGGAGTGAAGAGAAAAAGGAAGAAAATTTCTAAAAGTTCTGATCGGGACAACAAAACTAATTTGGCAATTTAATTCAGACGAATCAATTTCACCATTTATTAGATTGTGTAGAAAGACTACACTAAGCATTATTCTCCGATCAGAAGGAGAGGGAAGATTTAACAACAGAAGTCAACTTCGGTAAGGAGGCAAGCGAATGTTAGTATTCCAGCTAAGACCCCGGAGGGCGATCAGAAATTGTTTTTTAACCGATTCTATTCTGTCCTGATGAATCTTATATTGGGGACTCCACATATAAGACCCATATTACTGAATAGGTCGAACAAGTGAAGTATAAAGCAATTTAGTAATAAAGGGATCGTCAAATTCTTTCGACCAACGCTTTATGAAACCCAAAACACCAAAGGCTCGAATTGCAATAGAAGCAACATGCTTGTCAAACTTTAGCTTTGGATCTGGAAGTATACCCAAATCAATAACCGACATTATACGTTCCAGCGGTTTTCAATTAACATTATAATTAAATAAAAAGGGGGTTAGCCTACTAAACGACATATCTTTACATTTCCTACATTTAAGATTTAATAAGTTTACTTTACACCATGACTGAAAACTGTCAAGATCAGTTTGCAACCTGACACCATGAAGATTGTCAGTATGCACTTTTGTTAGCTGAAACTATACGTTTCGATCGGTATATAACTCGACCTGATCGGACAGTCAAAGCAAATTTTCCATTCTTCCTGTGGATATTGCTAGTCGCCTTTCGCACCCTTTGTGATGCTTTCGTCACTAGCGCGGACTGCCGTCCGCAGTGATAAGATGGTAAGCGAAGATTGGGGTCCCAATTTAAACTACGTAGAGCAAAGAGAAGAAATTGCATCTGGATCGACTCAATACGAAGCTAATTGTTTTTATATTGAGGGGACCATATAAATGAGCAATATTCCAGAATTGGACGTACGAGGGATATATAAAGGAGTTTGGTAGTGAAAGGGTCGATAAATTCTTTCGACCACCGCTTTATGAAACCGAGCACGCCCTTAGATACATTAATGATAGAAGAAATATGTAGATTAAAGTTTAGTTTAGAACCAATTAGAACATCCAGATCTATAACGGTGTATATACGTTGTAATGCGACATTAGCAATCGTATAAGTACCAAGCTAGGGCTTAAAACGAATAAAAGTCATGAACATACACTTAGAGCAATTTAGAGGAAGGTGATTAGCCGAGCACAATAGCTGCATAGAATTTAGATCGCTTTGAAGTAGATTAAGTTGAGCAGGATCGTTAAATGACAGGATAAGTTTTACATCATCCGCATACATTAATATGCGAGAATGTAATAAAATCGATGGAAGGATCGAGTGTGCTCGACTGTAGAATACCCTGTGCCCTAGCTCTCCGATAGGTCATACGTATGAGCGCTACGTTAGGCATGCCGAAGGTGTGATGATGCGGCATTAACTTTTTGACTAATTGTTCGTATTACATCTATGTGATCTAGTGAACCGATTTTAACCAAATTGCAAATTCTGAATCTGTGAGTTTGGTTGACTTATCTCTAAAAACAACAATAATTTTCGTACTATATCTTAAAATTCGTTCCTATGGCAGCTATTTGATATCCGATTACAACCAAACTTGGTCAGGATGTAGAATACCGTCCCAAATGCGTATTCTATTAGTTTGGTTGAGATACCTCAAACAACAAAAAAGTTTTTCATACCAAAACTTGATTTTCGACTGATCGTTCCTATGGCAGCTATATGATATAGTAGACCGATTTAAAACAAGTTTAGTCAGGATGTATGGGACCATCCCACATGCATATTGTCTCAGTTTGGCTAAGATATCTTAAGCAACAAAAAAGTTTTTCATACCAAAACTTGATTTTCGACAGATCGTTCAAATGGCAGCTATATTATATAGTGTTCGGATTTTAACCAAGTTTGGTCAGGATGTATGGGACTATCCCACATGCATATTGTCTTAGTTTGGCTGACATATCTCAAGCAACAAAAAAGTTTTTCATACCGAAACTTGATTTTCGACTGATCGTTTCTATGGCAGCTATATGATATAGTAAACCGATTTTAACCAAGTTTGGTCAGGATGTATGGGACCACCTTATATGCATATTCTATTAGTTTGATTGAGATATCTTGCACAACAAAAAAGTTTTTCATACTAAAAATTGATTTTGGACTGATCGTTCCTATGGCAGCTATATAATATAGTGGTCCGATCGAAATTTTAAAACAAACTTGATCTGCGCCCGCTATACAGGAACCTACATGCCAAGTTTTAGCTCTTATAGTCTCCGAGATCCTTTGACTCAAACAGACGGACAGACAGACGGACATGGCTCAATTGACTCGGCTATTGATACTGATCAAGAATATATATACTTTATAGGGTCGGAGATGCTACCTTCTGCCTGTTACATACATTGCACAAAACCATTATACCCTTTTTGAACATTTTCAATGGGCACGGGTATAAAAAGTGTAAAGAACAAGGGCTCAATGTGACTACCTTGGGGAGCACTAGAAGTTACAGAAACAGGTTAAGATATAGAAGATGTAAGTAAAACTTTCAGCGTTCTACTCTTCAAATAAGAAGAGATCCAGAAATGTAAAGAATAAGGAAACCCAACGCAACCGAGTTTAAAAAGTAAAAGGTCATGACTTACCGAGTCAAATGCTTTACTGAAATCAGTATAAATGACATCAGTTTGCATTTTTCTCTGGAATGCATCATTAATAAAGAACGAAAATTCGAACAAGTTGGTCGTAGTGGACCGACTATTGATAAATCCATAATGAAAGGGGAACATTACAGATTTACAGAGATGTTGTAAGCTTGCTGAGATAATTTTCTCAAAAAGCTTTGGGATAGCGGACAACTTTGCAATACCCCTGTAATTAGATATATCAGATTGAGGACCTTTTATATGCAAGGGTATGATAAAAGACTTTTTCCCACGAGATGGAAACACCACGTTGGTAATTGAAATATTAAAGAGTTAAGTAAAGGATACAGTAAAGAAGTACTACATTCTCTCAATACACAACTTGGGATATTATCAGGTCCAGGCGAGTAGGAAACTTTAATGGCCCTAATAGCAGATATTAGGGAAGGTTCGGTGGTAGGGGGAGAAAAAATAATAGAAGAAGAATTAATATTATAGGTAAACGGAGAATTATCTGTAGGAATGGGGGAATAGGTGGATTGAAAAAATTTGCAAATAGATCAGCAGCAGCTAAGTTATTGTCTGCATTTTTAGAGACAAAGAAGACGTGTGGATTTACGTTTAGAATTAAAAAATATAATTAAATAATTTAGCGTTATATGCAGTTTGCAATATAATCAGAATAGTTAGGAATAGTTATATTTAATAAGGAGTTAAGTATTAGATAAAAGGAGTTTAAAGCGTTATCAATGTCCGATGCATGGACCAATCAGTTGCGGAAATCAGTTTATTAAGTAGAATATAATAACCTTTGCGAAAGCAATGGTGGGGCTCAGAGGATATAGGTACAGGTGTGCAAAAATGTTTAGATACATAGAGAAAAATTTCTAATGGGGGATGGTAAGGATCTTCAGGCACAGAAAAGGGCACTGACTTTGAGATGGAAGCATTCAGATAATCACTAGCAAAAACAAGATCTCAGGTTCTATTCATGTTGACTGGATGGATCAAGGTACGTAGTTTGAGGAGCTTAAAAATTACCCATCTATGGAGGGCAAATTAAAATCGCCCATCACAACGTTACCGTCATTGTCACGCGCTTGGGAAAATACTTCGTTTATACAGTCTATATGTTGCAAATAGACTGTATATCAGAAGCAGGAGAAATTATTTCAACGTTGATGTACTAAACGAGCAGTACACTCAAGTGGCCCAAACGACACCAAGCACGGGCTTGTTGACGCGCGGACAAACAGACAAAGACAGTTAAACATAGTACTAAAACTAGTTTCAAATACCAAAAACATTTAATTAACTACAATCAAGCGAAATGGGAAATTATTAAAGCGTTAAGAGAAGGAATGGACGAAATTTTAGATATAATATGAGACAGATTGTTATAATTAGAGCATAGAACTCGGAAAGGGTTATGGATAGCATAGTTAATACTAAAGGAGTAAAGAGAAAGAGGAAGGCAAGTTATGATCAGGACAGCAAAACCAATTTGGCTAATTAATTCAGACGAATCAGTTTCACCATTAATTAGTTTATGTAGAAAGACTACACCAAGCATTATTCTCCAATCAGAAAAAGAGGGGAGATTTAACAATAGAAGTCTACTGCGGTAAGGAAGCAAGCGAAAGTTAGTATTCCAGGTAAGACCCTGGAGGGCGAAGATCAGAAATTGTTTTTGTACCGATTCTACTCTGTCCTGTTGAATCTTTTATTGGGAACTCCATATACAAGACCCATATTCCAGAATAGGTCGAACAAGTGAAGTATAAAGCAATTTAGTAATATAGGGATCTTTAAATTCTTTCGACCAACGTTGTACGAAACCCAAGACGCCTAAGGCTCGATTAGCAATAGAAGCAATATGCTTGTCAAACTTCAGCTTTGGATCAAGAAGAATACCCAAATAAGTAACCATCTTTATACGTTCGATCTGGTTTACAATTAAGAACATAATTAAGTAAAAGGGGGGTTAGCCTACTAAACGACATAACTTTACATTTCCTACAATTAAGATAATTTACATCATGACTGAAAACTGTCAAGATCAGTTTGCAACCTAACACCAAGAAGACTGTCAGTGGCCGACATACATAGTTTATACAACGGCACACATCAGAACCCGAGAGTGATTTATTGCAGAAGGCAGGTCATTCCTAAAAAGCGTAAATAACAAGGGGCCAAGATGACTTCGTTGTGGTACTCCAGACAAAAATTCGAACAGGTTTAGATACTAAACCATTCAAGTAGACTTTTTGGGTTCTTAAATTTAAATAGCTTGCAATCCAAAGAATAAAGTTATTTGGAAAACCTAAAAGATGAAGTTTACGCAATAAAATGTGTTGATTAACTGAGTCAAAAACTTTACTAAAATCAGTGTAAATAACAACAGTTTGCATTTTATTTTGAAAACCAAGTATACAAATGAAGGTAATTCCAATAAGTTAGTGGTAGTAGATCTATATTTCACAAATCCATGCTGGCAGGGTAATATTATAGATCTACAAAGATATTGCAGCTGAGAAGTTATCAGTTTCTCAAAAGTTTTAGGAATAGCAGACAACTTAGATATACCTCTATAGTTAGTGACATCGGACTTGTTTCCTTTTGTAAAGGAATAATAAATAATATGTTTCATATTCTAGGAAAAGAGCATAACTCCACAAAAAGTTTAAATAAGTTATACAGTGGTTTCAAAAGACCTTCAGCGCAGTACCTAAGAACACATCCTGGTACTTCGTCCGGTCTCGGTGACAATTCGGGTTTTACAGCCTTTAGATCATTTAAAAGCGAGCTTTTAGTGATTAAAGGTCCAAAAATACAATAAGAGGTATTTACACGAAAGGGAAAAGCGAACCCGATTAATCAACTTGAGCGCTATATGTTGTTTGAAAAAATTCCGCAAATAAATCGGCCAAGGCCTGATTTGAATCAGCGGTCTTAATTGCAAAAAACACGGTAGATGGAAGTGTTGATGATCTTCGCTTAGAACTGACAAATAAATACAACTTTTCAGGTTTGTTAGACCTGCTTCGAGCACGAGTAAAGAGTTTAAAGTTGAATAAAAAATGGATATTGCACTGTCCAAGGCCCTGCACGCGTGCAGCCTGGACCAGTCAGTCAGTAATAAGAGCTGGAAAAATCAGTCAGAACGTTTGAGTTAGGACAAGAAATCCAATGTGTTCCGACAGTATTAAAATCATCAAGAAAACAAGAAAAGATCGATCAGAGAGCATAGATAAAACAGAATGTAGAGCAGAAGCATGTAAAAAATATACTGAGTTGTCTTAAGAAGGAGAAATATAAGAACATGCAATGTAAACACTTATAACACAAATACACATTTTGACAGCAACAAATTCATTATCAATACAACTATCGGTTATTACTACCTCCGAAGATAAATCCGCATCAATAGCGATAAGCACACCACCATCGATGCGTGGGGTACGATCCTTTCTATAAATGGACAATTTGTTAGAAAGAATTTTAGAATTATAAAAGGACAGGCTATTTAGATAAAGATTATTAAGTTTGCTACGAAGCCCTCTAGCATTCTGAGAGCCCAGAGATAGAGAGGATGTTAGTTTTATGAACTATCAGAACGCGAACGAGGTTGAGAAGGTCTAACAGATATAGATGAAGAGTAGGCAATACAACCGGAGTCCGATTTTTCTTTTTCACAATGTATTCCTTTACAATTATGTGATCAGGCCACAATTCTTTACAACAAATTTTGTTAAAATGATTGACCGGAACACTTATTTTAAACGACGATATGAAAAATTGATTTTTTCGGGCATCAGATTTGGCTATCAGGGGACAGCCTAGAAACAAAAATTTGTTTTTTTGGTGGAACACCTACATGGGTCTTTTTATCAGCAGCAGCAGTAACATTAGCAGACGCTACAGCGCTAGTTGATTGACCATTTGAGACAGTAGTGGTATCAACGCTGTCATGTGGAAGAACCCTGACAATCACCGAATCAGAAACTTCTTCGGTGTCAGAAAGAACAAATTCCATGGATAATGTAGCGTTATCAGAAGGAACAACATCCATTGACAATGCAACTTTATCAAGCCTACTGACCGTCGTATGAGTAGACGGGGTGGAAAGATTAATGAGGGCAGGAGCGGATGCAATAGGTGAAAATGGGGGAATTGAAAGCTCATTTGGGCCAATAGATTGCCTAAAATTGGCCTTTTTGCGCTTTGGAGACTCATTCAAGAGTTTCATGCCCTTAAAATTGGCATCCAAAGCTGAGATGCAATCGGACAGCTTTTTAAACTATCCGAACATTTTTCATGTGAAATATTATCAAATTAGAGGAAAATTTTAAATGTTAGATTAAAGAAAAAATATGAGACACTCTAGGGTTAATCACAAAAGATGCTGAATTTGAACATACAAAACAAAGAGCAACGAAAGACAAACACAAAGAGCGAGGGCGAGCGCGAGCGCGAACCGAAAGCACAATGGAATCTAACCACAGTGAAAAAACGGAACACCGCGACCAACACCAACAACAAAGCAAGAGAGCGCGTTGAGAGAGATGGAAAAAGAGCGCGATGAGCGACGTTAGAGCGCGAAAGACGCGGTGCACGAAAGACGCGGTGAACACCCAACCGATGTATCACACAAGCCGCTAACAAGTTAGTGCACAAAAATTACAATATAAAAACAGATTTAAACGAGAAAATAACGGAAAGCGAATGCGACGAATGGAACAGGTTACGCAAAGAGAAGATGAAGGAAAAGTTACTTTAACAGCAGCTATTTCAATATCGGAAGAAGAATTAAGGATTACGACTTCTAAATGAAGAGAAGATTTTATAGAAATTAAGATACCACCACTTCAACGAATCGATCGATCTTTCCTAAATATTACAAAATTGTTTAAAAAATTTCGCTATCAGGGATGGAGGAATTTAGCCAAGTTTCAGAAAAAACTATAATTTCAGACTCGAAAGAAGTGCTACACATATAAAAATGTTCGACTTTAGAAAGAACGCCTTTAACATATTGGAACTGTATAGAAAGAAAATCTAGTTTCTTGGAGTAGTATTAGGAAATATGTTTTTCAAGTGTTATTGCTGAAGGATGCGTTTGCTTTGTATATTCTGAGCGGGTATATTAAGTTTGTTCAAAAGTATGTAACGGGCAGAAGGAAGCATCTCCGACATCATAAAGTATATATATGATCACCATCAGCAGCCATGTCGAAATACCCTTGTCCGTCTGTCCGTGTAAAAAAAAGAATCTCAGAGATGGTAAGGGCTAGGACCTACAAATTTGGAATATAGACTCCTCATTAAGTCAGGCAATTTGAGTTTATGTAAAAAAAGTTTGGCATTCGGCACATTGCGCAATAAAGTCCCAGTCCATCTTACCTAATAAAAAAACATTTTTTTGCGCAGTGCCGAATGCCAAACTTTTTTTTCACAAAATTGGATATAAAATTTGCCAACTTTCCATTTTTTCACTATTTTTCAACGTTGATGGAAAATAAAAATAATATATATTTCTCTATATTTTCAAAATATGTTCATTGATTATTTCTTAACCTAATTTCAAAATTTCAGCTGCCCGATTTTTCCACTTTTTTTGAAACGTGTAAAATAAAGTCATGGTTTTAAAAATTGTGTTGCATACATCAAAGCATTTTTCCGAAGAAACTTGTTGCTACGGTCTTGTTTGCTTAAGATATAGGATTTATATTTTTCACTTTCTTATGTTTTAACTGACAATTAGTTTGATCTATTAGATTGAAAATGACATTTTCATTGGATTGCTTACCTGAGACCCCAGTCGGCCAAAGTCGGCTCCCAATATTTAGATACAGATACAGGATGCACAAATACATTACTCATTTAAATGAACGCACCTGAAATAGTAATTATTTTGGCGTAAAAATAGTCAAACTTTCCATCAGACAACAATATTGACTTATAGTCGCAACAGGTAGGCACAAATCATATTCTGGCACGCGCATAGTATCAAAATTTCATAATTTGACCTAATTCCTATGGCAGCTATATAATATAGTAGTCCGATTAAAGCCAAATTTGGCCAGGATATATAAGACTATCCCAGATGCATTTTCTGTAAGATTGGTTGAGATAACTCGTCCAAGAAAAAAGTTTTTCTTACTACAAATTGATTTTCGACTGATCGTTCCTATGGCAGCTATATTATATAGTGGTCCGATTACAACCAAACTTGGTCAGGATGTATAGGACCATCACAAATGCATATCCTGCTAGTTTGGTCGAGATATCTCAAACAAATCGCGATCCAAATTTTGAAGAAAATTAAAAATTAATAAAAAAAAGACCCAACCAATTTTTTTTTAATTTTTGGGTAGTAATTTTGAAATATAAAAACCCGAAAATAAAAACATAAAAAATAAAAAAATCTTTAAAAATAATATTTTTAACACCATAAAATTTACTTTTTCACATAATTTTACTTTGATAGCCTATAAGTAAGCTTCTAGAAAGCTTAGCACCATTTTTAAACACTTATTCTATAGGGTTACTTATTCTAAAGAGTTATCTATTATATGTCGTTTAAATTATTCAATTACCTTATTTGGTTCAATAGATATGATTTTTGCAACCTAAAAACTCTTTATTAATTGCTTTAACAATTAGACCTCTTAAGCAACCAAATTGTCCACTTTAAGTTAGTTCTAGTTTGACATCAATAAAGGCCAGTTGGCTTTTTTTTTTAATAAATCCTTAACCGAATTTTCTAATTTGTGTAAACTTTTTATTTTTACTGCCCTGCAGATGATTCAATAAGAATTTCAAGTGGATTTCCTACTAGAACCAGCCATAAATCCAACCAGAATTAACCTACAGAAGAAATTCATTTCTGAACAGTTGCAGCCGAAGCCTATGACGAAGTCACTAAAACATTTGAGTTTGTAGCGAAGTCTGCCGTGCGGTTTTATAAATTTATTGCAGAGAATTTTGGTCACGCATATGTAAAAGCGATTGAGGGTTTTTCATAAACTCGGATCGCAGAACTGTGAGCGCGCTGCACAAATTCTGTACACTTTCCTGTGTACACATGAGAGGCCAAAATTCTTTGTAGGAAATTTATAAAAAACCGCACGGCAGACTCCGCTACGAGCTCAACTGCTGACTCGAGGTCTAATATTGTCGATATGACAATTTATCAAAACAACACATCAATACACAAAACTCTTGCAGAGAGCAAGGCTTGGTATACAGCAGAGACCTGCACCAGTACACCGCAAACATACATGGTATTTTTCATACTCGAGCATTAAAGTACCGCGTCAAAAGTTGATGCGGTACCAATAATGATCTTCACAATTTGGTTTGGTATATTTTTTACTCATGTTTGCGCCCACCGGCTTAAACTAACTAAAAAGTACATCAAAACTAAACTTTAAGAAAAAACTTTAAAAATCGACAGCCTGTTCATGGTAATAAAATATACAATTACAATCACAATTTGTGTGTGTGCATATTGTCATATTCTACTATGTCATATTTGCCTCTGCCGAATTTCGGGCTGCGTGTTTTACTATGCGGTGTTAGAACAATAGAGCAAAATAAAGAAACAAAACAGAATGTGCGAGATCGGCGCTCAGAAAAATATCAGAGTACATTTTTGAGTACTTCTTTTTACACCGTATATTTTTTTGATCTGTCTGCGCCGCACTCACATACTTTGCGGTGTTTAAACACCGCAACCGAATTTTATGCGGTGTTAGTAGTACCGGCACCGCATTTCAAGTGTGTACACTAGTAGTGCTGAAATAAAGCACCGATGCCGGTCTCTGGTATACAGCGGTTTCAAGAGATGACAATCTCTATCATCAGTACCTTTGTGCTGGCTTGACCAGCGATCCAAGCTTAATGTCATATTTGAGACGCTAGAACCACGCTATCGCTATCTGAAACGCTAATCTAGCCCTTTGTGTGTTGTTGTTGTTGCTGTTATTGTGTTGAAACGCCATTGGCATTTGCTGTTCAATAACAATTTTTTGCATGTGCCCCGAATTGTGTATGCTCTTCTGAGTCAGTAGCAAGAGAGTGTTGCTCACCATTTCTGTTATTTCGGCGTGTCGATCGTTAATTGTTCAAAATAAAAATGTGTTTGATTTTGCAACCTTTTTACTTGTTAATAAGTGAGTTTTAAACAGCTGTATACAGCGCCTTGCTCCTTGCTTTCTGCAAGTGTTTTGTGTGATGCTGTGTTGTTTTTTATAAATTGTCATATCGACAATATTAGACCTCGAGTCAGCTATAACTCACTTATTAACGGTAAGAAGGTCGCAAAAACAAACACAAAAAGTTTTTACATATTTAAATTTAATAATTTTATTTGAGCACTGCTTTACAATTATTGATTACATTCTTATAATTACTTAAGCAAATATATATATTAACACTGCAAGGAAAGAAAAGCAAACAGTAATAAAAAATGTTGTATTTTATGTGTTTTTATATTTTACCTGGCATCACTGTGGACGGAAGTCCGCGCTAGTGACGAAATGGTGCGAAAGGCGACTAGCAATATATACAGGAAGAATGGAAAATTTGTATAACTGCCCGATCAGATCGAGTTATATACCGATCAAAAGGTACAGTCTTAGCTAACAAAAGCGCATACTAACACTTTTGGAAACTCACCTGGCTCGTGAGATAATCAGGTGAAAGTGGGCGGGGTGAAATTTTGATGATTGCTGCAAATAGGGCCGTTGGAGCCTTTCGGTAAATTTTCTTAATTTTCTACGATTCTTATCAAAAATACGCGTCGAATGACACCACCGTTCAGTGGTTCAAAAGATAATTAAAATTGAAATTGTTAGTGGTACGTACGTATGTATAAACAAGTCTTCTAAAAAAAACCTCTTTACGAGGTAAAATTCTAGTGACGATAACATTTCCATGCCCCAAAATTTCGTATATCCAATTTTGTGAAAAAAAAGTTTGGCATTCGGCACTGCGCAAAAAAATGTTTTTTTATTAGGTAAGATGGACTGGGACTTTATTGCGCAATGTGCCGAATGCCAAACTTTTTTTTCACAAAATTGGATATAGAAGATTTGTTTATACATACGTACAAAGATATGAACATAAATATGCCAGGTAAGTAAAATACAAAAACACAACAAATACAACTTTTTTAATTACTGTTTGCTTTTCTTTCTTTACAGTGTTAATATATATCTAAATTAGCTTAAGTAATTGTAGGAATGTAATCTATGATTGTAAAGCAATGCTTTAATAATATTATTAAATTTAAATATGCGTAACATTTTTATTTCTACTGCCGTGCAGATTTGCCGCTCCCTAGGGGTGGGGTAATTCAATAAGAATTCCAACAGGATTGCCTACTAGAACCAGCCAGAAATCCAACCAGAATTTCCCTACAGCTGAAATTCATTTATGAACAGTGTGCAGCCGAAGTCTATGACGAACTCACTAAAACGTTTGAGTTCGTAGCGGAGTCTGCCGTGCGGTTTTGTAAATTTCCTACAGAGAATTCTGATCACGTATGTATAAAAGCGAATGAGGGTTTTAAATAAGCTCGAATCGCAGAGCTGTGAGCGCGCTGTACGAGTTCTGTACACTTTTCTGTTCAAAATTTACCAGTAGGAAGTTATACATAAGACAACCGCTCCGATGCCGGCGTCACCGACAGCTCCGCGGATTTACGCTAAACTCAAAATTCCCAGCCGGGATTGCAGGCATGTGCTGACCAAATTCTCTGCAGCCGGTGCACATAAAATTTCAGGAATAAGTTGCACATCCCTGAAGCTATAAGCTGTCAGAGGCGCGCTCAGCAATCAGAATCGATCGCCTAAAGCCGTTAAATCCCTGCAGCCAAGTCAGCTACAAGCTGTCGCGTTTGCGCGAGTTCTACATAGCGTTTGGTTGCACAAAATGCTGGTCAGAATCGTTTGCTTCAAAGCAGAAGTTCTTTGCAGCCAAGTCAGCCATGGACTAACACATTTCTTTAAGTTCGATATAGCGTTCGGCAGTTCAAAACGCTGCAAAGAAATCTTACCAAGCTGTGTGAAATACACGCAGTTTTCATACTAACTACGGGGTCTCCGTCAGTCGATTATGATCGACTGTAGCACCGCGAGCGAGGCAAGCCGTGGGTTTGCGAGCGAAACGAGCAGGAGGTGGAGCCCCTAGCTAATCATTATTATTGTTAACTGAACATATACATTTTACTTTTACTAAAGCCTAATTTTCGACTGATTATTCCTATAGCAGCTATATTTTATAGAAGACCGATTTCAACCAAACTTGGTCGGAATGTATAGAACCGTCCTTTATGCATATTCTGTTAGATTTGTTGAGATATCCTTTAAATTGTCGTTTACCTACATACCAATTTTGAAGTCTCTAGCTCTTATAGTCTCTGAGATCTAGGCGCTCTTACAGACGGACGGACAGACTGACAGACAGACAGACGGACAGACGGACATGGCTAAATCGACTCGGCTGTTGATACTGATCAAGAATATATATACTTTATGGGGTCTGCCACGCCTCATTCTGCCTGTTACGCACATTTTTTTTTAAGACGAAGTTAATAGACCCCTGTACTTCTTTTAAGTACGGGGTCTAAAAAGGTTTTTCATACTAAGACTCTTATTTGGATTGATTGTTCCTTTTGCAGCTATATGATATAGCAGACCGATTTCAACTAAACTTGGTCAGAATTTATAAGATCACCCCAGATGCATATTATGTTAGATTGGTTGAGATATCTTTTAAATTGTCTTTTTAATTATGGCACTGGTAATTTCTGTCGTGAACATGCATAAACTAAGCAAGCAGTGTAAAGGTGTATATATGGTTAACAGATAATATCTTGTGTAATATTATGTGTCAAAAAACGCGGAATTCAATTGACTATAACAAATAACATATCTTAAAGTGATTTAAGGAGTAGATTATTTTTTCACCTGTAGACTTTTACCTATGTACTCCAGAAAATATTACAGGTATGCCTAAAAGATCTTCAAAATACCTTTTGAACGATATATTGAACATATCTGTAGCTTCCATCGTTTGGATACTAGGGTGGTTTTAAGTTTAGCAAATTTTAGCGATTTTTCGAAAAAGTCGTAGAACAAGTTTCTAATTTTATGATTGGGAATAGATCCACATTCACATATTTGAGATATTTCAACGCTTTGTAACAACAAACAGACAAACTGACTTTTCATCTCATTTTGGGAAGGCCACTAACAATTTCAATTTTAATTATCTTTTGAACCACTGAACGGTGGTGTCATTCGACGCGTATTTTTGATAAGAATCGTAGAAAATTAAGAAAATTTACCGAAAGGCTCCAACGGCCCTATTTGCAGCAATCATCAAAATTTCACCCCGCCCACTTTCACCTTATTATCTCACGAGCCAGGTGAGTTTCCAAAAGTGTTAGTATGCGCTTTTGTTAGCTAAGACTGTACCTTTTGATCGGTATATAACTCGATCTGATCGGGCAGTTATACAAATTTTCCATTCTTCCTGTATATATTGCTAGTCGCCTTTCGCACCATTTCGTCACTAGCGCGGACTTCCGTCCACAGTGATGCCAGGTAAAATATAAAAACACATAAAATACAACATTTTTTATTACTGTTTGCTTTTCTTTCCTTGCAGTGTTAATATATATATTTGCTTAAGTAATTATAAGAATGTAATCAATAATTGTAAAGCAGTGCTCAAATAAAATTATTAAATTTAAATATGTAAAAACTTTTTGTGTTTGTTTTTGCGACCTTCTTACCGTTAATAAGTGAGTTATAGCTGACTCGAGGTCTAATATTGTCGATATGACAATTTATAAAAAACAACACAGCATCACACAAAACACTTGCAGAAAGCAAGGAGCAAGGCGCTGTATACAGCTGTTTAAAACTCACTTATTAACAAGTAAAAAGGTTGCAAAATCAAACACATTTTTATTTTGAACAATTAACGATCGACACGCCGAAATAACTGAAATGGTGAGCAACACTCTCTTGCTACTGACTCAGAAGAGCATACACAATTCGGGGCACATGCAAAAAATTGTTATTGAACAGCAAATGCCAATGGCGTTTCAACACAATAACAGCAACAACAACAACACACAAAGGGCTAGATTAGCGTTTCAGATATTTTGTCGCTCTTGCGACCTAGAATTCTCAACTGGTTCTAGCGTCTCAAAGATGACATTAAGGTACTGATGATACAGATTGTCATCTCTTGAAACCGCTGTATACCAGAGACCGGCATCGGTGCTTTATTTCAGCACTACTAGTGTACACACTTGAAATGCGGTGCCGGTACTACTAACACCGCATAAAATTCGGTTGCGGTGTTTAAACACCGCAAAGTATGTGAGTGCGGCGCAGACAGATCAAAAAAATATACGGTGTAAAAAGAAGTACTCAAAAATGTACTCTGTTATTTTTCTGAGCGCCGATCTCGCACATTCTGTTTTGTTTCTTTATTTTGCTCTATTGTTCTAACACCGCATAGTAAAACACGCAGCCCGAAATTCGGCAGAGGCAAATATGACATAGTAGAATATGACAATATGCGCACACACAAATTGTGATTGTAATTGTATATTTTATTACCATGAACAGGCTGTCGATTTTTAAAGTTTTTTCTTAAAGTTTAGTTTTGATGTACTTTTTAGTTAGTTTAAGCCGGTGGGCGCAAACATGAGTAAAAAATATACCAAACCAAATTGTGAAGATCATTATTGGTACCGCATCAACTTTTGACGCGGTACTTTAATGCTCGAGTATGAAAAATACCATGTATGTTTGCGGTGTACTGGTGCAGGTCTCTGCTGTATACCAAGCCTTGCTCTCTGCAAGAGTTTTGTGTATTGATGTGTTGTTTTGATAAATTGTCATATCGACAATATTAGACCTCGAGTCAGCAGTTGAGCTCGTAGCGGAGTCTGCCGTGCGGTTTTTTATAAATTTCCTACAGAGAATTTTGGCCTCTCATGTGTACACAGGAAAGTGTACAGAATTTGTGCAGCGCGCTCACAGTTCTGCGATCCGAGTTTATGAAAAACCCTCAATCGCTTTTACATATGCGTGACCAAAATTCTCTGCAATAAATTTATAAAACCGCACGGCAGACTTCGCTACAAACTCAAACGTTTTAGTGACTTCGTCATAGGCTTCGGCTGCAACTGTTCAGAAATGAATTTCTTCTGTAGGTTAATTCTGGTTGGATTTATGGCTGGTTCTAGTAGGAAATCCACTTGAAATTCTTATTGAATCATCTGCAGGGCAGTAAAAATAAAAAGTTTACACAAATTAGAAAATTCGGTTAAGGATTTATTAAAAAAAAAGCCAACTGGCCTTTATTGATGTCAAACTAGAACTAACTTAAAGTGGACAATTTGGTTGCTTAAGAGGTCTAATTGTTAAAGCAATTAATAAAGAGTTTTTAGGTTGCAAAAATCATATCTATTGAACCAAATAAGATAATTGAATAATTTAAACGACATATAATAGATAACTCTTTAGAATAAGTAACCCTATAGAATAAGTGTTTAAAAATGGTGCTAAGCTTTCTAGAAGCTTACTTATAGGCTATCAAAGTAAAATTATGTGAAAAAGTAAATTTTATGGTGTTAAAAATATTATTTTTAAAGATTTTTTTATTTTTTATGTTTTTATTTTCGGGTTTTTATATTTCAAAATTACTACCCAAAAATTAAAAAAAAATTGGTTGGGTCTTTTTTTATTAATTTTTAATTTTCTTCAAAATTTGGATCGCGATTTGTTTGAGATATCTCGACCAAACTAGCAGGATATGCATTTGGGATGGTCCTATACATCCTGACCAAGTTTGGTTGTAATCGGACCACTATATAATATAGCTGCCATAGGAACGATCAGTCGAAAATCAATTTGTAGTAAGAAAAACTTTTTTCTTGGACGAGTTATCTCAACCAATCTTACAGAAAATGCATCTGGGATAGTCTTATATATCCTGGTCAAATTTGGTTTTAATCGGACTACTATATTATATAGCTGCCATAGGAATTAGGTCAAATTATGCAATTTTGATACTATGCGCGTGCCAGAATATGATTTGTGCCTACCTGTTGCGACTATAAGTCAATATTGTTGTCTGATGGAAAGTTTGACTATTTTTACGCCAAAATAATTACTATTTCAGGTGCGTTCATTTAAATGAGTAATGTATTTGTGCATCCTGTATCTGTATCTAAATATTGGGAGCCGACTTTGGCCGACTGGGGTCTCAGGTAAGCAATCCAATGAAAATGTCATTTTCAATCTAATAGATCAAACTAATTGTCAGTTAAAACATAAGAAAGTGAAAAATATAAATCCTATATCTTAAGCAAACAAGACCGTAGCAACAAGTTTCTTCGGAAAAATGCTTTGATGTATGCAACACAATTTTTAAAACCATGACTTTATTTTACACGTTTCAAAAAAAGTGGAAAAATCGGGCAGCTGAAATTTTGAAATTAGGTTAAGAAATAATCAATGAACATATTTTGAAAATATAGAGAAATATATATTATTTTTATTTTCCATCAACGTTGAAAAATAGTGAAAAAATGGAAAGTTGGCAAAACCCGATTCACCTGGAAAAGCAGTACACTTTTTTTGTATCATACACTTTATATATACATCAATCTATAGAACAAAAGAAATTTACGATTGTTCACTTAGTTTTCGCGATATTCTACCTGAAAGACGCCCAAATTACCTTAAAATTGTGTGTTTTCTGAAACACTGCAAAATCTGATGTTATTAAGGGTTACATATTTGTAATCGTTGAAGAATTCTCTACAAAATGGGTTTATTAAAAACTTCGTTTGCAAACATGATTTTTGATTTTTGCAACGTGATTTCGTCTACGGCGCCACTGTGCGATGTCGTCTCTGCCGCTGTTAACGTTGTTGCTCAGCCGTTGTCGCTGTAGCTCAACCGTTGTCGCTGATAGTATCCGATGTCTCTTGGTGCTGCCACGACTTGACCGTTGCGCAAGATATGCTGATGCAGCGCACGTGGTAGATGCGCTGCAGACGTAATTGGAACTTGTTGTTTTGACTTCGGGAGTTGATGAACTTGGTGTTCTTGGTTGGGCTGTTTACGTAAGGTGTGCTGACTGGAGGCGCATGTTGGATACGTTGCATGCACTGAGGCCGTGCTTGGCCGATAGCATGTGGTTGTTCATTGGTTTTGTAATATTTGGTGTTAACTCCGCCCCCTTTAAAAGGTTATTTCCTCATCGTCGATGCACACGATCCCCTTGAAGTCGCTTAGAAGGATGGTACCGGGCAAAAGCCCCTCGTGATCTGCTTCGTGCTGGCTGTTGATAATCTTACAATGCGGCGTGCGGCTATTTAGAAATGGGGTTATGCAAGTGTCGTAACTTAAATCTACTAAATTAGCTCTGTTACAAATTGTCTTATCATTATGGGTTTCACAATTTTCTTTTAGGCCGTAATTACTGTATTTACATTGAATGATTTTATTGTATTTAATATCGTTTATAGTTTTGCCTTTTTTTTACGGGTTTTAGAAGTGTGTCGATGCAATTTTCATTAATAACTAAAGGTATGCTAACGATGTACAACAGGCTTTTGCCGTTGGTAACTATCTTTACTTTGGAAAATTCGAATAGTTCCTCAATATTGATGAACGTAATATATTTATCGAATAGTTGTTCGATTCTATCAATCTTGGAATTTATAGTGTCTGTTTTTGAACAGTCCATTGCGTGAATAAGGTTGCTCAATTCTTCTTTTAGAATATATAATTTATATTTCAGTAAAGACGTTTTTTCATCGATGAAGTTTTTGTTCTCTGACGTTGCCTTTATAATATTGCTTGTTATTAAACTTAATTGTCTTTAATTACTTTATTTACAATTAATTGATTATTGTTAATTTCAAGTTGTTCATTGATTTTTATTTATGATGATTTATTTATCATGGTGGTCCGGTGAACCGGCCAACCATTTCCATGCGGTTCCCAAAGCATATATTGCCTTTGTTTTTCTTCCCAAAGGCTTAAGTCTTCTGAGGTCTGATTCTGCTTTCGAAAGTTCGAACGTAAGGAAGTGAGTTCTGTTTATTTCGTCAAGTCTGTTTGATATATCGCCGAACGCGGATTCGTATTCCTTGACATTGAATACATAACTATTTTAAATGACCCGTTTTGCAAAACGGTCATTCCCGTTTCAATCGGTATAAGTTGAGAGTGAGAGTAGTCTAGGATGGTAGCCAATCCGAAGCATGTTGGCAGAATAAACAACCTGGGAATGGATATTATATCTTGATATTATTCTTGTGTACGGTTTTTCCTGAGCGTGTTTCTATTGTTATTTTTCTATCTTCCTGAACTATCTCCTTTTTGTATCTCGGAGTAAGTTTTGACCCTAGTCTTTTATCTATCCTGACATAAACTAATTCCCCTACGTCATATTTTTTGTCGGATTATTTTTTTGGTTATGGTAGTTAAGATCGATTTTTTGTTTTTTGCTATTTATACCCTGTGCCCATTGAAAATTGTCAAAAAGGGTATAATGGTTTTGTGAAATGTATATAAAAGACAGAAGGAAGCATCTAGAAAGGCCAGAGAAGTCAAATAGGGTGCATTTTAAAAACTTACTTGATTCTCCTTATGTAGGAGGATCTTCGGTTGATATAAAGACCGTCTTGGACACGATCCAGCAGTCATGTTGTGAAAGCCTTAAACAAAGGCCAAACTAGACTACAAAATACAGTGAGTGGCAAATGGTCCATTGGTGACAAAAAAGTTATCAGAATTCTGTGGCACAGTTGCCGAATTTAAAAAGACAATATTCGGAATTTTTAGAGGAATATTTAAAATTGGGCCACATCGCCTACCCTTGGCTCGCGAAGTGGTGCGGCTACAGTCGAGTGTGCTTGATAGCCCCATATGTATTGCACGCCGTTAGGCACTCCGAAGGTTTGATGATGCGGCATTAAATTGTCGACTAATTGTTCGTTTTACACCTATAAGTGCTACTGAACGGATTTAAACCAAATTCGATCATACTTTTAAAAACAATATAAAATTCCCATTTCGTGAATTCTGTTGGGATACCTCAAAAAACAACAAACAATTTCATACTATATCTTAATTTTCGACTAACAGTTCCTATGGCAGCTATGATATAGTGTTCCGATTTCAACCCAATTTGATCAGGATAAAAGGTCCATCTCAAATGCATATCCTGTCAGTGTGATCGAGATATTTCAAACATCAAATAAGTTTTTCATACTAAAACTTGATTTTGGGCTGATCGTTCCTTTGGCGATTATATGATATATTTGTCCGATTTAAACCAAATTTGATCAGGATATATAGGACCATCTCAAATGCATATAAAGTCAGTTTGGTCTAGACATTTCAAACAACAAAAAAGATTTTCAAGCCAAAACTTGATTTTTGACTGATTGTTCCTATGGCAGCTATATGATATAGTGGTCCTATTTCAACCAAATTTGATCAGGATGAATAGGACCATTTCAAATGTATATCCTGTCAGTTTGGTCGAGATATTTTAAGCAACAAAAACGTTTTTCTTACTAAAACTTGATTTTGGACTGATTGTGCCTATGACAGCTATATGATATAGTGGTCTGATTTAAACGAAATTTGACCAAAATGTATAGGGCCATTCCACATGCATATCCTATCAGTTTAGTCGAGATATTTCAAACAACAAAAAAGTTGTTCATACTAAAACTTTATTTTCGACTGATTTTTCCTATGGCAGCTACATAATATAGTGGTCCGATCCAAATTTTAAAACAAACTTGATCTGCGCCCGCTATCCAGGAGCCTACTTACCAAGTTTTAAGTCTCTAGCTCTTATAGTCTCTGAGATCCTTTGACTCAAACAGACGGACAGACAGACGGGGATGGATCAATTGATTCGGCTATTGATACTGATCAAGAATATATATAATTTATAGGGTCGGAAATGCTTCCTTCTGCCTGTTAAATACACAAAACCATAATACCCTTTTTGACCATTTTCAATAGGCACAGGGTATAAACATAGTTTTCAAAGTACTACTTGCAACACCACTGTGTTTTTAAGCCAGATAGTACAACAACAAAGGTAAGGGTGTTTTCTGATGCATCTGGTTAAACACAACCAATGTGTCCCTAAATGATACTCTTCATACTGAACCCAAATTGCAAGAGGTCCTAAACACAAATATGCAATTTCAACAGTTATTGAAAAAATGTACAGGCAGACTTGAGTTCAAAAAGAAGATCAAAATTACCAATTGATATTTTGGCGGCGGAATCCTCAAGAACCGTTGACAACATATGCACTGTTTCGTCGGGGGGCAGAAGTTCCAAAAAAAAAAAAAAAAAAAAAAAAAAAAAAAAAAAAAAAAAAAAAAAAAAAAAAAAAAAAAAAAAAAAAAAAAAAAAAAAAAAAAAAAAAAAAAAAAAAAATAGGATCCATCCGAATACGGTGCTTTGGGCTAGCGGAAGGCCACCTTGGCTGGGCATGAAGCCCTCGCGGAGAATGTTGCGAAAGACATCCGATCCCAACACCATGGCAACGGTGCTCGGCCGATGGAACTGCTCATCTGCGAGCGCTAGGTTCTGAAAGCGCTCGCGCACTCCGTCCCCCAACGCCCGCAGAGGAGTCCGGAATTGGAGATCCGGTTCCATTTTAAGGACAGCTTCGCTACCCGGTCCTCGCCTACGCTGATATGCCGCAGCTTCATGGTCAACGCGAGTGAGGCGCGCATGGATCGATGAGGGCCCGGAGGTCAAACGTCGTCTCCCCATTATACACGCTTACCAACGCCGTGGGCAGCACATTCAAGCTCTTTAGTTGCAACAGTGAGGCCAGCGTAGGCGGATTCCTAGAGCCGGAGGGAGACCAGGAGGTGGACGGAGACCGAGAGCGTGCCGGCGCGGGACGAACTGCTTCGTAGATATGGAGCAAGGTATAATGTGGCTCACGGCAGACGCGACATCTATTGCGACTTCGGCAGGATAGCTCGGAGTGCTGGTGCGCTAAACAGTTTGCGCAGTACTTATTTACTAACACCGCTCGGAGCCGCTTCTCCGCCGTAAGACGCAGAAAGCGGTTGCAGTTGCGCAGCGGGTGAAAGCCGCGACAGACTCGGCAGCGGAAGAACGCAGTTCCTCGAGTACGTCTGTCATCCAACGTTTGGGCGTGGGACCTGCGGGGTGCCATTGTAAAGAAAATTGGGCTATGTGCTGGAAATAGAAAATAGTGGAGTTATTAATGATTCAGTTCTTGAACAATTATCGTTGCTTAGGAGTGTTCGGATCGACGGGACGAAAAAAGAGCTTGACTATTGGCTGTTTGACAACTCCGTGAGAGGTCTGGACATCGACAACACGGACCTTATCGTCAGCTCCGGGATAAACAGCAAGAACGCGTCCGAGTCACCATTCGTTCGAGGGGAGATTATCTTCTTTGACGATTACTAAATCGCGAACTTGGAGGTTTCTAACTTTGTTGCGCTTGTGCAACTCTTTCAAATACACTTCTTTCCAGCGATTGCAGAACTGCTGGTTGACCGCCTTCAGCCGCTGCCATTGGTTTATGATAGACATAGCTAATTCTTCAAACGTATATTTTGAGACGGATGTCGATTTGTGGAATAAAGTCTTAAAACTTTTCACCGCTGCTTCCCACAGGCCGTCCATATGTTGAGCGCCTGGTGGATTGAAGTGCCATGAAAGCCTATGATGGCTGAATTTGGAAACAACGAGAGCCTTGGTAGCTTCTAGAAAGTCGCGTGTGAGAATCTTGGATGCACCTACGAAGTTTTTCCGTTGTCGGAATGCATACGGTATGGACAGCCGCGACTCACTGCGAACCTCGCGAAGTCGGCCAAAAGTTTCTCAGAAGTCAAATCAGAGGTGGGCTTTAAGTGAATGGCCCTGGTGCTAAAACACACAAAAACACAGACATAGCTCTTGATGATTGTTGATTGGACCTGCAAAATCAACACCCGTGTGATAGAAGGCTCTCGAGAACGTGGCCCATTCGGTTGGCAGATCACCCATCATCTGTACTTGGAGTTTCTTCCGATGTACGAATCATACCCTGCAGGAATGCACAATAGACTTGAGAAGAGTTTTTAATTTGGAAATCCAGTATTTGGCTCGGATAAGCCTTATCATTAATTGATTTCCTTCGTTAAGGGAAATCGCATGAACGATCTGGACCAAAAGCCGTGTAAAATGGCAGTTGTACGGGACTAAAATCGGATGTCGCTCATCGTAGCTGAGGGATACTGATGCTTTCAGTCGCCCACAAGAGCGGAGGATACGATTTTGGTCTAGATATGAAATTAGGTTAAGGATCTTGCTCGAACTTGCCACTTGCTTCTTGTCATGCAAGCAGTCATACTCGGTTGGATATTCTTTCCGCTGAAAGCAACGCAGGAATAAATCATGTGCTTCGGAAAGTTCATGATTGGAAAGATCGATCGAAAGAGCGGAACATAATTTCCGCGAGCGCTTAACCGCTGAACCGCAAAACATAATCTATGACCTTTAGAGCTTTATTAAATTTGGAAAAACCGATAAAAACTTCACAGGGGGGCATTTGTGCGACATTGCACTTGATCGCACGTTGCTCAGGAATTGGATCTGGCATTTCTGCATTGGAAGCGGGCCACGTCTTTTGAGGACACAACAACCATTCAACATCGTTGCCAAACAGCTGAGGAACTCAGACCGAAGCTAGATCAGCGAGGAGTACGGCGCCACACATTTCTAACCGTGGCAAGGAAACCGTGACTGGAGCAACTCTGGTCTTGGATGTCAGAAGATGACAAGAGACCTGACCATTTAGTTCAATGCGCACGTAAACAACTTGGATTCTTGGATGACAGCATCATATTCGTGTTTTAGGAGTGGGGATTTTAGCAGTCGGTGCTCATTTTTTTATGAATTGAGCCTTTGCGATGGATCTGGAATGCTCCAATTAAATGCAATTTGGATCTCTAAATGGCACAGTCACCATATATCTGCCGCTATCGTCTCTTCTCGTTTGACAACTCCGTGAGAGGTCTGGACATCGACAACACGGACCTTATCGTCAGCTCCGGGATAAACAGCAAGAACGCGTCCGAGTCACCATTCGTTCGAGGGGAGATTATCTTCTTTGACGATTACTAAATCGCGAACTTGGAGGTTTCTAACTTTGTTGCGCTTGTGCAACTCTTTCAAATACACTTCTTTCCAGCGATTGCAGAACTGCTGGTTGACCGCCTTCAGCCGCTGCCATTGGTTTATGATAGACATAGCTAATTCTTCAAACGTATATTTTGAGACGGATGTCGATTTGTGGAATAAAGTCTTAAAACTTTTCACCGCTGCTTCCCACAGGCCGTCCATATGTTGAGCGCCTGGTGGATTGAAGTGCCATGAAAGCCTATGATGGCTGAATTTGGAAACAACGAGAGCCTTGGTAGCTTCTAGAAAGTCGCGTGTGAGAATCTTGGATGCACCTACGAAGTTTTTCCGTTGTCGGAATGCATACGGTATGGACAGCCGCGACTCACTGCGAACCTCGCGAAGTCGGCCAAAAGTTTCTCAGAAGTCAAATCAGAGGTGGGCTTTAAGTGAATGGCCCTGGTGCTAAAACACACAAAAACACAGACATAGCTCTTGATGATTGTTGATTGGACCTGCAAAATCAACACCCGTGTGATAGAAGGCTCTCGAGAACGTGGCCCATTCGGTTGGCAGATCACCCATCATCTGTACTTGGAGTTTCTTCCGATGTACGAATCATACCCTGCAGGAATGCACAATAGACTTGAGAAGAGTTTTTAATTTGGAAATCCAGTATTTGGCTCGGATAAGCCTTATCATTAATTGATTTCCTTCGTTAAGGGAAATCGCATGAACGATCTGGACCAAAAGCCGTGTAAAATGGCAGTTGTACGGGACTAAAATCGGATGTCGCTCATCGTAGCTGAGGGATACTGATGCTTTCAGTCGCCCACAAGAGCGGAGGATACGATTTTGGTCTAGATATGAAATTAGGTTAAGGATCTTGCTCGAACTTGCCACTTGCTTCTTGTCATGCAAGCAGTCATACTCGGTTGGATATTCTTTCCGCTGAAAGCAACGCAGGAATAAATCATGTGCTTCGGAAAGTTCATGATTGGAAAGATCGATCGAAAGAGCGGAACATAATTTCCGCGAGCGCTTAACCGCTGAACCGCAAAACATAATCTATGACCTTTAGAGCTTTATTAAATTTGGAAAAACCGATAAAAACTTCACAGGGGGGCATTTGTGCGACATTGCACTTGATCGCACGTTGCTCAGGAATTGGATCTGGCATTTCTGCATTGGAAGCGGGCCACGTCTTTTGAGGACACAACAACCATTCAACATCGTTGCCAAACAGCTGAGGAACTCAGACCGAAGCTAGATCAGCGAGGAGTACGGCGCCACACATTTCTAACCGTGGCAAGGAAACCGTGACTGGAGCAACTCTGGTCTTGGATGTCAGAAGATGACAAGAGACCTGACCATTTAGTTCAATGCGCACGTAAAGGGCTGCCCCATAAGCATGTTGTGAAGCATAGCAAAAGCCGTGAAATTGAACTTTTTGGACCTCGCGTTTTGTAAATGAGCTTTTAGCTAACAACTCGGAAGGTGCGAAAAGGAATTCATCGGAGTTCGCTTGCCATAGAATGCCAAGAGTTTTTGCAATGCTGGCTTCTTCAATTTCCATAAAGTCAGCTCGTAAGAGTTGTTCCTTTGGAATTTGGTCCAACAGACCTTTCTGATTCGCCGTCCATTTCCTCAAGGGAAAACCAGCCGACTCAAATGCTTGCGAAGCTTACGGATTGCTAGCGCCCTTTCGAGTGCGCCCCTGCAAGCACATCGTTTACATACATATATTTTGAAACAATGCCACTTGCAAGCGGATATTGAACTTTCATGTCGTTGGATAATTTCTTAAAGACACGAAGAGCCAGGAATGGTGCACAATTGACACCAAAGGTGACAGTGTTTAGCTCGTAATCGCATATGTTGCCTTTAGAATCACGGAATAGGCGAATGGGACCTGGAGACAAAACGTCGTTCAGACTTACACCATTAGTAGATTTGCTCGAAGCATTGAAAACAACATGGACTTTTGTAGTAGTGCTTTCTGGCTTAATGACGGCATGGTGAGGAAGATAAAAATTCTGCGAGCCTTGCTCTGTGCGAAGAACCTGCTTCTTGTGGCCCAGATCGGCGTATTCTTGGATGACAGCATCATATTCGTGTTTTAGGAGTGGGGATTTTAGCAGTCGGTGCTCATTTTTTTATGAATTGAGCCTTTGCGATGGATCTGGAATGCTCCAATTAAATGCAATTTGGATCTCTAAATGGCACAGTCACCATATATCTGCCGCTATCGTCTCTTCTCGTTGTTTTCTGGAAATTCTGCTCACAAAGGGTCTCAGATTCCTCGGCCACATTCTCCGGAAGATCCTCCACCTCCCAAAACTTTGTGAGCTGCTCGTCAAGTGCCGTATCTTGGCAGACTGCAACCTGCGTGGAGAGATTGGAATTGCTCGGAATCGAGCTTGTCAGGATACTGCCGAAGATTGTTTCTTGGCCTACGAGGGTGCCGCAAATTTTGGCCGGAAACCGCTCAACAGAATAGAAGGCAAAACATCAGCTCCAATGAGCACATCGATTTGAGCACTTTTCAAGAAATGTGGATCAGCGAGCCTCATATCGGTCAAGCCTGATAAAACCCAGTCCTGAATGGAGCAAGCCGGCAAATCTCCTGCAAGCTTTGGAAGGACATAGACCGACACATCAATCTGCAATTGCAGTCTGTCTGACGGAACAATACGGAAATGGCAAAGCTTCCGTGCTTGGGCTGCAACAGCTTCGTTAAGTCCGGAAACATGAGCATTTACCGTTTGGTGAGGCATTCTCATCAACTTAACCATTCGTTCGGAAATGAACGTGGCCTCTGACCCGGAATCGATTAAAGCACGGGCTGGATAATTAACACCTAAGTGTGAAATCTGTATCAAGGCAGTGCCTAAGAGTACACCTTGCGTGCTTGTCGCAAAAAAGTTCTGCACATTTGCAAGTGTCTGCGAAGAGGAAGAAGTGGACTGTATGTTTACTTGTGTGTGGGAATTAGAGGCGACTGCTGGGGAGTCGTGCTCATGAAGCAAAGTATGATGACGTCCCTTGCACTTATAACAATTAAGCGCACTCTGACACTACAGAGAAATCCCTCGGACTCAAAGAATTCACCCTCGTTGCTTTTCTCGACATAGAGGGCACTTTCAACAACGTTTTCCCGACAGCGATTACTGAAGCACTGTTGGACCTGGGGATCGAAAGCCGGCTAGCGGGATTAATCAGCCTTACATGCAGGGCTGTGACATCCACACTTGGCTCTTCGACTCTCGCAAGGTACGTCAGCAGAGGAACTCTCCAAGGGGGAGTGCTCTCGCCACTACTATGGAACCTTGTGGTGAATAAGCTACTTTGTGACATAAAAAGAGGTGGTTGCAAGATAATTGCCTACGCGGACGACCTTGCAGTGATCTTCACCCGGAAATATCCCCAGACTTTTTGCGATCTTATGACGGTCAAACTAAATAGGTTGGCCACCTGGGCCGATAAATGTGGCCTAGGGGTAAATCCTGATAAACAGAACTGGTCCTCTTTTCAAGACGATACAAGATCCCCTCTCTTTTCCCCACAAAACTAAAAAATTCCGTTCTATCCTTCAGCGACAGTGCTAGATACTTGGGATTAGTACTGGATAGGAAATTGAACTGGAAACTAACCATACAGGAAAGATGTAGGAAAGCGACAATCGCACTCAACATCTGTAGAAAGGCAATAGGTATTAAATGGGGTATGTCCGTATATCGTTCGCTGGCTCTACATAGCTATAGTCAGGCCAATCCTGTTACACGGGATCTTAGTTTGGTGGCCTGCCTTATCAAGGAAATCCACCTCAAAACTCGAGAATGGTGGAAGTGTGCGTCACGGGTGGCATGAACACGACACCAAGTGAGGCACTTGAGGCCATTCTAAATATACCGCCAATCCAACAATGTAGCGCAGAAATCTCTACCCTGGCAGCTATTTGACACTGACTACCCTGACTCTGACTCCTCAATCCTCCTGCACAACAAGGATATCCCACCGATAACGGACTACTGCATGCCAACCGAGCAAATGACTACCCCGTTCCATTCGCTCATGCCTCGGAGAGAGAAGTGGGCTGCGGCGCTCTATCCTTCTACACTGATGGTTCTAAGCTAAGCCACCAGGTAGGAGGAGGTGTATACTCTCTACAACTTGGTATAAATCACTCTTTTAGACTTCCTGTTCACTGCAGTGTTTTCCAAGCCGAAATTTTAGCAATTAACGAAGCCCTCACTATCCTTAAGAACTGTAATGCCACCTCTGTTTCTATAAACATATATAGCGACAGTCAAGCGGCTATTAAGTCCATAGCAGCGACCACTACCAAATCTATTTCGGCAGAGATGGCAGAACATTTCGATATATGCCTAATAATGGTATCTGGGCATCAGGACATCTCAGGCAATTGCATAGCAAACGAGTTGGCTAGAAGGGGCACTACTGAAATCCTCCTTTCGGATAAAGAAGATACAAGTATGCCTCTAGCGACCTGTAAACTATTGCTCCGCACCAAATCAGACATGATAAGTACCACACGATGTGAAACCACTCCGGTTGGCCGCGTGGCCCGACAAACTTGGCCTCATATAGACAAGGATCGAACCTCAGATTTGTGTAATCTCACCAGAAGCGACTCTCAGAAGAATCTCCGGAGAACTTCTTCTGCTCCTGCCCGGCTCTCAGCAACAGAAGACTCCGTGCTCTGGGTAAACCCTTCCTAAACGACCTAGGCGATCTTGCCTTATTGTCACCACGCGAAATTGCAAAATTCATGAAGTCATCGAACTGGACTCCCTTTTGACTCAGTTATTTTAAGTCTACACGCAGGCAGAAAGGATTCACAGATCCGGGGAATCACAATGGGCCCATCCGGGCCTAAGTGCGTCGTTACGGCACCCTATCTAACCTTCACGGTACGAATCCCATATTCCGTTTCTCTTCGCTCTGTTGAAGATAGGATCCATCCGAATACGGTGCTTTGGGCTAGCGGAAGGCCACCTTGGCTGGGCATGAAGCCCTCGCGGAGGATGTTGGGAAAGACATCCGATCCCAACACCATGGCAACGGTGCTCGGCCGATGGAACTGCTCATCTGCGAGCGCTAGGTTCTGAAAGCGCTCGCGCACTCCGTCCCCCAACGCCCGCAGAGGAGTCCGGAATTGGAGATCCGGTTCCATTTTAAGGACAGCTTCGCTACCCGGTCCTTGCCTACGCTGATATGCCGCAGCTTCATGGTCAACACGAGTGAGGCGCGCATGGATCGATGAGGGCCCGGAGGTCAAACTTCGTCTCCCCATTATACACGCTTACCAACGCCGTGGGTAGCACATTCAAGCTCTTTAGTTGCAACAGTGAGGCCAGCGTAGGCGGATTCCTAGAGCCAGAGGGAGACCGGGAGGTGGACGGAGACCGAGAGCGTGCCGGCGCGGGACGAACTGCTTCGTAGATATGGAGCAAGGTATAATGTGGCTCACGGCAGACGCGACATCTATTGCGACTTCGGCAGGATGGCTCGGAGTGCTGGTGCGCTAAACAGTTTGCGCAGTGCTTATTTACTAACAGCGCTCGGAGCCGCTTCTCCGCCGTAAGACGCAAAAAGCGGTTGCAGTTGCGCAGCGGGTGAAAGCCGCGACAGACTCGGCAGCGGAAGAACGCAGTTCCTCGAGTACGTCTGTCATCCAACGTTTGGGCGTGGGACCTGCGGGGTGCCATTGTAAAGAAAATTGGGCTATGTGCTGGAAATAGAAAATAGTGGAGTTATTAATGATTCAGTTCTTGAACAATTATTGTTCCTTAGGAGTGTTCGGATCGACGGAACGAAAAAAGAGCTTGACTATTGGCTGTTTGACAACTCCGTGAGAGGTCTGGACATCGACCACACGGACCTTATGGTCAGCTCCGGGATAAACAGCAAGAACGCGTCCGAGTCGCCATTCGTTCGAGGGGAGATTATCTTCTTTGACGATTACTAAATCGCGAACTTGGAGGTTTCTATCTGAAAATTGGCATTTGTTGCGCTTGTGCAACTCTTTCAAATACTCTTCTTTCCAGCGATTGCAGAACTGCTGGTTGATCGCCTTCAGCCGCTGCCATCGGTTTATGATAGACATAGCTAATTCTTCAAACGTATATTTTGAGACGGATGTCGATTTGTGGAATAAAGTCTTAAAACTTTTCACCGCTGCTTCCCACAGGCCGTCCATATGTTGAGCGCCTGGTGGATTGAAGTGCCATGAAAGCCTATGATGGCTGAATTTGGGAAGAACGAGAGCCTTGGTAGCTTCTAGAAAGTCGCGTGTGAGAATCTTGGATGCACCTACGAAGTTTTTCCGTTGTCGGAATGCATACGGTATGGACAGCCGCGACACACTGCGAACCTCGCGAAGGCGGCCAAAAGTTTCTCAGAAGTCAAATCAGAGGTGGGCTCTAAGTGAATGGCCCTGGTGCTAAAACACACAAAAACACAGACATAGCCCTTGATGATTGTTGATTGGACCTGCAAAATCAACACCCGTGTGATAGAAGGCTCTCGAGAACGTGGCCCATTCGGTTGGCAGATCACCCATCATCTGTACTTGGAGTTTCTTCCGATGTACGAATCATACCCTGCAGGAATGCACAATAGACTTGAGAAGAGTTTTTAATTTGGAAATCCAGTATTTGGCTCGGATAAGCCTTATCATTAATTGATTTCCTTCGTTAAGGGAAATCGCATGAACGATCTGGACCAAAGGCCGTGTAAAATGGCAGTTGTACGGGACTAAAATCGGATGTCGCTCATCGTAGCTGAGGGATACTGATGCTTTCAGTCGCCCACAAGAGCGGAGGATACGATTTTGGTCTAGATATGAAATTAGGTTAAGGATCTTGCTCGAACTTGCCACTTGCTTCTTGTCATGCAAGCAGTCATACTCGGTTGGATATTCTTTCCGCTGAAAGCAACGCAGGAATAAATCATGTGCTTCGGAAAGTTCATGATTGGAAAGATCGATCGAAAGAGCGGAACATAATTTCCGCGAGCGCTTAACCGCTGAACCGCAAAACATAATCTATGACCTTTAGAGCTTTATTAAATTTAGAAAAAACGATAAAAAAACTTCACAGGGGGGCAATTGTGCGACATTGCACTTGATCGCACGTTGCTCAGGAATTGGATCTGGCATTTCTGCATTGGAAGCGGGCCACGTCTCTTGAGGACACAACAACCATTCCACATCCATTCAACATCGTTGCCAAACAGCTGAGGAATTCAGACCGAAGCTATATCAGCGAGGAGTACGGCGCCACACATTTCTAACCGTGGCAAGGAAACCGTGACTGGAGCAACTCTGGTCTTGGATGTCAGAAGATGACAAGAGACCTGACCATTTAGTTCAATGCGCACGTAAAGGGCTGCCCCATAAGCATGTTGTGAAGCATAGCAAAAGCCGTGAAATTGAACTTTTTGGACCTCGCGTTTTGTAAATGAGCTTTTAGCTAACAACTCAGAAGGTGCGAAAAGGAATTCATCGGAGTTCGCTTGCCATAGAATGCCAAGAGTTTTTGCAATGCTGGCTTCTTAAATTTCTATAAAGTCAGCTCGTAAGAGTTGTTCCTTTGGAATTTGGTCCAACACACCTTTCTGATTCGCCGTCCATTTCCTCAAGGGAAAACCAGCCGACTCAAGTGCTGTACGAAGCTTACGGATTGCTAGCGCCCTTTCGAGTGCGCCCCTGCAAGCACATCGTTTACATACATATATTTTGAAACAATGCCACTTGCAAGCGGATATTGAACTTTCATGTCGCTGGATAATTTCTTAAAGACACGAAGAGCCAGGAATGGTGCACAATTGACACCAAAGGTGACAGTGTTTAGCTCGTAATCGCATATGTTGCCTTTAGAATCACGGAATAGGCGAATGGGACCTGGAGACAAAACGTCGTTCAGACTTACACCATTAGTAGATTTGCTCGAAGCATTGAAAACAACATGGACTTTTGTAGTAGTGCTTTCTGGCTTAATGACGGCATGGTGAGGAAGATAAAAATTCTGCGAGCCTTGCTCTGTGGGAAGAACCTGCTTCTTGTGGCCCAGATCGGCGTATTCTTGGATGACAGCATCATATTCGTGTTTTAGGAGTGGGGATTTTAGCAGTCGGTGCTCATTTTTTTATGAATTGAGCCTTTGCGATGGATCTGGAATGCTCCAATTAAATGCAATTTGGATCTCTAAATGGCACAGTCACCATATATCTGCCGCTATCGTTTCTTCTCGTTGTTTTCTGGAAATTCTGCTCACAAAGGGTCTCAGATTCCTCGGCCACATTCTCCGGAAGATCCTCCACCTCCCAAAACTTTGTGAGCTGCTCGTCAAGTGCCGTATCTTGGCAGACTGCAACCTGCGTGGAGAGATTGGAATTGTTCGGAATCGAGCCTGTCAGGATACTGCCGAAGATTGTTTCTTGGCCTACGAGGGTGCCGCAAATTTTGGCCGGAAACCGCTCAACAGAATAGAAGGCAAAACATCGGCTCCAATGAGCACATCGATTTGAGCACTTTTCAAGAAATGTGGATCAGCGAGCCTCATATCGGTCAAGCCTGATAAAACCCAGTCCTGAATGGAGCAAGCCGGCAAATCTCCTGCAAGCTTTGGAAGGACATAGACCGACACATCAATCTGCAATTGCGGTCTGTCTGACGGAACAATACGGAAATGGCAAAGCTTCCGTGCTTGGGCTGCAACAGCTTCGTTATGTCCGGAAACATGAGCATTTACCGTTTGGTGAGGCATTCTCATCAACTTAACCATTCGTTCGGAAATGAACGTGGCCTCTGACCCGGAATCGATTAAAGCACGGGCTGGATAATTAACACCTAAGTGTGAAATCTGTATCAAGGCAGTGCCTAAGAGTACACCTTGCGTGCTTGTCGCAAAAAAGTTCTGCACATTTGCAAGTGTCTGCGAAGAGGAAGAAGTGGACTGTATGTTTACTTGTGTGTGGGAATTAGAGGCGACTGCTGGGGAGTCGTGCTCATGAAGCAAAGTATGATGACGTCCCTTGCACTTATAACAATTAAGCGCACTCTGACACTACAGAGAAATCCCTCGCACTCAAAGAATTCACCCTCGTTGCTTTTCTCGACATAGAGGGCACTTTCAACAACGTTTTCCCGACAGCGATTACTGAAGCACTGTTGGACCTGGGGATCGAAAGCCGGCTAGCGGGATTAATCAGCCTTACATGCAGGGCTGTGACATCCACACTTGGCTCTTCGACTCTCGCAAGGTACGTCAGCAGAGGAACTCTCCAAGGGGGAGTGCTCTCGCCACTACTATGGAACCTTGTGGTGAATAAGCTACTTTGTGACATAAAAAGAGGTGGTTGCAAGATAATTGCCTACGCGGACGACCTTGCAGTGATCTTCACCCGGAAATATCCCCAGACTTTTTGCGATCTTATGACGGTCAAACTAAATAGGTTAGCCACCTGGGCCGATAAATGTGGCCTAGGGGTAAATCCTGATAAACAGAACTGGTCCTCTTTTCAAGACGATACAAGATCCCCTCTCTTTTCCCCACAAAACTAAAAAATTCCGTTCTATCCTTCAGCGACAGTGCTAGATACTTGGGATTAGTACTGGATAGGAAATTGAACTGGAAACTAACCATACAGGAAAGATGTAGGAAAGCGACAATCGCACTCAACATCTGTAGAAAGGCAATAGGTATTAAATGGGGTATGTCCGTATATCGTTCGCTGGCTCTACATAGCTATAGTCAGGCCAATCCTGTTACACGGGATCTTAGTTTGGTGGCCTGCCTTATCAAGGAAATCCACCTCAAAACTCGAGAATGGCGAAAGTGTGCGTCACGGGTGGCATGAACACGACACCAAGTGAGGCACTTGAGGCCAATCTAAATATACCGCCAATCCAACAATGTAGCGCAGAAATCTCTACCCTGGCAGCTATTTGACACTGACTACCCTGACTCTGACTCCTCAATCCTCCTGCACAACAAGGATATCCCACCGAGAACGGACTACTGCATGCCAACCGAGCAAATGACTACCCCGTTCCATTCGCTCATGCCTCGGAGAGAGAAGTGGGCTGCGGCGCTCTATCCTTCTACACTGATGGTTCTAAGCTAAGCCACCAGGTAGGAGGAGGTGTATACTCTCTACAACTTGGTATAAAGCACTCTTTTAGACTTCCTGTTCACTGCAGTGTTTTCCAAGCCGAAATTTTAGCAATTAACGAAGCCCTCACTATCCTTAAGAACTGTAATGTCACCTCTGTTTCTATAAACATATATAGCGACAGTCAAGCGGCTATTAAGTCCATAGCAGCGACCACTACCAAATCTATTTCGGCAGAGATGGCAGAACATTTCGATATATGCCTAATAATGGTATCTGGGCATCAGGACATCTCAGGCAATTGCATAGCAAACGAGTTGGCTAGAAGGGGCACTACTGAAATCCTCCTTTCGGTTAAAGAAGATACAAGTATGCCTCTAGCGACCTGTAAACTATTGCTCCGCACCAAATCAGACATGATAAGTACCACACGATGTGAAACCACTCCGGTTGGCCGCGTGGCCCGACAAACTTGGCCTCATATAGACAAGGATCGAACCTCAGATTTGTGTAATCTCACCAGAAGCGACTCTCAGAAGAATCTCCGGAGAACTTCTTCTGCTCCTGCCCGGCTCTCAGCAACAGAAGACTCCGTGCTCTGGGTAAACCCTTCCTAAACGACCTAGGCGATCTTGCCTTATTGTCACCACGCGAAATTGCAAAATTCATGAAGTCATCGAACTGGACTCCCTTTTGACTCAGTTATTTTAAGTCTACACGCAGGCAGAAAGGATTCACAGATCCGGGGAATCACAATGGGCCCATCCGGGCCTAAGTGCGTCGTTACGGCACCCTATCTAACCTTCACGGTATGAATCCCATATTCCGTTTCTCTTCGCTCTGTTGAAGATAGGATCCATCCGAATACGGTGCTTTGGGCTAGCGGAAGGCCACCTTGGCTGGGCATGAAGCCCTCGCGGAGGATGTTGGGAAAGACATCCGATCCCAACACCATGGCAACGGTGCTCGGCCGATGGAACTGCTCATCTGCGAGCGCTAGGTTCTGAAAGCGCTCGCGCACTCCGTCCCCCAACGCCCGCAGAGGAGTCCGGAATTGGAGATCCGGTTCCATTTTAAGGACAGCTTCGCTACCCGGTCCTTGCCTACGCTGATATGCCGCAGCTTCATGGTCAACACGAGTGAGGCGCGCATGGATCGATGAGGGCCCGGAGGTCAAACTTCGTCTCCCCATTATACACGCTTACCAACGCCGTGGGTAGCACATTCAAGCTCTTTAGTTGCAACAGTGAGGCCAGCGTAGGCGGTTTCCTAGAGCCAGAGGGAGACCGGGAGGTGGACGGAGACCGAGAGCGTGCCGGCGCGGGACGAACTGCTTCGTAGATATGGAGCAAGGTATAATGTGGCTCACGGCAGACGCGACATCTATTGCGACTTCGGCAGGATGGCTCGGAGTGCTGGTGCGCTAAACAGTTTGCGCAGTGCTTATTTACTAACAGCGCTCGGAGCCGCTTCTCCGCCGTAAGACGCAAAAAGCGGTTGCAGTTGCGCAGCGGGTGAAAGCCGCGACAGACTCGGCAGCGGAAGAACGCAGTTCCTCGAGTACGTCTGTCATCCAACGTTTGGGCGTGGGACCTGCGGGGTGCCATTGTAAAGAAAATTGGGCTATGTGCTGGAAATAGAAAATAGTGGAGTTATTAATGATTCAGTTCTTGAACAATTATTGTTCCTTAGGAGTGTTCGGATCGACGGAACGAAAAAAGAGCTTGACTATTGGCTGTTTGACAACTCCGTGAGAGGTCTGGACATCGACCACACGGACCTTATGGTCAGCTCCGGGATAAACAGCAAGAACGCGTCCGAGTCGCCATTCGTTCGAGGGGAGATTATCTTCTTTGACGATTACTAAATCGCGAACTTGGAGGTTTCTAACTTTGTTGCGCTTGTGCAACTCTTTCAAATACACTTCTTTCCAGCGATTGCAGAACTGCTGGTTGACCGCCTTCAGCCGCTGGCATTGGTTTATGATAGACAAAGCTAATTCTTCGAACGTATATTTTGAGACGGATGTCGATTTGTGGAATAAAGTCTTAAAACTTTTCACCGCTGCTTCCCACAGGCCGTCCATATGTTGAGCGCCTGGTGGATTGAAGTGCCATGAAAGCCTATGATGGCTAAATTTGGAAACAACGCGAGCCTTGGTAGCTTCTAGAAAGTCGCGTGTGAGAATCTTGGATGCACCTACGAAGTTTTTCCGTTGTCGGAATGCATACGGTAGGGACAGCCGCGACTCACTGCGAACCTCGCGAAGGCGGCCAAAAGTTTCTCAGAAGTCAAATCAGAGGTGGGCTTTAAGTGAATGGCCCTGGTGCTAAAACACACAAAAACACAGACATAGCCCTTGATGATTGTTGATTGGACCTGCAAAATCAACACCCGTGTGATAGAAGGCTCTCGAGAACGTGGCCCATTCGGTTGGCAGATCACCCATCATCTGTACTTGGAGTTTCTTCCGATGTACGAATCATACCCTGCAGGAATGCACAATAGACTTGAGAAGAGTTTTTAATTTGGAAATCCAGTATTTGGCTCGGATAAGCCTTATCATTAATTGATTTCCTTCGTTAAGGGAAATCGCATGAACGATCTGGACCAAAGGCCGTGTAAAATGGCAGTTGTACGGGACTAAAATCGGATGTCGCTCATCGTAGCTGAGGGATACTGATGCTTTCAGTCGCCCACAAGAGCGGAGGATACGATTTTGGTCTAGATATGAAATTAGGTTAAGGATCTTGCTCGAACTTGCCACTTGCTTCTTGTCATGCAAGCAGTCATACTCGGTTGGATATTCTTTCCGCTGAAAGCAACGCAGGAATAAATCATGTGCTTCGGAAAGTTCATGATTGGAAAGATCGATCGAAAGAGCGGAACATAATTTCCGCGAGCGCTTAACCGCTGAACCGCAAAACATAATCTATGACCTTTAGAGCTTTATTAAATTTAGAAAAAACGATAAAAAAAACTTCACAGGGGGGCAATTGTGCGACATTGCACTTGATCGCACGTTGCTCAGGAATTGGATCTGGCATTTCTGCATTGGAAGCGGGCCACGTCTCTTGAGGACACAACAACCATTCCACATCCATTCAACATCGTTGCCAAACAGCTGAGGAATTCAGACCGAAGCTATATCAGCGAGGAGTACGGCGCCACACATTTCTAACCGTGGCAAGGAAACCGTGACTGGAGCAACTCTGGTCTTGGATGTCAGAAGATGACAAGAGACCTGACCATTTAGTTCAATGCGCACGTAAAGGGCTGCCCCATAAGCATGTTGTGAAGCATAGCAAAAGCCGTGAAATTGAACTTTTTGGACCTCGCGTTTTGTAAATGAGCTTTTAGCTAACAACTCGGAAGGTGCGAAAAGGAATTCATCGGAGTTCGCTTGCCATAGAATGCCAAGAGTTTTTGCAATGCTGGCTTCTTAAATTTCTATAAAGTCAGCTCGTAAGAGTTGTTCCTTTGGAATTTGGTCCAACACACCTTTCTGATTCGCCGTCCATTTCCTCAAGGGAAAACCAGCCGACTCAAGTGCTGTACGAAGCTTACGGATTGCTAGCGCCCTTTCGAGTGCGCCCCTGCAAGCACATCGTTTACATACATATATTTTGAAACAATGCCACTTGCAAGCGGATATTGAACTTTCATGTCGTTGGATAATTTCTTAAAGACACGAAGAGCCAGGAATGGTGCACAATTGACACCAAAGGTGACAGTGTTTAGCTCGTAATCGCATATGTTGCCTTTAGAATCACGGAATAGGCGAATGGGACCTGGAGACAAAACGTCGTTCAGACTTACACCATTAGTAGATTTGCTCGAAGCATTGAAAACAACATGGACTTTTGTAGTAGTGCTTTCTGGCTTAATGACGGCATGGTGAGGAAGATAAAAATTCTGCGAGCCTTGCTCTGTGGGAAGAACCTGCTTCTTGTGGCCCAGATCGGCGTATTCTTGGATGACAGCATCATATTCGTGTTTTAGGAGTGGGGATTTTAGCAATCGGTGCTCATTTTTTATGAATTGAGCCTTTGCGATGGATCTGGAATGCTCCAATTAAATGCAATTTGGATCTCTAAATGGCACAGTCACCATATATCTGCCGCTATCGTTTCTTCTCGTTGTTTTCTGGAAATTCTGCTCACAAAGGGTCTCAGATTCCTCGGCCACATTCTCCGGAAGATCCTCCACCTCCCAAAACTTTGTGAGCTGCTCGTCAAGTGCCGTATCTTGGCAGACTGCAACCTGCGTGGAGAGATTGGAATTGTTCGGAATCGAGCCTGTCAGGATACTGCCGAAGATTGTTTCTTGGCCTACGAGGGTGCCGCAAATTTTGGCCGGAAACCGCTCAACAGAATAGAAGGCAAAACATCGGCTCCAATGAGCACATCGATTTGAGCACTTTTCAAGAAATGTGGATCAGCGAGCCTCATATCGGTCAAGCCTGATAAAACCCAGTCCTGAATGGAGCAAGCCGGCAAATCTCCTGCAAGCTTTGGAAGGACATAGACCGACACATCAATCTGCAATTGCGGTCTGTCTGACGGAACAATACGGAAATGGCAAAGCTTCCGTGCTTGGGCTGCAACAGCTTCGTTAAGTCCGGAAACATGAGCATTTACCGTTTGGTGAGGCATTCTCATCAACTTAACCATTCGTTCGGAAATGAACGTGGCCTCTGACCCGGAATCGATTAAAGCACGGGCTGGATAATTAACACCTAAGTGTGAAATCTGTATCAAGGCAGTGCCTAAGAGTACACCTTGCGTGCTTGTCGCAAAAAAGTTCTGCACATTTGCAAGTGTCTGCGAAGAGGAAGAAGTGGACTGTATGTTTACTTGTGTGTGGGAGTTAGAGGCGACTGCTGGGGAGTCGTGCTTATGAAGCAAAGTATGATGACGTCCTTTGCACTTATAACAATTAAGCGCACTCTGACACTACAGAGAAATCCCTCGCACTCAAAGAATTCACCCTCGTTGCTTTTCTCGACATAGAGGGCACTTTCAACAACGTTTTCCCGACAGCGATTACTGAAGCACTGTTGGACATTGGGGATCGAAAGCCGGCTAGCGGGATTAATCAGCCTTACATGCAGGGCTGTGACATCCACACTTGGCTCTTCGACTCTCGCAAGGTACGTCAGCAGAGGAACTCTCCAAGGGGGAGTGCTCTCGCCACTACTATGGAACCTTGTGGTGAATAAGCTACTTTGTGACATAAAAAGAGGTGGTTGCAAGATAATTGCCTACGCGGACGACCTTGCAGTGATCTTCACCCGGAAATATCCCCAGACTTTTTGCGATCTTATGACGGTCAAACTAAATAGGTTAGCCACCTGGGCCGATAAATGTGGCCTAGGGGTAAATCCTGATAAACAGAACTGGTCCTCTTTTCAAGACGATACAAGATCCCCTCTCTTTTCCCCACAAAACTAAAAAATTCCGTTCTATCCTTCAGCGACAGTGCTAGATACTTGGGATTAGTACTGGATAGGAAATTGAACTGGAAACTAACCATACAGGAAAGATGTAGGAAAGCGACAATCGCACTCAACATCTGTAGAAAGGCAATAGGTATTAAATGGGGTATGTCCGTATATCGTTCGCTGGCTCTACATAGCTATAGTCAGGCCAATCCTGTTACACGGGATCTTAGTTTGGTGGCCTGCCTTATCAAGGAAATCCACCTCAAAACTCGAGAATGGCGAAAGTGTGCGTCACGGGTGGCATGAACACGACACCAAGTGAGGCACTTGAGGCCAATCTAAATATACCGCCAATCCAACAATGTAGCGCAGAAATCTCTACCCTGGCAGCTATTTGTCTTAGAGACACTGACTACTCGGACTCCTCAATCCTCCTGCACAACAAGGATATCCCACCGAGAACGGACTACTGCATGCCAACCGAGCAAATGACTACCCCGTTCCATTCGCTCATGCCTCGGAGAGAGAAGTGGGCTGCGGCGCTCTATCCTTCTACACCGATGGTTCTAAGCTAAGCCACCAGGTAGGAGGAGGTGTATACTCTCTACAACTTGGTATAAATCACTCTTTTAGACTTCCTGATCACTGCAGTGTTTTCCAAGCCGAAATTTTAGCAATTAACGAAGCCCTCACTATCCTTAAGAACTGTAATGCCACCTCTGTTTCTATAAACATATATAGCGACAGTCAAGCGGCTATTAAGTCCATAGCAGCGACCACTACCAAATCTATTTCGGCAGAGATGGCAGAACATTTCGATATATGCCTAATAATGGTATCTGGGCATCAGGACATCTCAGGCAATTGCATAGCAAACGAGTTGGCTAGAAGGGGCACTACTGAAATCCTCCTTTCGGATAAAGAAGATACAAGTATGCCTCTAGCGACCTGTAAACTATTGCTCCGCACCAAATCAGACATGATAAGTACCACACGATGTGAAACCACTCCGGTTGGCCGCGTGGCCCGACAAACTTGGCCTCATATAGACAAGGATCGAACCTCAGATTTGTGTAATCTCACCAGAAGCGACTCTCAGAAGAATCTCCGGAGAACTTCTTCTGCTCCTGCCCGGCTCTCAGCAACAGAAGACTCCGTGCTCTGGGTAAACCCTTCCTAAACGACCTAGGCGATCTTGCCTTATTGTCACCACGCAAAATTGCAAAATTCATGAAGTCATCGAACTGGACTCCCTTTTGACTCAGTTATTTTAAGTCTACACGCAGGCAGAAAGGATTCACAGATCCGGGGAATCACAATGGGCCCATCCGGGCCTAAGTGCGTCGTTACGGCACCCTATCTAACCTTCACGGTATGAATCCCATATTCCGTCTCTCTTCGCTCTGTTGAAGATAGGATCCATCCGAATACGGTGCTTTGGGCTAGCGGAAGGCCACCTTGGCTGGGCATGAAGCCCTCGCGGAGGATGTTGGGAAAGACATCCGATCCCAACACCATGGCAACTGTGCTCGGCCGATGGAACTGCTCATCTGCGAGCGCTAGGTTCTGAAAGCGCTCGCGCACTCCGTCCCCCAACGCCCGCAGAGGAGTCCGGAATTGGAGATCCGGCTCCATTTTAAGAACAGCTTCGCTACCCGGTCCTCGCCTACGCTGATATGCCGCAGCTTCATGGTCAACGCGAGTGAGGCGCGCATGGATCGATGAGGGCCCGGAGGTCAAACGTCGTCTCCCCATTATACACGCTTACCAACGCCGTGGGCAGCACATTCAAGCTCTTTAGTTGCAACAGTGAGGCCAGCGTAGGCGGATTCCTAGAGCCGGAGGGAGACCAGGAGGTGGACGGAGACCGAGAGCGTGCCGGCGCGGGACGAACTGCTTCGTAGATATGGAGCAAGGTATAATGTGGCTCACGGCAGACGCGACATCTATTGCGACTTCGGCAGGATAGCTCGGAGTGCTGGTGCGCTAAACAGTTTGCGCAGTACTTATTTACTAACACCGCTCGGAGCCGCTTCTCCGCCGTAAGACGCAGAAAGCGGTTGCAGTTGCGCAGCGGGTGAAAGCCGCGACAGACTCGGCAGCGGAAGAACGCAGTTCCTCGAGTACGTCTGTCATCCAACGTTTGGGCGTGGGACCTGCGGGGTGCCATTGTAAAGAAAATTGGGCTATGTGCTGGAAATAGAAAATAGTGGAGTTATTAATGATTCAGTTCTTGAACAATTATCGTTGCTTAGGAGTGTTCGGATCGACGGGACGAAAAAAGAGCTTGACTATTGGCTGTTTGACAACTCCGTGAGAGGTCTGGACATCGACCACACGGACCTTATCGTCAGCTCCGGGATAAACAGCAAGAACGCGTCCGAGTCGCCATTCGTTCGAGGGGAGATTATCTTCTTTGACGATTACTAAATCGCGAACTTGGAGGTTTCTAACTTTGTTGCGCTTGTGCAACTCTTTCAAATACTCTTCTTTCCAGCGATTGCAGAACTGCTGGTTGACCGCCTTCAGCCGCTGGCATTGGTTTATGATAGACAAAGCTAATTCTTCGAACGTATATTTTGAGACGGATGTCGATTTGTGGAATAAAGTCTTAAGACTTTTCACCGCTGCTTCCCACAGGCCGTCCATATGTTGAGCGCCTGGTGGATTGAAGTGCCATAAAAGCCTGTGATGGCTGAATTTGGAAACAACGAGAGCCTTGGTTGCTTCCTGAAAGTCGCGTGTGAGAATCTTAGATGCACCTACGAAGTTTTTACCGTTGTCGGAATGCATACGGTATGGACAGCCGCGTTTCGCTGCGAACCTCGCGAAGGCGGCCAAAAACTTCTCAGAAGTCAAATCAGAGGTGGGCTCTAAGTGAATGGCCCTGGTGCTAAAACACACAAAAACAAAGACATAGCCCTTGGTGATTGTTGATTCGACCTGCAAAATCAACACCCGTGTGATAGAAGGCTCTCGAGAACGTGGCCCATTCGGTTGGCAGATCACCCATCACGAATCATACCCTGCAGGAATGCACAATAGACTTGAGAAGAGTTTTTAATTTGGAAATCCAGTATTTGGCTCGGATAAGCCTTAACATTAATTGATTTCCTTTGTTAAGGGAAATCGCATGAACGATCTGGACCAGAAGCCGTATAAAATGGCAGTTGTACGGGACTAAAATCGGATGTCGCTCATCGTAGCTGAGGGTTACTGATGCTTTCAGTCGCCTACAAGAGCGGAGGATACGATTTTGGTCTAGATATGAAATTAGGTTAAGGATCGTGCTCGAGCTTGCCACTTGCTTCTTGTCCTGCAAGCAGCCATACTCGGTTGGATATTCTTTCCGCTGAGTGCAACGCAGGAATAAAAAATGTGCTGCGGAAAGTTAATGATTGGAAAGATCGGTCGGAAAAGCGGAACATAATTTCCGCGAGCGCTTAATACCCCGCAAAACATAATCTGTGACCTTTAGAGCTTTATTGAATTTGGAAAAACCGATAAAAAAACTTCACAGGGGGGCAATTGTGCGACATTGCACTTGATCGCACGTTGCTCAGGAATTGGATCTGGCATTTCTGCATTGGAAGCGGGCCACGTGTCTTGAGGACACAACAACCATTCCGGTCCGTGTAACCACAAAGAGCTATTAATAAGCTCGGAAGGTGTCACGCCTCTAATGGCTAAGTCAGCTGGATTGTGCTCCGAGCGAACATGCGACCAGTTGTCCGATGATCCGGTAGACTGAATTATCCTGGCCACGCGGTTTGCGACAAAGGTTTGCATGTTGCCTTATTTAACCAGGCGAGCACAATAGTAGAGTCTGTCCAGTAGTAGGTTTCAACATCGTTGCCAAACAGCTGCGGAATTCAGAGAGAAGCTAGATCAGCGAGGAGTACGGCGCCACATATTTCTAACCGTGGCAAGGAAACCGTGACTGGAGCAACTCTGGTCTTGGATGTCAGGAGATGACAAGAGACCTGACCATTTAGTTCAATGCGCACGTAAAGCGTTTTGTAAATGAGCTTTTAGCTAACAACTCGGAAGGTGCGAAAAGGAATTCATCGGAGTTCGCTTGCCATAGAATGCCAAGAGTTTTTGCAATGCTGGCTTCTTCAATTTCTAAAAAGTCAGCTCGTAAGAGTTGTTCCTTTGGAATTTGGTCCAACACACCTTTCTGATTCGCCGTCCATTTCCTCAAGGGAAAACCAGCCGACTCAAGTGCTGTACGAAGCTTACGGATTGCTAGCGCCCTTTCGAGTGCGCCCCTGCAAGCACATCGTTTACATACATATATTTTGAAACAATGCCACTTGCAAGTGGATATTGAACTTTCATGTCGTTGGATAATTTCTTAAAGACACGAAGAGCCAGGAATGGTGCACAATTGACACCAAAGGTGACAGTGTTTAGCTCGTAATCGCATATGTTGCCTTTAGAATCACGGAATAGGCGAACGGGACCTGGAGACAAAACGTCGTTCAGACTTACACCATTAGTAGATTTGGGTGGGGATTTAGAGTGGGGATTTTAGCAATCGGTGCTCATTTTTTATGAATTGAGCCTTTGCGATGGATCTGGAATGCTCCAATTAAATTCAATTTAGATCTCTAAATGGCACAGTCACCATATATCTGCCGCTATCGTCTCTTCTCGTTGTTTTCTGGAAATTCTGCTCACAAAGGGTCTCAGATTCCTCGGCCACATTCTCCGGAAGATCCTCCACCTCCCAAAACTTTGTGAGCTGCTCGTCAAGTGCCGTATCTTGGCAGACTGCAACCTGCGTGGAGAGATTGGAATTGTTCGGAATCGAGCTTGTCAGGATACTGCCGAAGATTGTTTCTTGGCCTACGAGGGTGCCGCAAATTTTGGCCGGAAACCGCTCAACAGAATAGAAGGCAAAACATCAGCTCCAATGAGCACATCGATTTGAGCACTTTTCAAGAAATGTGGATCAGCGAGCCTCATATCGGTCAAGCCTGATAAAACCCAGTCCTGAATGGAGCAAGCCGGCAAATCTCCTGCAAGCTTTGGAAGGACATAGACCGACACATCAATCTGCAATTGCGGTCTGTCTGACGGAACAATACGGAAATGGCAAAGCTTCCGTGCTTGGGCTGCAACAGCTTCGTTAAGTCCGGAAACATGAGCATTTACCGTTTGGTGAGGCATTCTCATCAACTTAACCATTCGTTCGGAAATGAACGTGGCCTCTGACCCGGAATCGATTAAAGCACGGGCTGGATAATTAACACCTAAGTGTGAAATCTGTATCAAGGCAGTGCCTAAGAGTACACCTTGCGTGCTTGTCGCAAAAAAATTCTGCACATTTGCAAGTGTCTGCGAAGAGGAAGAAGTGGACTGTATGTTTACTTGTGTGTGGGAATTAGAGGCGACTGCTGGGGAGTCGTGCTTATGAAGCAAAGTATGATGACGTCCTTTGCACTTATAACAATTAAGCGCACTCTGACACTACAGAGAAATCCCTCGCACTCAAAGAATTCACCCTCGTTGCTTTTCTCGACATAGAGGGCACTTTCAACAACGTTTTCCCATTTTTTAAACTAAATGCAGCCGACATATTATAAATTAATGTTTAAAATTAATATTTGTAATAACAATGATAATTAAAGTTAAATGAATAAAATCAAATTGTGAATAAATAAAAATGCTCTGCGGATATCTAAAATGAAAAGAAAAAATTGGCCCAACACTTGTTGCAAGGATTGGGGAAAACCCAGAAAAGCCGAATCGGACCAAAATAAAATTAAAGAGCTGTTATTAGGATATATTAGTTAGATATAATAATACAGAGGCTTTAATAGTGAGCGGAGAACACTCGGAACTAATCGTACGGTAAAGACTATTATATTCCGAACACAGAATACGAAAAAGTTCGTGCAATTCCCAGTAAGTGGTGAAATGCTGAAGATACAGAGGATAAAAGTTTAAAGTTTTTCTAGGAGCTACGATGAAGGTTATTTCATGCAACAAATAAGCCGAGTCTATGTAGCCATGCAGTAATTTATGGATGAACATTACTAGAGGGAAGATCTTATAAGAGAAGTCTACTAGAGTATGATGGCAATTGAATTTCTGAGTTCCAGCTCAAGCCACGTAGAGCAAACATTAAAAAAGGTTTTTGTACACGGTTTCTGGCACGATGGGACTCATACTAGGGAGACCATACGCATGATCCGTACTCAAGAATCGGACGAACAAGAGACGTGTATAAAAGCTTAGCAGTATAGGGATCGTCAAATTCCTTGGACCATCACTTAATAAACCCGAGAACTCCAATTGCTTTATTCACTGTTATAGCAATATGTTTATCATATTTCAGTCGATGATCCAGAACTATGCCCAAGTCATTAACTGATCCTTCGGAATCATTTAAGCATTCCAAGATAACGCCATTAAGTGAATACTATAAAATATGCCGCAAAGATCATTACTTAACATTTTGAACTGTTAAGAGTTAATCAATTTGCTTGGCAAAAGAGAAAGAATGCATTTAAGACGGCTTGCAAAAAATTATATAAAAAAGGAGCACTATACGATTAACAGAGCTTGAAGTCATCAGCATACATAAGTGCATGAGAGAGAGAGATAAAACAGATGGGAAATCATTTATAAATAACATGAAGAGTAGAGGACCAGGATGACTACCTTTCTGAAGATATCTCAACCAAACTCACAGATTGTATGTTTGGGAGTGCCTGTTATATCCTGATCAAATTTGGTCAAAGTCGGATTACTATATCATATAGCTGCCATAGGAACAATCGGATAAAATTAACCTTTAGTATGAAAAACCTTTTTGTTTCTTTAGGTATTTTAACAAACTCATAGATTGTATGTTTGGGATTGTCTCTCACATCATGCTAAAATTTGTTTCAAATCGGATTAGTATATCATATACTTGTCATAGGAACAATCGGATGCAAATTAACATTTAGTATGGAAAACTTTTTTGTTTTTAAGTTATCTTAACCAAACTCATAAATTGTATGCTTGGGACTGTCTTTCACTTCGTGACCAAATTTGTTCAAAGTCGGATGACTATATCCAAAAGCTGCAATAGAAACAATCGGATGAAATTGACTTTAGTGTTCAGAATATTCCATTCTGCTAATGGTGCAATTTGAGCGGAGCAAAAGGATAGATCTATGTGTGTAAATGTATTGTGTGTTGGTGATTTGTCATTTAATTTTATGTATCGAAATTGTTCAATAAATATTGTTAAAATTGACCTTTTTTGTTTTTTTGAAGGGATTTGGGGAATAATATTATTCCCCAGTTGGCGTGCCAACTATTGAAATCTCCTGTGATTATTGAAGAAGTATTGTGATTAGTAAAGATATTTTCTAAGATTCTACTGAAAAAAGATTTACTTTCACAAGCCGGACAACTAAAGACCAGCCTTTTATTTCTGCGAGCGGAGCGAAATAGGGATATAACAATTGGAAAATGGTCACTGCCGCACAGTTCGCTCAGAATATTCCATTCTGCTAATGGTGCAATTTGAGTGGAGCAAAAGGATAGATCTATGTGTGTAAATGTATTGTGTGTTGGTGATTTGTCATTTAATATTATGTATCGAAATTGTTCAATAAATATTGTTAAAATTTACCTTTTTTGTTTTTTTGAAAGGATTTGGGGAATAATATTACTCCCCAGTTGGCGTGCCAACTATTGAAATCTCCTATGATTATTGAAGAAATATTGTGATTAGTAAAGATATTTTCTAAGATTCTACTGAAAAAAGATTTACTTGGATGAATATTTGTGGGGTATATAAGGATAGTTTTTGTTTTAAATTATCTTCTATAGTCATTTAAAAGATTTATTTCAGAAAATTGAATCGACTTGTGAATTAGTATGCCTGCTCCACTAAATCGATTGGATGCAGTGCATGTTATTAATTTGTAATTTATCGGAATTGGTAGGTTATTGTTGACAACTATGTGTGTTTCTTGTATTGCTATAATGTGGGGCTTATGTTCTTTAATTGGTATTAAGAGCTCACTATAATTATTAACATATCCTTTAATATTCCATCGCAGGACATCGCAGTGAATTGGTAAATTAAGTAAGATTAAAACTAAGTTAAATTGATAGCATGATCGTCATCAATCATAGATTATTCTGATTCTGATATCAGATTTGAATTACTTGTTGGGCTGAGTATGGGCTTATTGTAGGTCATCTTAAGTTGTCGAAGGCGTACTGCCTGGAAGTAGATCTTGGCGCAATTTAAATTTATTTGGCGGTGATACCTTTTATGTTTTCGAGCAAGTTGGTGTCTTCTATTAGGTTGTTTAAATCGTCAGAGTTTAATAGAGTGCTTTGGTTGCCGACAAAATAATTAAATTTAAAATAAACAGTAAGATTAAAAAATATATTTAAATTACAAATTAAATTACGGTTAAGAAAGTTCTCGGGGGTATCTAAAATGAAAAATAAATTGATTGGCCCGACATTTGTTGCAATGATTGGCGAAAACCCAGAAAAATCCAATCAGACCAAAATAATATTCAAAAGTAGTTAGTTGGTGAGACTAGTTAAACATACTAACTAATATATTTGGACGTTGATGTATTAAACGAGCAGTACACTCAAGTGGCCCATTGGCTAATTAATTCAGACGAATCAATTTCACCATTTATTAGTTTATGTAGAAAAACGACACCAAACATTATTCTCCGATCAGAAAGAGAGGGGATATTTAACAATAGAAGTCTACTTCTGTAAGGAGGCAAGCGAATGTTAGTATTCCAGATAAGAGCCCGGAGGGCGAAGATCAGAAATTGTTTTTGTACCGATTCTATTCAGTCCTGATGAATCTTATATTGGGGATTCCATATATAGCAACTTAGTAATATAGGGATCGTCAAATTCTTTCGACCAACGCGTTATGAAGCCCAAAACGCCAAAGACTCGATTGGCAATGCTTGTCAGACTTCAGCTTTGGATCCAGAAGAATACCCAAATCAGTAACCGACATTATACGCTCAAGCGGCTTACAATTAAGAACATAATTAAGTAGAAAGGGGGTTCGCCTACTAAACGACATAACTTTACATTTTCTACAATTAAGAATTAGTAAGTTTACTTTGCACCATGTCTGAAAACTGTCAAGATCAGTTTGTAACCTGACACCAGGAAGATAGTCAGTGGCCGACATACATAGTTTAACGGCATCGGCATACATCAGAACCCGAGAGTGATTTATTACAGAAGGCAGGTCATTTATAAAGAGCGTAAATAACAAGGGGCCAAGATGACTTCCTTGCGGTACACCAGAAAAAACTTGAACAGGTTTAGATACCAAACCATTAAAGTAGACTTTTTGGGTTCTTGAATTTAAATAACTTGCAATCCAAAGAATAAGGTTATTTGGAAAACTTAAAAGATGGAGTTTATGCAATAAAATATGGTGATTAACGGAGTCGAACGCTTTACTAAAATCAGTGTAAATAACATCAGTTTGCATTTTATTTTGAAAACCATGTATAAAAAATGAGGTGAATTCTAATAAGTTAGTGGAAGTAGATCTATATTTCACAAACCCATATAGAGGCTTTAATGGTGTGATGAGAAAACCCGAAATTAATCGTACGGTAGAGACTATTATAATCTGCACACAGAATACGAAGAGGCTTGAGCAATTCCCAGTTAGTTAAGTAATGCTGAAGATACAATGGAATGAAGTTTCGAGTTATTCTAGAAGGGACTCTGAAGGCTATTTCATCCAATACATTAGCCGAGTCTATATGCCCCTGTAGTAATTTGGGGATGAACGTTACTTCAAGAACATTTCTACGGTTAGTAAGAGAGGAAATGATGTAATAAGAGAAGTCTACTAGAGTATGATGGCAACTGAATTTCTGAGTTCCAGCTCAAGCCACGTAGAGCAGACATTAAAAATTGTTTTTGTAACGATTCTTTTCTGACACGATGGGACTCGTATTGAGGAGACCATACGCATGATCCGTACTCAAGAATCGGACGAACAAGAGACATGTATAAAAGTTTAGTCGTATAGGGATCGTTAAATTCCTTGGACCATCGCTTAATAAACCCGAGAACTCCCATTGCTTTATTCACTGTTATAGCAATATGTTTATCATATTTCAGTCGATGATCCAGAACTATACCCAAGTCATTAACTGATCCTTCGGAATCATTTAAGCATTCCAAGATAACGCCATTAAGTGAATACTATAAAATATGCCGCAAAGATCATTTCTTAACATTTTGAACTGTTAAGAGTTAATAAATTTGCTTGACAAAAAAGAAAGAATGCATTTAAGACGGCTTTCTGAAAAGTATATGGAAAAGGAGCACTATACGATAAACAGAGCTTGACGTCATCAGCAAACATAAGTGCATGAGGTAGGGATAAAATAGATGAAAGATCATTTATAAATAACGTGAAATGTAGAGCGAAGTAACTTTGACCGACTTAGGAAATGCATTTTTGAAAAAAACACTTTGTGTTCTGTTAGTTAAATAATTGGAAATCCAGAGAAGAAGGTTGTTCGGAAAATCGAGAAGATCAAGCTTTTTAATTAGAAAAAAATTTAACTGAAATCCGTATAAATAACGTCAGTTTGCATCTTTTTGTTGAATTCTTTAAACACTATAGAGAAAACTCCAAAAGGTTAGTGGTTGTGGATCTATATCTGAGTTGGTGAGATAATAGAACTACATAAATGTTGGAGATGAGAATTTATTATTTTCTCAAACAAATTCGGAATTTCAGACAGCTTAGAAATACCTCAATAGTTCTGAACATCGGACTTAATACCCTTTTTGTGTAGAGGGATAATATAAGAGTCTTTCCAAAGTTTTGGACAAGATGAGGAATCAGTGGACAAAGTAAAAAACTTATGTAATAGCTTACATAAAGATTCTGCACATTACTTTAGTACAGAACCAGGCACACCATCGGGACCTTGTGCGTGTACTGGCTTAATCAATTTAAGATCGCAAAGAAGTGAGCTTTCGGTGATTAAAGGACTATAAATACAGTTAGAACAGCTTAACCTATAGGGGTAAGGCGTCCAACACGAAAACTACTCGTAGAGTATGTAGTTTGGAAAAAGTCTGCAAATAAATCCGCTATGGATTCATCAGTATAAGTTTTAATATTGTTGAAGACAACAGATGAAGGCAGTAATGCAGCTTTACGTTTAGAGTTTACGAATTTGTATAATTGCTTGGGATCTTTAGAGAATTCAAGCTTACAACGTTGTAAGTAGTTATTGTAGCACTGCCAGTTAAGTACCAAAAAATTGGAGCAGTTAATTATATAATGACAGAAATCATAAAATGGGAAACATTTTATACATATTTTTTGAATTGTTTCAATTTTACATTTTTTAAATGAGATAATTCTCTAGAGAACCAAGGAGGTCTAGTGGATCCGATAGGAGATACATGCGGAACACAGACATCAAATAGAGAATTCAGAATATTATAAATAACTTAATGGCATTATCTAAGTTGGAGCATATGTACTACTGAGACCAGTCCGCACACAAAATTAGATTTTGTGGCTTACTGGAATCAGTCCTACTAAAGCACCGTATACGCACAGCGGGCGGAAATAATGATACATCTAGCCACAAGGGTATATTAATACGTGCGAGAAGATTCGGATGGTAAGAGTCTTCCGGCATTACCAATGGGTTAATTCTGGTTACAATGCTATTGGTAGAGTCCAATACGAATAGCATGTCTAGTGACCTTTGGATAGAATTGCAAACAGAATTAATTTGTACCAAAGACAGCTCACTAAGATCATCATTAAATAAATGGGAATTATCAGAAATAAGTGAATGGGAGTCATTGGGAGAAAACCATCGAACATCGGACAGATAAAATCACCTAAGACCAAGAGCTAGTCAGTATCGGAGTCTAAGGATGAAACAAATTTAATAGCAGTCACACCAGAAAGGGATAGAATATAAGAGCATGTTACGTATTTGGAAAATTTATTGAATGAAATTTTCACGCAAATGAACTCAATATCGGAATTAAGTGTGGTAGAAATCGGTTCGGAGGCCAGATTAGAGTACACGGCCATCGATACACCGCCTCCTTTATGTGTTAGCCGATCACATCTATATATAAAATATTTGGAAGAAAGAATAGAAATGTCTGATGTGGCAGGCTTAAGCCAGGTCTCAGTAAAACAGATGACATCAAAGTAAAAAAGAATGACTATTAAGAATTGAACTAGTAAGCCTACTATTAAGGCCTCGTATATATCTAAATATAAATTCAAGGAGGGACTCACTGTCTGTGCTTTCCCATACATCGTGATGTGCGTTGGCATCACACCCGATGATTAGGGGGAGCTTCTCTCGCAGTTTTCTGCTAGCGCAACGATTTCCAGGGGTGGACACACTCTATTGCCGGCGAGGTACGCCGAGACCACCACATTGGTGCGGGTATGACCAGCCGTCTGCACTGCTATTGGCACGCAGTCCCTGCTGAAGTATTCTGAAAGGATAGTATAGTTAATACTTTTCCTTACTATTATACATGTTTTAGGCACTGGATGTCTTTGATCCCAGATTACCTGCGAGTCCGCTGTGTACAGTCCTTTGATGCCATTAATATGCCATGGCTCCTGTACAAGGGCTAGCCCAAGGTGTTGGTTGGTGAACAACCTGGCTAGGACGGCGGAGGATGCCTTCGCACGGTGGATGTTAACCTGAGCTAGCTTAGTGCTGATGACTTGCGCCATCGCTCTACAGCAGCGGCTCAATTTCACATGACGAAGGGGACCAGGAAATTCCCTCGTTATCGCGTGGGGGTGACGTCCGCTGCTTTCAGTTCATCGGTGAGCTCCTGGGACAACATGACCATCAACTCCTCTATCTCCTCGGATGTAGCGGTGTCCAGTTTCATCTCCGGCTGGTCCTTCGTTACCGTGAGTGAGACTAACCTGGGGAAATTCTGCAGGCAACTCGGCCACTTTCTTCTTTTTCGCGACAGACGCGTAGGACGCGCGAGGCTCGGTGGACGCTGAGGAGGTGGACCTCCTGGCTGATGTTGATTGTCTGTGCTGTGCCTGTGGCAATCTCCTATTTGAAGCCGGAGCCTGGCTACATGGAGGTTGGTCTACCACGTTGGAGGTTCGCTACCCATCACGGAGACGGTCGTCAAAGTGTCTCGCGACAATTTTCGCAGGGAGATCCTGCGGTGGTCTAAAATTTAGCTTTCCCCATAAGCTATTCCCACGAGTAGTGCGACTGAGTCCATCCGAGCAGAGGTCCACATGCCCAGATAAGGCTGGGTAGAACAGGCGGTCGTCACTTGCCTGAACCCACCGTTAGCGACTGAGCTAGCTTTTGACCCAGGAACGGTACGAGTGAAACTCTTAGTCCGGCCTGGGGTGAGATGTAGGGGGAGGATAGGGTAGGTAAACAACTACAATCACCACGACAACAACTACAAGATAATTGACGGCAGCGTTAGCGGCAACAGCTAGTTCCAAGTCCGTGGAACGGTATAGCTCCTAAGCATCTGGATAAAAAAAAGTCTGAGTGAGTAGAATGCGAGTAATGGGAAGACGTGGAGGTTTTATTTGGACGTTGATGTACTAAACGAGCAGTACACTCAAGTGGCCCAACCGACACCAAGCACGGGCTTGTTGACGTGCTTAAATCTAGTTTCAAATAAAAAAACCTTAAACATTAAATTAACTGCAATCTAGCTAAATGCGAAATTATTAAAGTGTTAAGAGAAGAAACGGAAGAACTACTTGCTATAATATGGGACAGATTGTTATAATTAGAGCATAGAACTCGGAAAGGATTATGGATAGCATAGTTAGTACTACAGGAGTGAAGAGAAAGAGGTAGAAAATTTCTAAAAGTTCTGCTCGGGACAGCAAAACAAATTTGGCTAATTACTCAGACGAATCAATTTCACCATTTATAAGTTTATGTAGAAAGACTACACCAAGCATAAGTCTCCGATCAGAAAGAGAGGTGAGATTTAACAATAGAAGTCTACTTCTGTAAGGAGGCAAGCGAATGTTCGTATTCCAGTTAAGACCCCTGAGGGCGAAGATTAGAAATTGTTTTTGTACCGATTCAATTCTGTCTTGATGAATCTTATATTGGGGATTCCATATACAAGACCCATATTCCAGAATAGGTCGAACAAGTGAAATATAAAGCAACTTAGTAATATAGGGATCGTCAAATTCTTTCGACCAACGCTTTATGAAGCCCAAAACGCCAAAGGCTCGATTGGCAATAGAAGCAACATGCTTGTCAAACTTCAGCTTTGGATCAAGAAGAATACCCAAATCAGTAAGCGACATTATACGTTCAAGCGGCTTACAATTAAGAACATAATTAAGTAGAAAGGGGGTTCGCCTACTAAACGACATAACTTTACATTAACTACAATTAAGATTTAATAAGTTTACTTTGCACCATATCTGAAAGCTGTCAAGATCAGTTTGCAACCTGACACCAAGAAGATAGTCAGTGGCCGACATACATAGTTTAACGTCATCGGCATACATCAGAACCCGAGAATGATTTATTACAGAAGGCAGGTCATTTATAAAAAACGTAAATAACAAGGGGCCAAGATGACTTCCTTGTGGTACTTCAGAAAAAACTTGAACAGGTTTGGATACTAAACCATTAAAGTAGACTTTTTGGGCTCTTAAATTTAAATAGCTTGCAATTCAAAGAATTAGGTTATTTGGAAAACCTAAAAGAGGGAGTTTACGTAATAAAATATAGTTATCAACGGAGTCGAACGCTTTACTAAAATCAGTGTAAATAACATTAGTTTGCATTTTATTTTGAAAACCCTGTATAACAAATGAGGTGAATTCTAATAAGTTAGTGGTAGTAAATCTATATTTCACAAACCCATGCTGGCAGAGTGAAATTATAGATCTACAAAGATATTGCAGCTGAGAAGTTATTAGTTTCTCAAAAGTTTTAGGAATAGCAGACAACTTAGATATACCTCTCTAGTTAGTGACATCAGACTTATTTCTTTTTTTAAGTAAAGGAATAATAAATGATTCTTTCCATATTCTATGGAAAGTGCATAACTCCACAGAAAGCTTAAATAAGTTATACAGTGGTTTCAAAAGACCGTCAGCACAGTACCTAAGAACACATCCATGTACTCCGTCCGGTTCCGGTGAAAATTCCGGTTTTACGGCCTTTAGATCATTTAAAAGCGAGCTTTCAGTGATTAAAGGTCCAAAAATACAATTAGAGGCATTTACACGATAGGGATAAGGCGAACCCGATTGATCAACTTGAACGCTATTTGTTGTTAGAAAAAATTCCGCAAATAAATCGGCCATAGCCTGATCTGAATCAGCGGTCTTATTTTCAAAAAACACGGTAGATGGAAGTGTTGATGATCTTCGCTTAGAATTGACAAATGAATAAAGCTTTTTAGGATCCCTTTGAAACTGCAATTTACAACCTCTAAGGTAATCTTCATAGCAGTGGTTATTCAGAACAGAAAAATTGGAAAGTGCAATCAGATATCGAGAAAGATCCAAGAAAGAGCCAGTTTTCTTGAATTTCTTATACAATCTTGATTTCCTATTTTTTATGTTAGTTAATTCCCCTGTATACCAAACAGGTTTGTTAGATCTGCCTGGAGCACACAACGGAACACATAAATCAAGTAAAGAGTTTAAAGTTGAATAAAAAATGGATATTGCACTGTCGAAGTCCCTGCACTCGTACAGCCGGGACCAGTCAGTCAGTAATAAGAGCTGAGAAAGTCTGGAAAAACCGGTTTTCCGAAATTGACGAACATACTTTTTCGGCCTACCACATGAACTAACCATACGGACTGGTAAGTCCATCAACACCTCCAAAGTCGGATGATAGTGGTCCTCTGGAATAGATATAGGATTAGTACGAGAGACAGATAAAAAAGCGGGATTCAAAACAAAAACAAGATCAGGCATCCTGTTCAATGAATTCGGGATATCATTGATCTGACACAATGACATCCCAAACACATTATCAAGAAAATCATGTTGGGTTGTGGAAGTCAGAACGCTCGAGTCGGGACAAGAAATCCAATGTGTTCCAGCAATATTGACATCACCAAGAACAACAAGAAAATCACGATCAGAGAGCATAGATAAAACAGAATGTAGAGCAGAAGCAAGCAAAAAATATACTGAGTTGTCTGAAGAAGGAGGGATATAAAAAAAAAGTAATTTAAATATTAATGCCACTAATACTAATTTTGACAGCAACAAATTCAATATCAGTAGAACAGTCGGTTACTTCTACTTCCGAAAAAAAATCAGCATCAATAGCAATAAGCACACCTCACCCTATACGTGGGGTACGATCCTCTTATGTTTTTTAAGAAAGGCAACACCATTAAAATGAAAGGACAGGCTATTTAGATAAAGATTAATAAGTTTGCTACGAAGCCCTCTAATATTCTGAAAGCCCAGAGAGAGGGAGGATGTTAGCTTTTTGAACTATCAGTACGCAAACGAGCTTGAGAAGGTCTAACAGACAAAGATGAAGAAGTAATCAATATAATCGGCGTCTGATTTTTCTTTTTCACAATGTATTCCTTTACAATTATGTGATCAGGCCAGAAATCTTTACAACAAATTTTGTTAAAATGATTGACCTGAACACTTATTTTAAGCGATGATATCTCCCGACAGCCTAGAAACAAAAATTATTTTTTTTTTGGTGGAACACCTACAATGGTCTTTTTATCAGCAGCAGAAGTTACTTTAGCAGACGCTACAGCGCTAGTTGATTGACCATTTTGAACAGTAGTGGTATCAACGCTGTCATGTGGAACAGCGCTGACAGTCGTATGAAAGAATAATGAGTGCAGGAGCGGATGAAGTGGGTGAAAATGGGGGAACCGAAAGCTCATTTGGGCCAATAGACAGCCTAAAATTGGCCTTTTTGCGCTTTGGAGACTCTTTCAAGAGTTTCATGCCCTTAAAATTGGCATCCAAAGCTGAGAAGCTATCGGACAGCTTTTTAAACTGTCCGAAAAGATCCCCAAAGCCTCTCTTAGTCTGCCTCATAAATCCCATCATGTCCCTTTCAACGTCCCTACATGATTCACATGTCCACTTTAAGACCGAATTGGACTGAATAAGGTCGACAATTCGGTCGTTAAGGTCAGCACACTTTTCATGTGAAATATTATCACACAGCCAGCAGTAAACAAAACCCATCTTTACATTTGCTCGTACCTGGCAATTTTTATTATAACAGACATCCATTTGTAAATAAATTAAAATTAAGGTAAAATAAAACAAAAGGAAAAAAAAAAAAATTAAAGGAAAATTTTAAAAATTTGTTGAACGAAAAAAATCTGAGACACTCTAGGGTTTATCACTAAAGATGCTGAATTGTTACATACAAGCCAAACAACAACGAAAGACAAACACAGAGAGCGAGAGCAAGCGTGAGCGCGAACTGAAAGCCCAACGGAATCAAACCACAGTGAAAAAACGGAACACCGCGACCAACACCAAGAACAAAGCAAGAGAGCGCGTTGAGAGCGATGGAAAAATAGCGCGATGAGCGACGTTTGAGCGCAAAAGACGCGATGCACAAGCACTAAGTAAAAAATACAAAAACAAAAAACAGCAGGCGGCAATGTAAAAGCACAAGCAAACAGATTGTTTGGGCTGCAATTTGTTGTTGTTTTTAAACACAATTTGTTTAATCTTTTAAATTTGCAATTAAGACTGTGGTGAAACACAACCGATGTATCACACAAGCCACTAACAAATTAGTGCACAAAAATTACAATATAAAAACAGATGTAAACGAGGCAAAATATGGATATACGAGGCGCAAGAAAAAAACAAGTCCGTTGGCTAAAGCGAATGCGACGAACTGGAAGGTGTACATAAGAAAATTAAGAAAAGAATAGCACACATAAAGTGGCTATTATATACAAATACATCACCTCCCGCGTGGGCAACAACCCAAAAGTTACATGCCGAGCTTGATCATCTCAAATCAAGTCTCGAGCACAAAATCCCCAACACCGTAGCTCACTCAGCTGAGATAAAAATCATAAATGAAATATTAATAACAAAACCTCCATCCCCAAAGTAACTGCCAAAGAGACTTGACGTCTGCCCAGGTGACTGCCCTGGACCGCTCTACAGTGGAGCAAGCGACCAGTGCGATGACCGAGTTCGGCCCCGCCTGAGCCCATGGGCCCAGCACATGGCACATAGAAATATTAAATACGTATATTTATATACATATTAAATTGTTTTGTAAAATTGAGCGAAACCATTTCTGCCCAATTATAAGCATTGCCTGAAAAGCTATGCGAAGCAATAGGTTGAATATGTACACCGTCAAGTAGGGTTAAGCACTTCTTCCCACCCGCAGTGTGTATTAGGCTCGTGTGTTTAGACACACACTTTAGCCCTTTAAGCCGGGTATCCAGCACCGCGAAAAATAAAAATTCATGCCAAATTTTTTATAAAAAAAACTGTGCCAGGAACTTTTATTTTACGTTTTCGTTTCTTGTACAGCATTTCAGCAACGTAAACGAAATCCACAAATTCAGATCGAAAAATAGCCTATCGATTGCGTTTGTGGACTGAGAGAACAGCTGATTTACAGCTCAGGAATATATTGTTGGGAGTGTCTAGTGAAAAATTAAGCGAAGTACGCACCTTCCCAAAATGAGATGGAAAGTCAGTTTGTCTGTTCGTATCAAAGCGTTCAAATAGATTAATTGTTTGAATGGGGATCTCTTCCCTACCAAAAATCTAGAAACTTTTGTTTCTTTGCCTTCCTGCAAATTTATTTTATTTTAATTTTATTTATTATGTAATTAATAAATTGTTTAATATTAGACGATATTAATCAATTATTATTTATTAATATTGTTAACTTAATATATACATTTCACATAAAATAGATACAAAACTGCAGAAACAAAGTGTCGTAGAAGCCAGAGCTCGAGATTAGTAACTGATAGCTTTTGAGTTGGAAAAAAAACTAGTGATGCCAGAAAGTTTTTTTTTGCAATGATAAAAAATAAAAAATAATATACATAAGCTAATAAAAAAAAAAGAGAAAAACGCAATTAAAAGTCTTGTAAACAAGAAAGTAAATCTAAAACGGATTTCTCAATAATTAATGGCATTGATGAATAATAGCGATTTATCCATTATGTTGGACCATCAGTCCAAAGTAGCGGATTCTATTGCAAACGTAATAAATACAGTTGAGGTTTTACTGCCCGAAATAAAAGTGATTACAGTTTTTCTCATTATATTTGTAGTATTATTGTAGGCAAACACCTTCACCAAATTATACAAGTTGCACAATAAGTGCCTCAAAAAAAGTATGTAAGCAGAGCAAACAACTTAGAAAATACTTAAAAATGAATTCCCTAACAGAAGTTTTTGTTAGAGATCCTAACTTCAGAACTAGAATTTAGCAATTGGTCTCATCGACCCCAATAAGCATTTCAGAACTAGAAAACACATATCTATATATATTTGATTTAGAGTTTTCACCTTAATACACTGCAGGTCAGATCAGAAATTAGAGAAAATTTCTTACTAGGCTGAATCATAGATTTTGCAGTACTTAAAAAATTTCTTACTAGGCAGAATCATAGATTTTGTAGTATTTAAAAAATAACACAAAAAATTTAACACCCCATTTTAGGCCCAACCGAAATTATTATTGTGCGTTTGCACAGATGATTTAAAAAATTTCAATAAATGTAATGGATAAAACTCGTTACCATTCTTAGATAACAGAAAACTTACAAAACTTCAAAGAAGCTCTGAGTCTCATAGTCTCACTAAAGGAAGATCATGAAGCAACAGCTGTCAGTGTAATAAAGACAAAGCTGAAGGGCCATGCAAGAAATCTGATAGGCAATAAACATTAATTGACAAATTAGCAGTCACAATTATAGGAAAATAAGTAGATGTAATTTCTGCAAAATTACAAAATCTACAACAACAAAATAAATCAGCCAATCAATACGTACAAGAGGTAGAAAAGTTGATAAAGTCTCTGGAAAAAGCTTATATCAGGGATGGCTTATCTCCAGATCTAGCCACTAATTCCAGCACAACGCCTACTGTCAAAGCAATGACTAAAAATTGTTGCATCGATAAGGTAAAACTTATCATGTAGGCCGGCACATTCAGCAATGTGACTGATGCTATATCAAAATAAGTCAATAGTTGCACAAAGGTAACAGGATATTCAAACACTGACCTGTCCTTTCAGCAACAAAATAACGTGGAAACTACCGAGGAAGAGGTAATAAACACAATAATGGCTACCACAACTACAAGAACAACAATAGAGGACGGGGCTTTTAGAGGAAACTCTAGAGGCCGTGGCAACTCGAATCGAGGCCACAATAACAACAACAGCAACAATGTTCGGGTTACTCAAAGTAACTCGGGAAACTCCAAAACGCCTTTAGATACTTAAAATCAAACAACAATCAAAAAGTACACATGATAAATCCTAGTCTCAATATGTTCGAAACATTCAAAAGTGTAGCAACTAATACAAAGCTTACAAAGCTTGCTTGATACGGGAGCAGAGTTTTCTCTCATTAAGGAAAACTCAGATGGCATACAAAAAGAAACAACAATAAATATTCAAGGCATTCGCCAAGGTGCTATCAAGCCCAGTGGCCTAGTACAAATTGAGCTTAAAAAAGGAAAGATATATTATTCCACACAATTTCCACTTAGTTACTTATAGTTTTGCAATACCGTGTGACGGAATAAAAGGTATTGATTTCATACAAAATTTTAATTGCAAATTAGACCGTGAACCATCGAAGGGTAGGTTCATAACGCTGTGATAGTTTTAAAAAAAAAAAAAGACATGAGCAAACTCAACGGTTTCCCCCTATTTCGGGTCCTACGAATCGAACTGCATCATTACTTTTTTGAGGTACAATCATGGTTTCATATACAATTTTTTGCGGAAGTTTTGGGTCAAGTTTGCCGTTTTTAAGGAAATAGGGCATTCTTCTTCGGTCTCTAACTTGTAAGGTATTGATTTTTTTTGGTAACATTTCTTCGGCAACGTTGCTTGAAATAGTTCAGGCTACAAGTTTTAGGAACATACAAACATAAATGGTCGTTTTGGTGGTCTATTGCGTCAATATGTCAAGAAAATCTAATCTGTACCACTATTTTTTTACATTTTTCGTTCATGTTGTCCTGCAACCGAATTTTCCTATCTGATACTTATATAAAAATTAAGATCATATTATGCTTAGTACATTTAGCAAAGAAATCATGATGAAAAGATTAACTGTTAATTTATATACAGATAACCAAAAAATCATTTTTTACTTAAATTTCGCAACATTATTAAAGCAACAATTTTTGGTTTTACATATGTAATTAGTGTATCTAAAATGTGTCATGAATGTGTTTTATGTATTTAAGTGTGAGATTATTCGTATTATTCATAGCTTTCATTTGTTGAAATCGAACACGAGTCAGCAAGCAATGACCAATGAATGTAAATGTTGCTTACGTAATAAGTACATGTTTCACTTAAGCTTCATATCAAGTTGGGAATAGTTAAAAACTTCATCAATGCAATCAATCGCGATGAAGAAGCTTTTAAATGTTTAATAAAACTATTTCCAAGATTAAGCGTGGTGAAGATAAAAGAAGGTATTTAAATTTTTAAGCTCTAGACAACTGACCAGACATAAGAATTTTGTTGAATTTTCCTATCTGATACTTATAGTAAAATTAAGATCATATTATGCTTAGTACATTTAGCAAAGAAATCATGATGAAAAGATTAACTCTTAATTTATAAACAGATAACCAAAAAAAAATTTTGTACTTAAATTTTTCAACATTATTAAAGCAACAATTTTTGGTTTTACATATGTAATTAGTGTATCTAAAATGTGTAATGTAATATTATTCATAGCTTTCGTTTATTAAATTCCAACACATGTCAGCATGCAATGTGTCAAGCTTTTTACCACTGTACCAATGTTCCAATGGAGCCGCAACCTGGTGAAATCTTTCTCCATGCTCATCCGACTTTGTGGGAACTTTCTGTCCAAAACTATCCTTATAGTGCTGTAAAAATGAATTTTGTAAGACATGTTGACACCTATGTCTTTAAAAGATGTCAGCATGTTTTCAACATTAGTCTGCCAATTTTCAGCTCAATTCACTCCCAAACAGCTATTAATGACTGCCATTGCAGCATCCCATGCAATATATTCTTTTGTCTTCAATAAATTTCCAAATTCAATATTCTTCATTAATTTTCTTATGTCTGGTCCGTTGTCTAGAGCTTAAAAATCTAAATACCTTCTTTTATCTTCACCACGCTTAATCTTGGAAATAGTTTTATTAAACATTTAAAAGCTTCTTCATCGTGATTGATTGCATTGATGAAGTTTTTAGCTATTCCCAACTTGATATGAAGCATAAGTGAAACATGTATTACGTTAGCAACATTTACTTTTATTGGTCATTGCTTGCTGACTCGTGTTGGATTTCAACAAATGAAAGCTATGAATAATACGAATAATCTTACACTTAAATACATAAGACACATTCATTACACATTTTAGATACACTAATTACATATGTAAAACCAAAAATTGTTGCTTTAATAATGTTGCGAAATTTAAGTAAAAAATGATTTTTTCGATATCTGCAGGGTTAATAAGGGTTAATCTTTTCATCATGATTTCTTTGCTTAATGTACTAAGCATAATATGATCTTAATTTTGCTGTTAGTATCAGATAGGAAAATTCGGTTGCAGGACAACATGAACGAAAAATGTTAAAAAATAGTGGCACAGATTAGATTTTCTTGACATATTGACGCAATAGACCACCAAAACGACCATTTAACGGGTTTGTATGTTCCTAAAACTTGTAGCCTGAACTATTTCAAGCAACGTTGCCGAAGAAATGTTACCAAAAAAAATCAATACCTTACAAGTTAGAGACCGAAGAAGAATGCCCTATTTCCTTAAAAACGGCAAACTTGACCCAAAACTTTCGCAAAAAATTTTGTATGAAACCATGATTGTATCTCAAAAAAGTGATAATGCAGTTCGATTCGTAAAACCCGAAGTAGGGAGAAACCGTTGAGTTTGGTCATGTCTTTTTTTTTATTTTAAAAAAACTATCACAGTGTTATTGACTCTATAGGACTATTACTAAGATCAGAAAATGATAACGAGTATGCAGTTACACTAATATGTGATTTAACAAAATATCTAGTTGCCATTCCGATCCCAAATAAAAATGCCGCTAAAGCAATATTCGAATCTTTTATTCTGTAATATGGTCCACTGAAAAAAATAAAAATAGATAATATAAAATCAACAGCACACAATCAGTTGGTACTGTTGTAAGATGCCATTGAACGTTCAATGAGTATATACGTTCCTATATATCAGTTGAAAAAGCTGATTGGGATGCATGGCTCCAATATTTCGTTTATTGTGGCAATACTACATTATCAATGGCACACAACTATTGTAAGTACGAATTAGTATTTGGCAGATCTTCAATCTTTGAAAAACAATTAAATAGTATAGATAATTTAGAACCACTCTATAATATAGATGATTTTTATAAAGAATTAAAATTTAAATTAGAACTAGAGTACAAAAGAGCTAGGATAATGATAGATAAGCATAAACAGAAAAATAAGGAACTATATAATGGGAAAGCTTTAGAAATTATTTTAAAATAGGAGATAAAGTACTATTAAAAAATGAAGTAGGTCATAAACTAGAAAATAGATATTTAGGATCATAACTGTAGTAAGCCTAATAGAAAAAGATAATTTTAACATAAAAGGTACAAAGGGTAAGGATCAAAATGTTCATATGAATAGACTAAACATTTTTTATTCATAGTACGCTTATATTTACTTTATGAATTCGAGTTCAGAAAAGAAAACAGAGGCATGATTAGCCAAAAAACCAAAAATAAGAAAAAAACATATTATTTTAATGAATTATTTCCATATATTTCTATACATTATTAAATTTTAATATATTTTAAATGCATAAAATGTACATTTTTGTATTACAAAACAAAAAAAAAAACACACCAAAAAAAAATATTTATATGTATATATATATATTATAATAAAAATAAATATTGACTGGTATAACGAAAACAAAATATATACAAAAATATTAATGATTAAAATAAAAACTATTAGAATAACTCCATTATTAATAACTACGTTATTCCTTTAAAAGGGAGATGTAGCATGTACATATTTCGAGTAAGCACTGTAACACTTAGATGCAATGTTTACATAAGAAATATAAAGTAAGCGCAAAGAACAAAAACACTCTTCAAGTGCAATTGTAACATGATCCTTTACTCATGAGCAACTCGCCAACATAAAGCAGCATACTTATGCCAACGGCGCAATTGACCAAGCCACTAGATGTGCACTTGCCACTCTCTCTCTCTCTCTGTCTCTCTCTTGATATACATAACCCAGCCGGGATTGCAGGCATAAGCTGACCAAATTCTATACAGCCAGTGCACAGACAATTTCAGGAATAAGTTGCACTTCCCTGAAGCTATAAGATGTCAGAGGTGCGCTCAGCAATCAGAATCGATTGCCTCATTGCGTGAAATCTTGCAGCCAAGTCAGCTACAAGCTCTCGCGTTTGCGTGACTTCTACACTGCGTTTGGTTGCACAAAACGCTGGTCAGAATCGTTCGCTTCAAAGTAGAAGTTCCCTGCAGCCAAGTCAGCCACGGACTCACACATTTCTTTCAGTTCGATATAGCGTTCGGCCGTTCAAAACGCTGCTAAGAAATCTTACCAAGCTGTGTGAAATACACGCAGCCAAGTCAGCTACGAACTCTCACGTTTGTTTGAGTACGATGTGGAGTTTGGCTGCACAAAACGCTGCTAAGAAATCTTACCAAGCTGTGTGAAATACACGCAGCCAAATCAACTTTAAACTCGCGCGTTTGTTTGAATTCGATGAGGAGTTTGGTTGCACAAAACGCTGCTTGGATTTTTTGTTTGTTTCTTTTTAGACCCCGTACTTAAAAAAAGTAAAGGGGTCTATTAACTTTGTCATAAAAAAAATGTGCGTAACAGGCAGAAGGAGGCGTGGCAGACCACATAAAGCATATATATTCTTGATCAGCATCAACAGCCGAGTCGATATAGCCATGTCCGTCTGCCTTTCTGTCGGTCTGTCCGTCCATCTGTAAGAGCGCCTAGATCTCAGAGACTATAAGAGCTAGAGACTTCAAACTTAGTATGTAGGCCCGTCTATATTGCAAGCAGATCAAGTTTGTTTTAGATTTTGGCCACGCCCACTTTAACGCCCACAAATTAGAAATATCTTATTTTAAACGACAATTTAAAGGATATCTCAACCAATCTAACAAAATATGCATAAAGGACAGTTCTACACATTCAGACCAAGTTTGGTTGAAATCGGTCCGTTATATCATATAGCTGCCATAGAAACAATCAGTCGAAAATCAAGCTTTAGTATGAAAAACTTTTTTGTTTATTGAGATAGCTCAACCAATCTAATAGAATAAGCATCTGGGGTGATCTCATACATTCTGACTAAGTTTGGTTGAAATTGGTCCTCTATATCATATAGCTGTCATAGGAATAATGCCCTGGCTCTCCGATAGGTCATACGTATGTGGGCTACGTTAGGCATGCCGAAGGTGTGATGATGCGGCATTAACTTTTTGACCAATTTTGTCGTATTGCATCTATGTGATCTAGTGAACCGATTTAAACCAAATTACAAATTCTGAATCTGTGAGTTTGTTTGACTTATCTCTAAAAACAACAATAATTTTTGTACTTTATCTTAAAATTCGTTCCAATGGCAGCTATATGATATCAGATTTCAACCAAACTTTGTCAGGATGTAGAATACCATCCCAAATGCGTATTCTGTTAGTTTGGTTGAGATACCTCAAACAATAAAAAACTTTATCACACTAAAACTTGATTTTTGATTTTTTGATTTTTTCCGAGGAAGCATAGCAACCATATGTGCGGAATCCAACCGCTTATTGCCAAATTCGGTGATTACCGGCTCGACGGTAACAACAAGCATTGATACCAGTGTTACCTGCACTATCTCTATGTCGCAAGCAAGTTTGACATCTACATCTACGTATACTGTAGCGGCAACAGTGGGGCCCAACATTTCTTCGACTACGTCACTTGGCAGCACATTGGGTGGATTCCTGTCATCAGTAGCTCGTAAGAATAAGTGCTCGTTTCAATCCCGTTACCTGCCTGCTAGTAAAAAACATAAAGGAGCTATAAAAACCTCTCAATCTATCCGTAAAGCGAACATGATGGCCACTGAGCTACACAAGGCATCTACCTCGACTGCAGATACGGCATCTACCTCGACTGCAGCGGCACTGAGTAACAACCGCTTTGCAGCTCTGATCGAAGAAGCGAACAACATTATGGAGCAAGACTTGTCAGAAAGTGATTCTGACGACGAAGCTGGAGCTCCTGCTGTTGGCAATGCTATCAAACAATCCTCAAAAACGCTCTTAAAGCCTCCAGCTATATGTGTACCAAAAGTCGACAATCCCTTAGGCATGGAACAAGCACTGGACTCGTGCGTGGGTCCCAATAACTATAGCATTCGCACCTCTAAGTTCGGTGTGTCACGTATATACACGGCAAGCTCTGACGCTTTCCGAGCAGCTGTAAGTCAATTGTCAATTCTGGCATCATCAACTTAGGGAAGACAAGCCTTACAGGGTTGTCATCAAGGGCGTTAATGCCAACGTGCCCAAATCCCAAATTGTGCAAGCTCTTTCTGACCAGGGTTTCGAAATTCTCAATATATATTGCCCAAGAAAGGCTGATTGGCGTAATGTTCAGATCAACGAGACAGACGATGAAGCGACGATCAATTACAAGACTCGGCAAAATCTATTTTTTGTCAATCTCAAACAAGGACCCAATGTGTCTAATGCTTTAAAAATAACTCAACTCGGCAGATACAGAGTCTCTGTTGAGCGTGCCCCTCGCAGAAAAGAAGTTCTACAATGTCTGAGATGCCACATCTTCGGTCATTCCAAAAATTATTGTGTTCAGGAACCCAATTTGTGGCAAATGCGCTGGCTCTCATATGACTGGTTCCCAGCTTTGCACGAGTGAACTGTGCGTCAACTGCGGTGGTGATCAACAAGGCCCATCACGTGGCTTCATTCCGGCTGAGACTGTCAGATGCAATTTATCTTACGCTGACGTTGCTCGGCCCAACAGGGCGGAATTTGGTCCAAATGCTGGCAAGCATCTCCAGCGAGAATCAAACTCACTGCCTGACAAGAAATTCGTTGCGCTGGAGAACTCCATACGGGAGATCAACTCCAGAATGGACCAATTATTCAAGTTGGTTCAAGAGACTATGGAGGCTAACAAGGCCTTCCGAGAATTGGTCCAGGTTCTCATTTCACGTATCTAAAAATGATGCAACCGATCATAAAAATCGGACTGTGGAACACACTAGACGATCTCCCCAGTATTACCCCTTAAATCTCACCCTTATAAGTTATCCTTAATTAATTGTTATGTTCTATCATAAATGATTTTGGTTTTTAGTTTAATTTCTGATTAGTTTAAGTTGCCATAAAAGGTAGCAGGACACTCCTCCTTTGTACGAATTTCATTATACTTTTGAATAACAAAAAAAAAAAAAATATATTGGGAGCCGACTTTGGCAGAGGCTCTCAGGTAAGCAATCCAATGAAAATGTCATTTTCAATCTAATAGATCAAACTAATTGTCAGTTAAAATATAAGAAAGTGAAAAATATAAATCCTATATCTTAAACAAACAAGACCGTAGCAACAAGTTTCTTCGGAAAAATGCCTTGATGTATGCAACACAATTTTTAAAACCATGACTTTTTTTTTACTTTTTTACACGTTTTAAAAAAAGGGGAAAAAACGGGCAGCTGAAATTTTGAAATTAGGCTAAGAAATAATCAATGAACATATTTTGAAAATATATATTTTTTTTATTTTCCCTCAAAGTTGAAAAATAGTGAAAAAATGGAAAGTTGGCAAAACCCGATTCACCTGGAAAAACAGTACACTTTTTTTGTATCATACACTTTATATATACATCAATCTATAGAACAAAAGAAATTTACGATTGTTTACTTAGTTTTCGCGAAATTCTACCTGAAAGACGCCAAAATTACCTAAAAATTGTGTGTTTTGTGAAGCACTGCAAAATCTGATGTTATTAAGGGTTACATATTTGTAATCGTTGAGGCATTCTCTATAAAATGGGTTTATTAAAAACTTCGTTTGCAAACATGCATTTTTTGATTTTGGCAACATGATTTCGTCTACGACGTCGTGTTGACATTGTTGCTCAGCCATTGTCGCTGTAGCTCAACTGTTGTCGCTGATAGTATCCGATGTCTCTTGGTGCTGCCACGACTTGAACGTTGCGCAAAATATGCTGATGCAGCGCACGTGGTGGATGCGCTGCAGACGTAATTGAAACTTGTTGTTTTGACTTCGGGAATTGATGAACTTGGTGTTCTTGGTTGAGCTGCTAACGTAAGGTGTGCTGACTGGAGGCGCATGTTGGATACATTGCATGCACTGAGGCCGTGCTTGTCCGATAGCATGTTGTTGTTCATTGGTTTGGTGATATTTGGTGTTAACTCCTCCCCCTTTAAAAGGTTATTTCCTCATCGTCGATGCACACGATCCCCTTGAAGTCACTTAGAAGAATGGTACCGGGCAGAAGCCCCTCGTGAACTGCTTCGTGCCAGAGAAGTCTAATAGGGTGCATTTTAAAAACTTACTTGATTCTCCTTATGTAGGAGGATCTTCGGTTGACATAAAGACCGTCTTGGACACGATCCAGCAGAAAAGTCATGTTGTGAAAGCCTTAAACAAAGGCCAAACTAGACTACAAAAAACGGTCTTTGGGTGAGTGGCAAATGGTCCATTGGTGACAAAAAAGTTACCAGAATTCTGTGGCACAGTTGCCGAAAAATCAGAAAGTTTTGATACCCAACTTCTAAAATTCTGGAAAGTTGAGGAAATAAACACCGTTGTCCAAAATCTCACAATAGAAGAAAGTAGTTGTGAGGAGATCGTCGCAACTGTGAATCTTTATGTTTCGCACGCAGGCCAATCCCTTAGTAAAACACTCAAGCTGTAGTTAAGAACTGACATCGTTTATTGCATTGTATGCGTTTTTATAAGGATATCTTATGTACTTATAAAATAATTTAGATATGGTATTAATGTTTACCTGACTTCTTTCTACTTATTGTATTGTCTTATGTACTAATTTAAATAGAGTCGACAGTCGTTGTAATATTATGCTTGGTTCCCTTTTATTCATTGTCTAGTCTGATCTTGTCTTATGTATTATCTATCTAACACAAATGTTTTACTCCTTCTTAATCCTTGTTCTCTTCATTCTTTTCTACTCCCGCATGCATGCAGGCTCGGGTATGATAGCTTGATCTTATTATTGCTGAGCGCCGGGATTTCGACCCGTGTGGTAATTCTATGCTGTCGTGACCCTTTTGTGTCACTAGTATTGCACATGCGGTGGCGCATTCCGAGGGATGATCAAAAAGTTTGTTCATTTATGATCAGTGGTCAATGTGGAAATTCAGAGTCTCAGCTCTCAGCTCGTTGCATTCGGACGTGCGTGCTTGACAAATTATTTTCGCAAGTGATCTACACAATCTCTTTATCTCTTTGTGTTTCTTGCGCTATTTTTAGCCACTGCTTGCGGTGGCGGCAGCTTATTGCGGTACTTTACCTAAGATAAGCCAGACTTAAACGGCGCTAAGTTTGCCCCTCGCCCTGCGCTCTGCGCAAGCGAGAGGTTGGTTCCGTTACTTCTTATCTTTTGATCTGGAAAAGTTGACGACAATTGCATTATTTGACTCTAAATAATAACAATTGAAGCTATGGACAATAACTCACCGAATCAGTCGCTACCTATTAATAGGCTAGCTGTACTAGAGGAGATGAGAAAAGCAGCTGGGGTAAGCCCAGGAACTCTACGCTCCCAAATCCGAGGAAGCATAGCAACCATATGTGCGGAATCCAACCGCTTATTGCCAAATTCGGTGATTACCGGCTCGACGGTAACAACAAGCATTGATACCAGTGTTACCTGCACTATCTCTATGTCGCAAGCAAGTTTGACTTCTACATCTACGTATACTGTAGCGGCAACAGTGGGGCCCAACATTTCCTCGACTTCGTCACTTGGCAGCACATTGGGTGGATTCTTGCCATCAGTAGCTCGTAAGAATAAGTGCTCGTTTCAATCCCGTGACCTGCCTGCTAGTAAAAAACATAAAGGAGCTATTAAAACCTCTCAATCTATCCGTAAAGCGAACACGAAGGCCACTGAGCTGCACAAAAAGGAAGCTAAACATACGGCATCTACCTTGACTGCAGATAAGGCATCTACCTCGACTGCCGCGGCACTGAGTAACAACCGCTTTGCAGCTCTGAACGAAGAAGTGGACAACATTATGGAGCAAGACTTGTCAGAAAGTGATTCTGACGACGAAGTTGGAGCTCCTGCTGCTGGCAATGGGATTAAACAATCCTCAAAAACGGTCTCAAAGCCTCCAGCTATATGTGTACCAAAAGTCGACAATCCCTTAGGCATGGAAGAAGCACTGGACTCGTGCGTGGGTGCCAATAACTATAGCATTCGCACCTCTAAGTTCGGTGTGTCACGTATATACACGGAAAACTCTGACGCTTTCCGAGCAGCTGTAAGTCAACTGACAAAACTTAATTGTCAATTCTGGCACCATCAACTTAGGGAAGACAAGCCGTACAGGGTTGTCATCAAGGGCGTTAATGCCAACGTGCCCAAATCACAAATTGAGCAAGCTCTTACTGATCAGGGTTTCGAAACTCTCAATATATATTGCCCAAGAAAGGCTGATTGGCGTAATATTCAGATCAACGAGACAGACGATGAAGCGACGATCAATTACAAGACTCGGCAAAATCTATTTTTTGTCAATCTCAAACAAGGACCCAATGTGTCTAATGCTTTAAAAATAACTCAACTCGGCAGATACAGAGTCTCTGTTGAGCGTGCCCCTCGCAGAAAAGAAGTTCTACAATGTCTGAGATGCCACATATTTGGTCATTCCAAAAATTATTGCGTCCAGGACAAATGCGCTGGCTCTCATATGACTGGTTCCCAGCTTTGCACGAGTGAAAATTTCTTGTGCGTCAACTGCGGTGGTGATCACGCGTCGACAGACAAAGTCTGCCCTGTCAGGATTGAGAAAAGCAGAAAACTGAAACCGAGCCCAAGGCTCCCTGCTACTGGCAACATAGCTAGGCCTAAATATAAACAAGGCCCATCACGTGGCTTCATTCCGGCTGAGACTGTCAGATGCAATTTATCTTACGCTGACGTTGCTCGGCCCAACAGGGCGGAATTTGGTCCAAATGCTGGCAAGCATCTCCAGCGAGAATCAAACTCACTGCCTGACAAGAAATTCGTTGCGCTGGAGAACTCCATACGGGAGATCAACTCCAGAATGGACCAATTATTCAAGTTGGTTCAAGAGACTATGGAGGCTAACAAGGCCTTCCGAGAAATGGTCCAGGTCCTCATTTCACGTATCCAAAAATGATGCAACCGTTGATAAAAATCGGATTGTGGAACGCACGGGGACTAGTTAGGGGCTCTGGAGAGCTCCGGCTGTTTCTTAGTGCACATAATATAGATGTAATGTTTGCCTCAGAGACGCACATGAAAGAGGGACAGCGTGTCTTCCTGCCAGGATACTCCACTTACCATGCCTTCCACCCCAGCGGTAACAGCAGAGGTGGCGCCACAGTCATTGTGCGCTCCAGCATGTGCCATATTCCTCAGCCTCCCATCTCAACAAACAACATACAGCTAGCAAGAATGAATCTGCAGACATCGGAAGGGCCCGTCGCACTCGCGTCTTTGTATCTTCCACCCAAAGAGCCTTGTACTAAAGCGGAGCTAGAATCCCTGTTTGCCATGCTAGGTAACAAATTCATTGCAGGTGGTGACTACAATGCCAAGCACTCATGGTGGGGCAACTCAACAAATTGCTCGAGAGGCAAAATATTGCAGGATGTCGTGGCGAATAGCCGGTACCAAATTCTTGCAACGGGTGATCCTACTTTCTACTCATCCAACTCCCTAGTATCAACATCAGCGCTAGATTTTTTTGTAATTAATGGATACACAATGAGCAGGCTTAATGTGAGAACGCTTCATGAGCTCTCTTCGGATCACACCCCACTGATAGCTGAGTTACACGCCACTCCGCTGAGCAAGTCACAACGTTCTTGCTTACTAGCACGTGGTGCTGATACAGAAACTTTCAAGGCCCATCTAGAGCAGCTGATTGATCTAAATATGGAAATCCAAGACGCAGATGATATTGATAACGCAATCGATATTTTTATGAGCAAGCTGAAAGAGGCTGCAACAAGAGCTGCTCCTAGGGATCAACAACATCAGCATGGAGATAGATCGCCTCAGCTTCCTTATTTAATAGTTGAGCTCCTGCGTCTCAAGCGTAAAGTCAGAAAGGAGTATGCTAGAACAGGAGATGCCCGAATCCAACAGATTCACAACAGGCTGGCCAATCGTCTTCACAAGGTTCTGGCCCGCAGGAAAAGAATTCAAATTGACAACATGTTGGAAAACTTGGGTACCGATGCCTCTACTAATTACTCTTTGTGGAAAATTACTAAGAGATACAAGACATTGGCAACACCGAAATCGGCTATTAGGGACCCTTCGGGGGGTTGGTGCCGCACTAGTATTGAAAAATTGCAAGTGTTTGCAAACAATCTTGAGCAACGATTCAGGCCGCACGATTTTGCGCCTGAGAGTCACTGCCGGATAGTAGCCGAGTCATTGGAAACCCCGTTTCAAATGGCTTTGCCTTCAGATGCAGTCGCACTGGACGAAGTGAAGCAGCTGGTGTCTAGGTTGAAACCCAAAAAGGCCCCCGGCGAAGACTTACTTGACAACAGGACCATAAGACTTCTACCAGATCTAGCTTTGTTGTTTTTGGTGCTTATCTTCAACAGCGTCTTACGTGTGGGATACTTTCCGAGAGCCTGGAAGACGGCGAGCATAATTATGATCCTGAAGCCTGGAAAACAACCAACTGATGTGGACTCTTATAGGCCGATCAGCCTTCTCCCTTCACTGAGCAAAATAATGGAGAGGTTGATCCTAAACAGAATGCTCGACCTCGAGGCTGTTACCCTTTCGATCCCTAAATTCCAATTTGGATTCCGAAAGCAGCATGGCACTCCAGAACAGCTGCATAGAGTTGTCAACTTTGCGTTAGAGGCCATGGAGGAGAAAGAGTATGCGGTTGCTGTCTTCCTGGACATACAGCAAGCTTTCGACAGGGTGTGGCACCCTGGTCTTCTTTACAAAGCTAAGAAGCTTTTAACCCCCCAGCTGTTCCAGGTCATAAAGAGCTTCTTAGAAGGGCGCACATTCAGAGTGACTGACGATGGGTGTAAGTCCTCCATTAAATCAATCGAAGCTGGCGTTCCCCAGGGCAGTGTTTTAGGCCCCACCTTATACTCAATTTTCTCAGCGGATATGCCAACCCACTCGGCAATTACCTCAGTAGACGAATGCGATACCCTAATCGCAACGTACGCCGACGACACTGCGGTGCTCACAAAAAACAGTTGTATACTTTTTGCCAAGAATGCACTGCAGGAGTATCTGGATGCATTCCAGGAGTGGGCAAATAAATGGAATGTGTGCATCAACTCAGACAAATGTGCAAATGTGACTTTCGCAAATCGGGTGCAGAACTGCCCAGTTGTGTCACTCAATGGAAATGCTCTAGATCATTCATCGGCACACAAATACTTAGGTGTCATCTTAGACAGAAGTCTCACCTTTGAAAAACATGTCACGTCGCTGCGACACTCATTTACAGACAAACTGCAAAGGATGTCCTGGTTACTCTCCGCCAGAAACAAATTGTCGCTGGAGAACAAGGTCAGAATTTACAAGTGCATTTTAGCTCCCAGCCTATTCTATGCCATACAGGTGTACGGTATTACTGCTAAGACGCACCTGAATAAGATCCGTGTGCTGCAAGCAAAAACACTGAGGATGATCTCTGGGTCTCAATGGTATATAAGGACACGCAATATCGAGCGCGACCTTTAGGTGCCCAAAATAGGAGACAGAATCCAAGCGATTGCCCAAAAGTACACGGTGAGGCTAGGAGGTCATCCAAACAGTCTAGCTAGACGCCTAAATACTGCCTGCCACCGTAGAAGAGTAAGGAGGAGACTCAAACGCCACCACCCTCAAGACCTCCTAAATCGGGCCTTGACCTAAAGATCTCTGACCAAACCTAGACGATCTCCAAAGTATTACCCCTTAAACCTCCCCCTTATGAGTTATCTTTAATTAATTGTTATGTTCCATCATAAATAATTTTGTTTTTTTTAGTTTAATTTCTGATTAGTTTAAGTTGCCATAAATGGTAGCAGTACACTTATCCCTTGTACAAATTTCATTACAGTTTTATAATAAAAAAAAAAAAAAAAAAATGTGGAAATTATCAAAAAAAAACCGAAATTAAAAAGACAATATTCGGAATTTTTAGAGGAATATTTAAAATTGGGCCACATGGCACCAATTCAAAACAAGGGGGCTACGCCCTCAGCTCGCTTCGCTCGCCTACCCTTGGCTCGCTTCGCCCGCAAAGTGGTGCGGCTACAGTCGAGTGTGCTCGATAGCCCCATATGTATTGCACGACGTTGGGCACGCCGAAGGTTTGATGATGAGGCATTAAATTGTCGACTACTGAACGAATTTAAACCAAATTCGATCACAATGTTAAAGACAATATAAAATTCAAAATTTGGGAGTTCTGTTGGGATACCTCAAAAAACCACAAACAATATCATACTAAATCTTAATTTTCGACTGACAGTTCCTATGGCAGCTATATGATATAGTGTTCCGATTACAACCCAATTTGATCAGGAAGTATAGGACCATCCCGAATGTATATCTCGTCAGTTTGGTCGAGATATTTCAGACATCAAAAAAGTTTTTGATACAAAAACTTGATTTTGGGCTGATCGTTCCTATGGCGGCCATATGATATAGTGGTCCGATTTCAACCAAATATGATCAAGATGTATAAGACCATCCCAAATGCATATCCTGTCAGTTTCGTCGGGAAATTTCAAACAACAAAAGAGTTTTTCATAAAACTTGATTTTGGGCTGAACGTTCCTATGACAGCTTAATGGTATAGTTTTCCGATTTTAACCCTCTTTTATCGGGATACAAGTTCCATCCCAAATGCATATCCTGTCAGTTTGGTTGAAATATTTCAAACAACAAAATAGATTTTCATACTAAAACTTGATTTTGGACTGATCGTTCCTATGGCAGCTATTTGATATAGTGGTCCGATTTCAAACAAATTTGATCAGGGTGTATAAGACCATCCCAAATGCATATCCTGCTAGTTTGGTCGAGATATTTCAGACAACAAAAAAGTTTTTTATACTAAAACTTGATTTTCGACTTATCGTTCCTATGGCAGCTATATGATATAGGGGTCCGATCCAAATTTTAAAATAAACTTCTGTGTCTGTGATCCTTTGACTTAAACAGATAGACGGACAGACGGATAGACGGACAGACAGACGGTGTTTAATCTTATTTTATTAAATATCAATTATAAATAAAATCTGATTGTATTGAAATGTGAACATTTCAACAGGGCCAGAATGTCTAATCTTATAGTTATTAGACATAAATTTCCCACAAGAGCCAAAGACTCTAGAGATAGATAAGCCCTGACATAGAATAGTCTATCTATCTTACACGCTGGCGATAGGCCGCAGACCTAAGTAAAGAGTTCTGCGCACAGATACGGAGTCTTCACACCATCTGCGGGTGTTAAGAAGACGACGCCATGTGCAGCGACATAAATAATACCAATACTAGATAACATGATAAGTATTGATTGTTTAGGTTACTTATTGTAATATATTTAAGTATTTTAAGATAATGATATAGTTTTCAATAAAACTGCCGAGTCTTTTGGCAGATCAGTCTAAAAACCAACTCCGAGCTGTGCACACATTTATTTCGCCGCGTCGCTACTCCACTTCGTATTTTCAGACGGACATGGCTCAATAGACTCGGCTATTGGTACTGATCAAGAATATATATACTTTATTGGGTCGGAGATGCTTCCTTCTGCCTGTTATATACATTGCACAAAACCTTTATACCCTTTTTTAACCATTTTCAATGGGCACAGGGTATAAAAACATATCGGACGCTCAACACCCGGGACACATGGAAAACAGCTGTTTAATTGTAGATTTAATTATTACTGGACAAACGTAATTGTTGTTGTTGTCTCATTATGATTGTTTCTGTAAAGATAAAGTAACTATAGAAAAATTTTGTTGTTTAACATCTTCGCTGTTTATTATCCGATCGCAATGAAATTTTCAGCAAACATGGCAGATAATATTGGCTTCGTCTATGCTCAATTGAAACGCTCTATCTTTTAAATTGCCCTAATAATTTAGATTTATTTGATTTAAAGGCGTTCAAGGGGCGTGGCCAAAATCTAAAACAAACTTGATTTGCTTGATCTGCTTTTGCTCTTATAGTATCTGAGATCTAAGCGCTCTTGCAGACGGACGGACAGACGGACATGGCTATATCGACTCGGCTGTTGATGCTGATCAAGTATAAGTATACTTTATGGGGTCTGCGACGCCACCTTTTGCCATTCATGCACTTTTTTTATGACAAAGTTAATAGACCCCTGTATTTTTTTAAGTACGGGGTCTAAAAGAGGAGAATCATGCTCAAACGAGCTGGAGGAGGGGCAGGGTTCTCAAAAAAAAAATTTGTTTTACAACTTTTTCGAAAAATTGCTAGTTTAGCGAGAAATCGCTAAAACCCGCTAAAATTGAAAGGTATTTTGACGGGCTTTTTTCTAAAGCATATAGGTAAATGGCTACAGGTGAAAATAGTTTTCTTATCACACTTTTTGGCGATTTTAGAAAAAACGGCTCTAACGATTTTTTTGAATTTTTAATATGTTTTAGAATGAACAATTTCGCGTTTTTTGATGTATGACACGTAACGTTTTTTTGGGTGTGTTGGGAAGATATTATCTGTTATATAAACTCCTTATAACTTTGGCATTCGGCACTGCGCAAGAAAGTTATTTTTCTTAGGTAAGAAGAATCGGGACCTTATTGTGCAATGTGCCGAATGCCAAACAGTTTTTTTTAGCATAAGTTATTTATACAATTTAATATCGTTCGTCCCAAAATTGGATATCAGAAATTTTGGCGAATGGAAATATTTCCGTCACTAGACTTTTACCTCGTAAAGAGGTTTTTTTAGAATATTATATTCTTACAGAGAAATTATACTTATGCAAACAAAAAATGATACTTAAACAATCACATTTAAAATTGCTATTGAAAAAAAAGGAATTGAGTTGCATTGTTATATTTAGAATACAATTTAATTACAATTATTAATCAATCACACATTTACCTTTAGTATGAAAAACTTTTTTATTGCTAAAGATATTTCAATAAAATTCACAGATTGTATGTTTGGGGGTGTCTCCTAAATGGTGAACAAGTTTGTTTAAAATCGGATTACTATAGCATATTGCTGCCATAGGAACAGTCGAATGGAAATTAACATCTAGGAGGAACAACTTTTTTGTTTCTTTAGATATCTCAACAAAACTCAAAATTGTGATATTTTGGACTAACTGTGACATCCTGAGCAAATTTGGTCTAAGTCGGATTTCTTTATCATATAGCTGCCATAGGAATAATCAAATGGAAATTAACCTTTAGTACGAAACTTGCATTTTAGCTCTTCTTGTCAAATCTCTACTGTTTTACGAAATTTAGCTTTTTCCGCCAAATCTGACTATTTCCCGCCATATCACAAAATCTGATTTTTAGGCAAAGTCCATTAACAGGGAAAAAATAATTATAGCAATGCACACGAAATTTAAATTTATATGTATTTTAACAAAAAATGTTATATTATATAATATTGTGATTCAGTATAATCTTCACAAACAAATCTTGCAAGCGAAGCGATCAGGGGGCGAAGCCTTCTTGTAAGATATAAAAAGCTTAAATAATCATCTTGAATAGTCAGCTATTCGTGATTTTAAATACATATAACTCAAGTACACTTTAATATTTTTATACCCTGTGCCCATTGGTCAAAAAGGGTATAATGGTTTTGTACAATGCATGTAACAGGCAGATGGAAGCATCTCCGACCCTATAAAGTATATATATTCTTGATCAGTATCAATAGTCGAGTCGATTGAGCCATGGCCGTCTGTCTGTCCGTCCGTCTGTTTGAGTCAAAGGATCTCAGAGACCATAAAAACTAAAGACTTCAAACTTGGTATGTAGGTTCCTGGATAGCGGGCGCAGATCAAGTTTGTTTCAAAATTTGGATCGGACCCCTATATCATATAGCTGCCATAGGAACGATCAGCCCAAAATTAAGATTTAGTATGAAAAACTTTTCTGATTTCTGAAATATCTCGACCAAACTGACAAGATATGCATTTGGGATGGTCCTATACTACCTGATTAAATTGGGTTGTAATCGGAACCCTATATCGTATAGCTGACATAGGAACTGTCAGTCGAAAATTAAGATTTAGTATGATATTGTTTGTGGTTTTTTGAGGCATCCCAACAGAACTCCCAAAATGGGAATTTTATATAGTCTTTAACATTGTGATCGAATATGGCTTAAATCCGTTCAGTAGAACATATATTTGTAATACGAACAATAAATCGACAATTTAATGCCTCATCATCAAATCTTCGGTGCGCCTATCGGCTTGCAAATAGGTGTGGGCTATCGAAGTGCCAGGGCGCAGGGTTTCCTACAGTCGAGCACACTCGACTGTAGCCGCACCTCCTCGCGAGCGAAGCGAGCATGGGGCGGAGCGCCCTTGTTTTATGTAACTAATTTGGGTAATTTGTTTGTCTGTCTTTGTCTGTTTGTCCGCGCGTCAACATGAAATCTTCGTTAAGTACATCAACGTCAAAAAATATACAAACAAGCATACAAAGATGACGCGTGAAGGCACAACACTTGGATTAATGCAATTATCTTAATTGCTCGAAGCATATGCACTTTGTTTATACTAGTGAGTACACAGTGTACAACTATACAAAGAGGATTGTGTGTGATATGTATATGGACCTATCTTTAAGCTGTGCGCTGTGTAACTCGCAGTCGAGCAATATCGACTAGATTGTACTTACTTACTTTCTTTACTATTTCGCGTGTTACAGTTCCCCCGAGGTTGGATTGCTGACTTGTCCAGTTAACTGCTCGGCCGCTCTTTGAGCAGGTTTTGCACAGTTGGGAATACATGAAGAAGGGGCGTAGAACAATAGCCACACCGTTCCCTATGTAATCAAAAGAAAACGTTGCCCTAGGCTGTACCGTCCGTCGCCGTCCTGCAACCGCCTTTTTCTCAAGCGTCACTATTAAGAACGCATTCAGAGTCGACGCCGAGTCGCGCAACCGGCACCTGCTGCAAGTTATTTACAGCCACTGGAGTGCTTTTTTGCGCACAAATCCATGCCAACATCCTTAATACACCGACCAGGAGCCAAAACCCTGGCTTTAGTCCATGCTATACTCGTAGTCTGTTTAAGTGTAGGAGGATATACATATGTATAAACTCTGTGTAAAACAAGAGGGCTCCGCCCCCTGCTTGCTTCGCTCGCCTACCCCCGGCACGCTTCGCTCGCATGGAGGTGTGGCTACAGTCGAGTGTGCTCGACTGTAGAATACCCTGTGCCCTGGCACTCCGATAGTGTCATACCTTTTTGCAAGCCGTTAGGCACGCCGACTAATTTCGACTAATTGTTCGTATTACATCTATATATGTTCTACTGAACGAATTTAAACCAAATTCAATCACAATCTTAAAGTCAATATAAAATTCCCATTTTGAGAGTTCTGTTGGGATACCTCAAAAAACCACAAACAATATCATACTAAATCTTAATTTTCGACTGACCGTTCCTATGGCAGCTATAAGTTATATTGTTCCGACTTTAACCTAATTTGATAGAATATATAGAACCATTCCAAATGCATGTCAGTTTTGTCGAGATATTTCAAACAACAAAAAAGTTTATAATACTAAAACTTGATTTTCGACTGACGTTCCAGCTATATGATATAGTGGTCCGACTTCAACCAAATTTTATCAGGATATTTAGGACCATCCCAAGTGCATATCCTATTAGTTTGGTCGAGATATTTTAAACAACAAAAAAGTTTTTCACACTTAAGCTTGATTTTCGACTGATCGTTTCTATCGCAGCTATATGATTTAGTGGTCCGATCCAAATTTTGAAACAAACTTGATCTGCGCCCGCTATCCACTAACCTTCATACAAAGTTTGAAGTCTCTAGCTCTTATAGTCTCTGAGATCCTTTGGCTCATGGCTCAATCGACTAGGCTGTTGAACATGATCAGGAATCTATATACTCTATAGGGTCGGAGATGCTTCCATCTGCCTGTTACATACATTGCACAAAATCATTATACTATTTTTGACCATTTTCAATGGGCACAGGGTACAAATATAAAGATTGTCAAAAGACATTGTTGGTGTAGGTATGTATATTAGGGTGAATCGATTAGAATGGGCCCGAAAAAATATACAAAAATTAACGCATATTCGGAATTCAATTCTAAGATATTTTCACCAAGAAACCATACTTCTAAAATCAGTTCTTGGTCCACGCTTTTTGTGTTGAAATATATGTTTATGAAATTTTGTATCTTATATGTTTATGGTTCGATCCCGACAAGTTTGGTATCAATAGTCTTGTCAGGCCCAGGACTTTTAAAATTTCATAGAATTAAAAGACCTAGTGTCCTTTAAACACATATTTTTCGTCCTTGCAAAGAAAGTTTATGATCCAATGGCAGTGCACTGATTTACAAATTTATAAGGACATGTCAATATTTACAACCAAATTTGGGGGGAAACTGCTAATACTGTTGTCAGCAACAATTCATATTTTGCTCATCTGGAAAGGGTTTCATTCTAAAAAAAAAACCCCTTTACGAGGTAAAATTCTAGTGACGAAAACATTTCCATGCACCAAAATTACTGATATCCAATTTTTTGACGTATGAAATTAAATTCTATATAAAACTTATTCTTAAACAAAAAGTTTGGCCTTCTGCCGAATGTTACTTTGATAGAAGGTTACCAATATACATATTCCAAATTTTAAAAGCAAATCAAATTTAAATCAAAATCAGTTTTAGGAATATTGTAGCAATTCAATGCTTTTGCATTGCCAAAATGCAAAAACGAGCTTTCTGTCAACCCTAATTTTTTCTCCAACGCAAAACCTATCAGTGAAATACTCTCGAGCTCTGGCTTCGACGACACTATGTTGCTGCAGTGTTTTATCTATTTTAATTGAAATGTATATATTCAGTTAACAATATTAATAATTGGTTAATATCGACTAATATTAAACAATTCATTAATTACATAATAAATAAAATAAATATAAGAATTGTAAAATTATATATAGTTAATATCAGCACTGACTTTTTCTGATCAGTATCAATAGTCGAGTCGATTGAGCCATGGCCGTCTGTCTGTCCGTCCGTCTGTTTGAGTCAAAGGATCTCAGAGACCATAAAAGCTAAAGACTTCAAACTTGGTATGTAGGTTCCTGGATAGCAGGCGCAGATCAAGTTTATTTCATAATTTGGATCGGACCAGTATATCATATAGCTGCCATAGGAACGATCAGCCCAAAATCAAGTTTTGGTATGAAAAACTTTTTTGATTTCTGAAATATCTCGACCAAACTGACAAGATATGCATTTGGGATGGTCCTATACTACCTGATTAAATTGGGTTGTAATCGGAACCCTATATCGTATAGCTGACATAGGAACTGTCAGTCGAAAATTAAGATTTAGTATGATATTGTTTGTGGTTTTTTGAGGCATCCCAACAGAACTCCCAAAATGGGAATTTTATATAGTCTTTAACATTGTGATCGAATATGGCTTAAATCCGTTCAGTAGAACATATAGATGTAATACGAACAATAAGTCGACAATCTAATGCTTCATCATCAAATCTTCGGTGCGCCTATCGGCTTGCAAATAGATGTGGGCTATCGGAGTGCCAGGGCGCAGGGTTTCCTACAGTCGAGCACACTCGACTGTAGCCGCACCTCCTCGCGAGCGAAGCGAGCATGGGGCGGAGCGCCCTTGTTTTATGTAACTAATTTGGGTAATTTGTTTGTCTGTCTTTGTCTGTTTGTCCGCGCGTCAACATGAAATCTTTGTTAAGTACATCAACGTCAAAAATTATACAAACAAGCATACGAAGATGACGCGTGAAGGCACAACACTTGGATTAATGCAATTATCTTAATTGCTCGAAGCATATGCACTTTGTTTATACTAGTGTACAACTATACAAAGAGGATTGTGTGTGATATGTATATGGACCTATCTTTAAGCTGTGCGCTGTGTAACTCGCAGTCGAGCAATATCGACTAGATTGTACTTACTTACTTTCTTTACTTTTTCGCGTGTTACAGTTCCCCCGAGGTTGGATTGCTGACTTGTCCAGTTAACTGCTCGGCCGCTCGCCGGACGTAAGAACGCTTTTAGTGGAAATTACGTTTTGAAAATGAGTGCAGGTCGCAGGACACTGGTCGAAGAACGCTGTCTAGCTTAGAAGGCGAAGCGTAATATTTCATCTTTCATGTTCATTTGCACGTGCACCCACACTTTGAGCAGATTTTGTACAGTTGGGAATACATGAAGAAGGGGCGTAGAACAATAGCCACACCGTTCCCTATGTAATCAAAAGAAAACGTTGCCCTAGGCTGTACCGTCCGTCGCCGTCCTGCAACCGCCTTTTTCTCAAGCATCACTATTAAGGACGCTTTCAGAGTCTACGCCGAGTCGCGCAACCGGCACCTGCTGCAAGTTATTTACAGCCACTGGAGTGCTTTTTTGCGCACAAATCCATGCCAACATCCTTAATACACCGACCAGGAGCCAAAACCCTTGCTTTAGTCCATGCTATACTCGTAGTCTGTTTAAGTGTAGGAGGATATACATATGTATAAACTCTGTGTAAAACAAGAGGGCTCCGCCCCCTGCTTGCTTCGCTCGCCTTCCCCCGGCACGCTTCGCTCGCATGGAGGTGTGGCTACAGTCGAGTGTGCTCGACTGTAGAATACCCTGTGCCCTGGCACTCCGATAGCGTCTTACCTTTTTGTAAGCCGTTAGGCACGCCGACTAATTGTTCGTATTACATCTATATATGTTCTACTGAACGAATTTAAACCAAATTCAATCACAATCTTAAAGACAATATAAAATTCCCATTTTGAGAGTTCTGTTGGGATACCTTAAAAAACCACAAACAATATCATACTAAATCTTAATTTTCGACTGACCGTTCCTATGGCAGCTATAAGTTATATTGTTCCGACTTTAACCTAATTTGATAGAATATATAGAACCATTCCAAATGCATGTCAGTCTTGTCGAGATATTTCAAACAACAAAAAAGTTTATAATACTAAAACTTGATTTTCGACTGACGTTCCAGCTATATGATATAGTAGTCCGACTTCAACCAAATTTTATCAGGATATTTAGGACCATCCCAAGTGCATATCCTATTAGTTTGGTCGACATATTTTAAACAACAAAAAGGTTTTTCACACTTAAGCTTGATTTTCGACTGATCGTTCCTATCGCAGCTATATGATTTAGTGGTCCGATCCAAATTTTGAAACAAACTTGATCTGCGCCCGCTATCCACTTACCTACATACAAAGTTTGAAGTCTCTAGCTCTTATAGAGATCCTTTGGCTCAAACACACGGACAGAAAGACGGACATGGCTCAATCGACTCGGCTGTTGAACATGATCAAGAATCTATATACTTTATAGGGTCGGAGATGCTTCCATCTGCCTGTTACATACATTACACAAAATCATTATACTATTTTTGACCATTTTCAATGGGCACATGGTATAAATATAAAGATTGTCAAAAGTCATTGTTGGTGTAAGTATGTAAATTAGGGTGAATCGATTAGAATGGGCCCGAAAAAATATACAAAAATTAACGCATATTCGTAATTCAATTCTAAGATATTTTCACCAAGAAACCATACTTCTAAAATCAGTTCTTGGTCCACGCTTTTTGTGTTGAAATATATGTTTATGAAATTTTGTATCTTATATGTTTATGGTTCGATCCCGACAAGTTTGGTATCAATAGTCTTGTCAGGTCCAGGACTTTTAAAATTTCATAGAATTAAAAGACCAAGTGTCCTTTAAGCACATATTTTTCGTCCTTGCAAAGAAAGTTTATGATCCAATGGCAGTGCACTGATTTACAAATTTATAAGGACATGTCAATAGTTACAACCAAATATGGGGGGAAACTGCTAATACTGTTGTCAGCAACAATTCATATTTTGCTCATCTGGAAAGGGTTTCATTCTAAAAAAAAAACCCCTTTACGAGGTAAAATTCTAGTGACGAAAACATTTCCATGCACCAAAATTACTGATATCCAATTTTTTGACGTATGAAATTAAATTCTATATAAAACTTATTCTTAAACAAAAAGTTTGGCCTTCTGCCGAATGTTACTTTGATAGAAGGTTACCAATATACATATTCCAAATTTTAAAAGCAAATCAAATTTAAATCAAAATCAGTTTTAGGAATATTGTAGCAATTCAATGCCAAAATGCAAAAACGAACTTTCTGGCAACACTAATTTTTTCTCCAACGCAAAACCTATCAGTGAAATAATCTCGAGCTCTGGCTTCGACGACACTATGTTGCTGCAGTGTTTTATCTATTTTAATTGAAATGTATATATTCAGTTAACAATATTAATAATTGGTTAATATCGACTAATATTAAACAATTCATTAATTACATAATAAATAAAACTAATATAAAATAAATTTGCAGGAAAGCTCCAATGCTTAGCTCTTTTGAATAAATGAAATCCTGCATTGTCACATAACAAAACTAAACTATCTGGCAGCACTGGCTTTTTCTGCAGTAAACAGTGAAGTAGTATATAAGAAATGTAAAATTGTATATAGTTAATATCAGCACTGACTTTTTCTGCAGTAAACAGTGAAGTAGTATATAAGAAATGTAAAGTTATATATGTATAGTTAACAGGTAATATCTTGCCGAAACGAATTTTCATAGATATTTGTTATTTGTCAAAAAACATGAAATAAAATTGCCTATAACATTTAATATATATTATAGTGATTTGGGGTGTTGATTTTTTTAAATCACCAAAGAAATCTTTTTTTACCTGCAGCTTTTTACCTATGAACTCCAGAAAAAAAATTGAAGGTATGTCATAAAGATTTTTAAAATACCTTTCCAACAATATATATATAACATATCTGTAGCTTCTATCGTTTGGTGACTGTGGGGGCTTAGCGGGATTTAGCAATTAACCGCTAAGCTAGCGATTTTTCGAATAAGTCGTAGAACAAACGTTTCTAGTTTTTTATAGGGAATAGATCCTCATTTAAACTTTTAAGCTATATCAACGATTTGATTCAAACAGACAAATTGACTTTTCACCTCATTTTGGGAAGGCCACTAAAAATTTCAAATTTAATTATCTTTTGAACCACTGAACGGATTTTGATGATTGAGGTGTCATTCGACTCGTATTTTTGATAAAAATAGTAGAAAATTAACTGTGCCTTTCGATTAGTATAAAACTCGACTCGATCGGACAATCGTGGCGAATCTTTCATTCTTCCTGTGTATATCTCTAGTAGCCTTTCGTGATACTTTCTTCACCAGGGCGAACTGCCGTCCGCAGGGACTGCCAATTTTTTTTTGATGATAGAAAATCTATCCGTGAGAGATCCATAATAAATTATGTATTAAAGTGATAAGCTGTATGACCCAACAAAATTAATTGCTTATAAAAAGCATGCTTATTTTGATTGTACGGAATACATTGATTTGGTAAACTTAAACGATAACAATATTTTATCCCAGCCTCCATTTACAGCTAAAATTCCATACGCTCACCTGTTGGAGTACATTAAGTTTAACGAGCCATCATCGCCTGTTCCAGAAATTCCATCACATATTCAAGGTACTGATCGATATGTGCAGCTGCAAACTACTGTTTCACAACGCGTAACAGAAAAGACTCAACACGATGTTATGGCAGTTACCATAGAAAGTCACGCGAGAATTCCAAGAATAAACACCAAAAACGACTTTCTTAATTAGAACATGCTTATAAAACATAAGTTCTGCAATTTCTGTTTGTAAAAAAATTCAGGGTTTTCAAAGACAATCAAAATGTCTTTTGAGCTAAAATAAGATCTTTGATTCTAACGATTTTTTGTTAGATATATCTTGATAGATTCGATTTCTAAAATCGTCCTTGAAAGGTCGAAAATTATGTTTTAAAGTCCTGGTTCTAACAAGAGCATTGATACCAAACTTGTCAGAATCTGGCCATAAGCACGTGCAATAAGACGGCGCTTTGCGAAATTCGAAGTGTAAGTGAGTCAAAGTTCAGGGAATTGCTTAGTATAAAAAACTTTTTTGTTTCCTAAGATATATAAACCAAACTCACACATTTTATAGTTGGGACTGTCTTTACATCCTGACCAAATTTCGGATTACTATATCATATAGCTGATATCGGAATAATCAGATGCAATTTAACCTTTAGTAAGGAAAACTTTTTTGTTTCTTAAGATATCTCAATCAAACTCATAAATTGTATGATTTGCGACTGGCTTTCAAAAGACCAAATTGGTCGATGTCGGATGACTATATCCTATAGCTGCCATAGGAACAATCGGATTCAAATCAAGCCTTAAGCCGGATATCCAGCACCGCGAAAAATATAAATTTATGTCAAACTTCATATAAAAACAAGAAGGCATCGCCCCCTGCTCGCTTTGCTCGCCTACCCCCGGCTCACTTCCCTCGCGTGGAGGTGCGGCTGCAGTCGAGTGTGCTAGACTGTAGAATACCCTGTGCCCTGGCATTCCGATAGCCCCATACCTTTTTGCAAGCCATTAGGCACGCCGAAGGTTTGATCATGCGGCGTTAAATTCTAATTGTTCGTATAACATCTATATGCTCTACTGAACGGATTTAAACCAAACTCGATAATAATGTTAAAGACAATATAAAATTCCCATTTTGTGAGTTCTGCTGGGACACTGAGGTGTCCAAGACAACAATAAATTTCATACTAAATATTAATTTTAGACTGACCGTTCCTACGGCAGCTAAATGATATAGCGTTCCGATTTCAACCAATTTTATTCAGGATGTATAAGACCATCCCAAATGCATATCCTGTCAAATTGGTCGAGATATTTCAAACAACAAAAAGTTTTGCATACTAAATCTCGATTTTGGACTGATCGTTCCTATGGCAGCTATACGACAGAGTGCTCCGATTCCAACCAAATTTGATTAGGATGTGTCAAACCATTCCAAATGCATATTCTGTCAGTTTGGTCGAGTTATTTCAAACAACAAAAAAGTTTTCAATACTAATACTTGAATTTGGTCTGATCGTTCCTATGGCAGCTATATGATATAGTGGTCCGATTTCAACCAAATTTGATCAGGATATAACGGACTGTCCCAAATGCATATCGTGTCAGAGTGGTCGAGATATTTTAAACAACAAAAAAGTTTTTCATACTAAAACTTGATTTTGGACTGATCGTTCCTATGGCAGCTATATGACATAGTGGTCCGATTCCAATCAAATTTGATTAGGATGTATAAAACCATTTCAAATGCATATTCTGTTAGTTTGGTCGAGTTATTTAAAACAACAAAAAAGTTTTCCATACTAAAACTTGGTTTTGGTCTGACCGTTCCTATTGCAGCTATATGATATAGTGGTCCGATCCAAATTTTAAAACAAACTTGATCTGCGCCCGCTATCCAGGAACCTACGTACGAAGTTTGAAGTCTCTAGCTTTTATAGTTTCTGAGATCCTTTGACTCAAACAGACGGACGGACAGACGGACAGACAGACGGACATGGCGCAATCGACTCGGCTATTGATACTGATCAAGAATATATATACTTTATGTGGTCGGAGATGCTTCCTTCTGCCTGTTACATAAATTGCACAAAACCATTATACCCTTTTTGACCATTTTCAATGGGCACAGGGTATAATAAGTTTTCCTTACTAAAACTTGATTTGGTCTGATCGTTCCAATGGCAGCTATATGATATGGTCCGATCCAAATTTTATAATAAACTTATTCTGCGCCCGGTATCCAGGAACCTACATACCAAGTTTGAAGGCCCAAGCTAGTATAGTCTCTGAGATCCTTTGGCTCAAACACACGGACAGACTATATTATACAGCTGACATAGGTACGATCAGTCGAAAATCATGTTCTGTTTTTTGAGATATCTCAACCAATCTAACAGAATACGTTTTTGCTCACAGATTCGGAATTTGCAATTTGGTTTAAATCGGTTCACTAGATCACATAGATATAATACGAACAATTAGTCAAAAAGTTAATGCCGTGTTATTACACCTTCGGCATGCCTAACGGAGTGCAAATACGTATGAGCTATCGGAGAGCCAAGGAACAGGGTACCCTACAGTCAAGAACACTCGACGGTAATCGCACCTCCTCGCGAGCGAAGCGAACCGTGGGAGGCGAGCGAAGCTAGCAGGGGACGGAGTCGCCTGGCTTAAGTTATCTTAACTAAACTCACAGATTGTATTTTTGGGACTGTGTCTTACATAATGACCAAGTCTTATTCAAATCGGATTCCTATATCATATTGCTTCCATAGGAACAATCGGATGAAATTAACCTTTAGTATAAAAAACTTTTCTATTTCTTGCGGTATGTTAACCAAACTCACAGATTGTATATATGGGACTGCCTGTTACATCCTGACCAAATTTGCTATCGGATGACTATATCCTATAGCTGCCATAGGAAGAACCGGATGAAATTAACCTTTCGTACAGAAAACTTTTTTGTTTCTCAAGTTATCTTAACAAAACTCATACATTTTATGTTTGCGACTGGCTTTTTAGCCAAAGTCCAATGACAGGGAAAAAATAATTATAGCAATGGACACGAACTTTCAATTTATATGTATTTTAACAAAAAATGTTGTATTATATAAAATTGTGATTCAGTAAAATCTTCAAAACCGGACTCCTAAAGACCAGCCATTCAATTCTGCGTGCGGAGCGAGCCGGGGGTTGGCGAGCGAAGCGAGCAGGGGGTGAAGCCCCCTAGTTCATATATAAAACACTTTGTCCTGACTCATTGACATAGAATCAACGTGTAGGCCAAGCCGCTAAAGATAGAAAGCTGAAATTCTTACTCAACGTAGCTAGGATAATTTTATCATTCAATAAGATGGCGTTTTGCGATGCGACTTATAAAAGGATCCAGTTCGGAGTCAAAGGTCACGGAATTGCTTTGTATGAAAAACATTTTTGTTTCGTTAGATATCTTAACCAAACTCACATATTGTATAAATGGATCTGCCTGTTACATCCTCACCAAATTTTGTTGATGCCGAATGACTTTATCCTATAGCTGCCATGGGAACAATCGGATGAAATTAACCTTTAGTAAAAAAACCTTTTTTGTTTCTTAAGTTATCTTATGCAAACTCATAAATTGTATGTTTGCGACTGCCTATCACATCGTGACCAAATCTGGTCAAAGTCGGATGACTCTATCACTTAGCTGCCATAGGAACAATCGGATGAAATTAACCTTTAAGCCGGGTATCCAGCACTGCGGAAAATAAAAATTCCTGTCAAACTTCATATACCAGGAATATTTATTTTACATTTTCGTTTCTTGAGTATCCAGCAACGTAAACGAAATCCACAAATTCTATCGAAAAATGGCCTATCGATTGCGTTTGTGGACTGAGAGATCAGCTGATTCACAGTTCTGGAATATATTGCTGTGATTAATTTCGCGAGTGTCTAGTGAAAAATGAAGCCAAATACACATCTGATTCGACAGAGTGACCATGCACGTTTTTAAATATGGTCACAAGTTTTAGGTACAAGGTTACACTGGTTTAATTACGTCCCACGCACACGAAGTAACTGGCAAATTTCCAACATAATTTTTTTGCGGTGCTAGAGACAGGCCTTTCTCTTACATCGTGACCAAGCTTGATTCAAATTTGATGACTCTATCCTTCAGCTGCCATACGAACAATCGGATGAAATTAACCTTTAGTATGGAAAAATGTTTTGTTTCTTAAGTTATCTTAACCAAACTCAATCGGAACAATCGGATAATCTTTTAATATAAAACTATCTTATTTTCATTTATCATTTACAGGAACAGTTTTTTTTCCAATATTATTTAACTTTTTATTTATTATATATATTTTGTCAAATAGGGTTTAATGGATTTGTGCAATGTATGTAACATGCAGAAGGAAGCATCTCCGACACCATATATATTCTAGATCAGCATCAACAGCCGAGTTAATTGAGCATTGTCCGTCTGTCCGAGTGTTTGAGCAAAAGGATCTCAAAGACTAAAAGAGCTAGAGACTTCGAATTTGGTATGTAGGTTGCTGTATAGCGGGCGCAGATCAAGTTTGTTTTAAATTTTAGATGCCACGCCTCTTTCGCCTGCCAATCGCAAAAAACGATTATCAGACGCGATCTTTAATAAAACACTTCTTAATTAAACAGGAAGATAAGAAATAAGCCAATTTAATGACCCTGAAAGTTTCAAAGCGATTGACTATTAAATGGAGAAGATATTTCAAATTTTCTTTTAAATCACATAAATCAAAATCATAGACTTAGGCAAGTGCGAGCGAGATAGCATATGCACATTTGTTTGTGTAAAAACATAACAGTGAGCACGTGTACAAAGAGTGCGAACGCAATTTCGAGCGATAGGCAAAATTATCGATATCATTTGGGTACAATTTCTATCCTATTTTAATATATTAACATGGTTTAAGTTAATACATATTTACGACTGTGTTAAAATATATGTATGTAGATATTAGTATGCATTGCAAAAAGCGATATGTATAAATGCCACTTTATAATTTTGCACCTCGACAAAAGTGAGTGCTGAGTGCTATGCGCTCTCCTGGCGGAAAGACAACAGATCATTTTACAACACTGAAATCACTCAATTAATAATAATTATTATGTTTAATAATAAGCTAGTAAGCTCGCACATATATTCAATAAGTTTTCATTTATTTATTGATATATATATATATCATTGGAGCAAGCTGACAATACTTTGCAACACGCAATTCATAGAGAAGACTTAGAATTGCGGGAAAGACAACGAATTCGAGACAATTTAGAACACGCTGCTCGACGATCTGACCCTTTACTTAGACGACTGCAGCAAGCAATCAATACTGTGCAACATGCAATCCACAGAGAAGACTTAGAATTGCGGGAAGGACAACGAATACGAGACAATTTTGGGCACGATGCTCGACGATCTGACCTTTTAGTTAGAGAATTGGAGCAAGCAGACAATACATTGCAACACCAAGTGCACAGACGAGACCAACTATTTCGGGACAGAGAACGGGAGGAAGAAAGAAGACGTCGAGCTTTACAGCGTCGAGACCTTAATAGAAGAATTTTAGAGAGTGAAATGGATAGAAGTCAAAGAGCTAGGGCTAGAGGTAATCGTATTCGTAGGATTACTGAGCAAGGATATAATACACCTGCAAGACGTAGCTTACGAATATAAGCAAGACAGCGGCGTCTTGACGACAATAGGAGTTTATCCCAAAGAGTTAGTCAGTATAGAATCAATATTCAAAATGGAGTAGATGAGAAAAGGAGAAATACGACCCGAATCAGGCAAGAGCGTGCGAATATCCTTCCAGAAGATAGAGAATCACAAAGTAGGAACAATAGCTTAAATCAAATGTTAGCCAGCTTTAATAAAATCGTCAAGCAAAGACCCAATCAGGTTTGCATTTGCTGCAAAGGCCTGTGGCTTCCACATCATTTGATGAAAATATCTCGTCAACTTATTGAAGAAAAGTGAAGTGCTGAAGATAGTTCAGATATTTTATATCTTTCATCTGAGATTCCCTCAGAGAATAATGTATACACTTTTTGTAGAACTTGCGGTCCAAAAATTAAATTAGGCAAGAAACCGAAAGCTTCAATTACTAATGGCCTAGATTTTCCAGAGCTTTCAGAATGCTTGAAAGGCTCATTTCTCCCCGCCTTCCTTTTATGATAATAAAGTCTCTAGGTTATGGTAGGCAAAATTCGATTAAAGCAGCAGTAGTCAATGTGCCAATTTCAGTGGCCAATGTTATAACGTCACTTCCAAGGGCGTTTCATGAAGCTGAGGTAATTCAAATACACTTGAAAAGAAAATTGGAGTACAACCATGATTTCAGGGTTGAAACAGTCAGGCCTTCTAAAATTGCTGATGCAATTCAGTTTTTAGTAAACACCAGGTCACTGTTAACGAACAGTGGTTGTCTTCGTTTCCGAATAATGATACAGCTGTTCCTTTTGTTGCAACAGACGATGATAGGGACTTAGTGTCAGATCTTCTGCAAAGATCTGCTCAAGGTACTTTAAATGATCAGGATAGAATAGAGGAGGAAACTATTAACCCTGGAGGTCAGGAAATTTTATTAGAAAATGTCCTTATTGAAAATATTGCCATGCAAAGAATAGTCATTGCTCCTGGAGAGGGACAGCGTCCTTTAGATATAATTGAAGATGGCGATTCTGAGGAGTTGGCCATTCCAACTATTTATGCAGGTTTTAAAAGAAAGTGTGAGGAAAGTTTTACAACCATTGTTAGGTCAGAGATTAGAAATTTTGATAGGAGAGGTTGTAGAACTGACAAATAATTTCTAAACTATAAGAAGTTAGCCACACAGCGCCACTCATGGCAATTCGGCTGCAAACGCCCTTAGTGACGATCATTTAGAAAATTTAATAATGCATGACAAAGGCTATAGGGTTTTAACGGGTATTCGCACTTCTCCTGCCCATTTTGAAGCTGCAAAAAAGAAGGTTATGGCAATGATTAGGCAGATTTGTCTACCGACCTTTTTCATAACATTGTCAGCAGCTGAAATCATAGGGTCATTAAGTAGAGTTTCAGCAAAGAGTTTCCCCACATATACATGGCATTTTTTGGCTGAAAGATTCCCCCAACCTCGACGTAAATGATGAGTCTAGCATTGAATCAGTCAAGTCCTTTGTTGATCAGTTTATCTCAACTGATTCTCATTGTCCCGATGTTCGTCCATTTTTTGAGTATCAAACTCACAATCATGGACATTCTTGCAGACGATAAGTTCGGGGAAGGCAAATTTGTAGATTTGGTATTCCATACTCTCCTATGCCTCAAACTGAGATGTTATTCCCGTTCGAAAACAACACTCAAAATATAGAAGAGCATAGAAGAAATTTTGAAAAGATTCAAACAATACTAGAATATCCTTTTAATGATGAATGCCTAGCGCTCTTTCAAGATTTCGACCGATTTTTGTCTCATGAGCAACTTAATCTGTCCTATGAGAACTATAAAAGTTCCCTGAGATCGAGTTTAAAGAAACCGAAAATTGTTTTGAAGCGATCTTTTTCTGCTATTAAGCTCAATAATTACAATAAACTCCTTCTCTTGATGCAGCGAGCAAATATAGATATTCAGTTCATCTTAGATCCCTACGCTTGATGTTCCTATGTTGTAAATTATATTAACAAGTCCCAGCGGGGTATTTCAAAACTAATGCGAGAAGCAGTTAGTCAATGTAGTCGAGGTAATGTAACAATCAAACCAAAGGTTACAACACATAGGAAACAAATTTATTTGTGGCACTGAGATTTCCGCTCAGGAAGCCGTTTACTGCTGTTTAGGTATGCATTTGTCCGGCAGCAGTAGGGCTACATCAGTAGGGCTAAAATCAAGAGAACAGCTTCAAAATCTTCCCGAAGACTGTGCAGATATTTTCGAAATAGGAATTATAAAGCATTACATTCAACGTCCAGATGCTCTTGAGAGCCGAGTCTGCTGCTTTTTATAGCTTTAGCAAACGGAACTATACTCGCCAAAGAGGCTTAGAAGATCGAGATGACGAAAACGAAGAGCCTAGGGCTTCCGAATCAATATTTTATGCTCTTCGCGATGGCAGTGGCTTTGTTAAAAAAGGCTCACACCGTGCATCATTAGATACAGAAGGTTTAACATAAATACGGACAGAACCGACTTTTTTAGGGAATAAGTTATGCTTTATACTCCATGGAGGGACGAGCAAGTTGAGTTAGTAACTGGGGTTTGCAAAGCAGTTTGTAGCCATTACCATGTTGTAATAGAAAACAATCGTAGGAAATATAATATATTAGATGATAGTGTGCTAGAGAATGCACTGGAAAATGCAGTCTAGGAGGAAGATCAGGGCAATATAGAAAATTCGGAAGATAATAGCCTTAGAGTTTTAGGATTGCCAGAAATAGATCCTCAAATAAATGTTTTAAATGTGAATGGGGATTAAGCTCCCACCCTTAGTTTCCGTAGAAAGCTTGGCTAATATTGTTAGCACCCAAAATTTAAAACAGAAAACTTATTTGACACATGTCTTGCACAATGCCAAAAACGATTCTGTGTATCACGAATTTGTTGGAGGCGGTGCTGGTGCCGGAAAGAGCCGACTTATCCTTGCAATTTTCCAATCCCTGTCCGTTTTGTACAATCGGAAGCCAGGAAGCGAACCTACTTCCATTAAAATACTGTTGTGTGCCCCGACCGGCAAAGCCGCTTTCGGAATCAGTGGATCAACTCTGCATTCCATGTATTCTCTTCCAGTCAACCAATCTAATGCTCATTTGAGAGCATTAAGTCATGAATTAGTAAATACATGGCATTCAAGGTTGATAGACCCTAAGCTAATTATTATTGATGAAATTTCAATGGTTAGCTCATTAATGTTTTCACATTTAGATTCCTGATTGAAACAAATTTTCAAAAATTCCGCTCCCTTTGGAAATATTTCTGTCATCGTCTTCTGGGATCTAAGACATATACGACCAGTTGGGTTTTTGAGCCCAATACCAGTGATCCCTATTATGCCATTTTTGGTTCATCTTTGTGGGACCTCTTTAAGTATTTTAATCTTTATGGAATCATGCGTCAACGGGATGACCAACCATTCGCTTCCGCCTTAAATAATATGGCATCGGGTTGCATGACTGCTGATGATATTCAGCTTATCCGATCAAGAATCTGTCAGCCATCGGACGTTCCCGATGATGCAATCCATCTCTTTACTAACAATAACGAGGTGGATAATTTCAATACCTTAAAAGTAAATTTAATTCCAACGGAACAGTTTTTTTCTACCACTGAAGATTGTATTAAAGCCGTCCATTTGAGTGCGCCACAAAGAGATAATATTTTAGTAGGTGTTAGGAGTTTTAAAACTTCCGAAACTCAGGGACTTTGTAGGTCTCTTCTTTTAAAAACCACTGTCAAGTATATGATGACGGTCAATGCAGATACAGGAGATGGGTTAGTTAATGGAGCATCCGGCATTTTGATGCAAATAGATTTTAATACATCCAACACTCCAACTATTTTATGGATACAATTTTCAGAGGAAACTGTAGGAGAAATTGCTCGCTCAAAATTTGCACACCGATCTGAACCTTTATGTACCCCTATTCAGAAAGTTTTCATTATAGGAACAATGAACAAGTTACCATTGCAGTTACCATAAGCAGTTTTCAGTTGTACCTGCAGAAGGTATAACTATTCACAAAAGTCAGGGAGCTACGTATAGCAAAGTGGTGGTCCACACAAATTTAAAATTGGAACGTGCTTCCATATATGTTGCTTGTAGTAGGGCAACTACAGCTTCAGGATTATTTATAATAGGAAATTTTGTTCCTCCTAAGCCTCCCCAAAGCAATGATAAGGTCAAAAATCAATTAGAAATTTTGCGGACTGTTAAACAACTTCGAACACATTAAGATCACTTATTTTACAGTTCCGCCTTAGACATTTTCTTTCACAACACTCAAAGCCTTAATTTGCTTATTGCTGACATTCAATCAGATAAACTTATGCTTCTGTCTACTATTCTGTGTTTCGTGGAAGCCTTCCATTCGACACAAAATATAGAAATTCCAGGGTTTAGTGTTGTAGTCCGCCTTGAGTCCATTCGAACTTCAACAGGTATTTTAGTTTATGCTAAAAATGAAATAGTTAATAGGATTTCTTTTAAAGACAGCGGAAGAATTGAACGGTAGATACAAATCCATAGCTTTTCTGATTGTATATAAAAGTCCGAATTACCTGCTATCAATATTTAAACAGAATAAGAGGATCTATTTAGGCAAAATCAATTTTAAGTGGGGAAGTCAATTATATTAGGAGATTTTAATTTATGTTTGAAAAAGCTTGAAAGCTCGACTAGGGAAATATTTAATAATTTGCAGAGGAAAGAATTTAGGAGCTTATTAGAAATGAAAACTTCCACTACCAATATGGACACTCATATTGATTGGGCTTTTTCAAATATCTCCGCAAATAGCATCAGTGCCAGAACTTTTGAGACAGTTTATAGTTACCACAGTGGTCTGTCTGTTAGTTTTGAAGATAGTATAGATTAGTTACACTGTGATAGTTTTTATAAAAAAAAAAGACATGACCAAACTCAACGGTTTCCCCCTATTTCGGGTCCTGCGAATCGAGCTGCATCATATCTTTTTTGAGTTACAATCATGGTTTCATACAAAATTTTTTGCGGAAGTTTTAGGTCATGTTTGCCGTTTTTATGGAAATAGGGCATTCTTCTTCGGTCTCTAACTTGTAAGGTATTGATTTTTTTAATAAAATTTCTTCGGCAAAGTTGCTCGAAATAGTTCAGGCTACAAGTTTTAGGAACATACAAACCCGTTAAATTGTCGTTTTGGTGGTCTATTGCGTCAATATATCAAGAAAATCGAATCTGTACCACTATTTTTTTACATTTTTCGTCCATGTTGTCCTGCAACCGAATTTTCCTATCTGATACTTATACCAAAATTAAGATCATATTATGCTTAGTACATTTAAAAAAGAATTCATCATGAAAAGATTAACCCTTAATTTATATACAGATAACCAAAAAATCATTTCTTACTTATTTTCGCAACAATATTCTATTTACATATGTAATTAGTGTATCTAACATGTGTAATGAATGTGTTTTATGTATTTAAGTGTAAGATTATTTGTATTATTCATAGCTTTGATATGCTTACATACATATGACATACATTTATCACCAAAATTATTTTTTATGGAGACATGCACACGGTATCTTACAGTCGAGTGTAGTCGAAAGTGAAAGTTTATTTAAAAAAAGTTTCTCATGATGTTTTCGATATATTATTTAAAAAAGAGAGACAGAAAAAACAAAAATATGTTATGGAACAAAATGTCGCATGCGACTTGTCGGGTGCGAGACTGATTAAAATGAAATAAAAAATAAACTACTGAATATTGTTGAATTAAATAAAAGACAATTTTAAGATAAAAAAATGATTCACATTCTTAAATTGGCCGCATTAAAATACTCTTGAAGGTTACGCTGAAATCTGTGTTAAACCTGGTCGCCGTAAAATCGACTTCTGTTTGAGTCGCGTGCGATTACCTTGGTTTTTTTAAATTATCTTGAAAACGAGCAATTGCCTGACATCAACCTTAGCACCAATAATAGTGCTTATGAAGAGCTATACGTTTTGCCTTTTGTCAAAAAAAAAATAGTTTGGTATATGTTTCTTTTCACTTTGAATGCGTACGAATGTCGCATTCGACATTGGAGCATTGCCCATATGCATTTGGGGTGGTCTTTTATACCCTGATCAAATTTGGTTGAAATCAGGACACTATATCATATAACTGTCGATCAGTCCAAAATCAAGTTTTAGTATAAAACACTTTTTAGTTGTTTGAAATATCTCGAACAAACTGGCAGAATATGCATTTGGGATGGTCCTGTATATCCTGGTCAGATTTGGTTGAAATCGAACCACTATATCATATTGCTGTCATAGGAAAAATCAGCCCAAAATCAATTTTTAGTATGAAAAACTTTTTTGTTGTTTAAAAAATCTCGACCAAACTGACAGGAAATGCATTTGGCATGGTCCTATACATCCTGATCAAATAAGGCTAAGCTCGGAACTCTATATCATACACAGTCGCGAACGAACTCTAGTTGAGTAAAGACAAGCCTAAAAAACCGCGGAACTTTGATATCTTTAAAAGTCCCGTTACTTCGTATCTACACTCGTCGCTCTGATTGGCTGAGCCAATCACGCGTCAGACTTTGCCCCACCAATACACCCTTACACGAGCTCTGAGTCGTGTGTGTGTGTCTGCACGTGTTCTTTTACCGTTCACTGTTAGATAATAACTGGACTTATCGTTTCTGTCGTTGGCCACGGCGGCCCCTGCAGGCATTATGGCCACTCCAGCCTCAGCCAAGCCTAAATGGCAGCTAACGCCACCGAATCTCGTCATAGGTGCGGCCCCCAAGGCCAAAGGAGTCTCATCGGCACCAGAGCACGACGGCTCTGCGAGCGATGGAGAGGCAAGCTCGTCCAGGAGCCGGGCGAGATTAAGCACAATGCACCAGTGCGCAAAGCCCAACAGCTCAGTTTTAACTCGCCGAATACTACTCCCAACAATGTCAACAGGTTTGCAGTGATCTTTGATGGAAGCGAAGAAGAAGAAGGCGATGACGATATGCTCATTAATCTTGACGCCGCCCCATTGCTCCCGAGTAGAAGACAAAGCCAACTACAAGTCTGGAAGGGATGTTCGCGTTAGAGTCAATCTTGAGGATAAGGATAGCTTCTCCAAGCTGAAGGTCCACCTTAATAGGAACCAAATTCGCTACCAAACGTTTCTAGCCAAGGATGAACGTGCCTACCGAATCGTTGTCAAAAGACTCCACTACTCCACCAACATTGTGGAAATCAAGGAAGCCCTTGCCGCTCATGGTCACATGGTGAAAGGTTGTGAGATCAAAAACGCCATCTGCCGCAGCAACAAGAAGCCAATGTCGATGTTGCTTGTCAATTTGGAGCCCGCCAGCAACGACAAGGACGTGTACGGGATTAAACGGCTATAGAGTTGTGTCGTCTCAATAGAGCCTCCACTCAAAACCAAGGACGTACTTCAGTGCTATCGCTGCCAAGGATTCGGGCACTCCCAGAAGTACTGCCGGCTTCCACTTAAATGTGTCAAGTGCGGCGACGGTCCCCAGTCCAACGTGTGCACTAAGCCCAAGGAAGAACCCGCTTGCTGTGCCCTCTGCAACGGGATACATCCCATCAACCATAAGGTCAAGGAGCAACACTCACCCAAGCAAAGGCCAATGTCTTCGAACACAAACCGTGCGACACCAACGGTAATCCCAGGTATCAGCTTCGCTAGTGCACTACGTGGATCCCAGCAACCCCAGCAGCAGTCTGACACTGCTCTTCCTACCTCGAGTCAAGCTAACTCCAGACTGGATCGAATGGAGGCTATGATGGAGAAGATGCTCGATCAATTTGCAGCCATGTCGCAATTGCTCACCTCATTAATGGCGAATCAATGCAAATAAATCTCCACATTGTCATATGGAACGCGAACGGTCTATGTAGGAGCAGGGCCTAGGTCGAGCACTTCCTAAAAACAAGACACGTCGACATACTCCTCGTCTCGGAAACCCACTTTTCCCCCAGTTCCTTCTTTTCTATCAACGGCTACGATGTCATAGTTGTGAATCACCCCAACGGTACCGCCCGAGGTAGTCTCCAAAGGGATCGAGAGGCACAAAATCACTATCAGCATCGTGCTTGAGATGTGTTCCGATCATTGTGCTGTTAAGCTCCTGGTAAACATACCAGCCAGCGCGAAATCTGCCAGGAGCAGTCTCTTCAAGAGAAGCCCGAATATCGAGCGCTACCAACAATGGCTGCAAAACAGGACCCGACGGTCGAGATTGCGTGAGGCGACGACCTGGACAACGCTGTCGTGCACCTCAACGTTCAAATTCACAACGCAGTCTCCAACAGTGTCCCGCACAGAGATGTCCATCTTTGGCCTGCCGAAGTTGCTGCAACACACTTAAGGAGCCTTTATTCAAACTCCGCAAACAATCCCTAGAGCAGTACCTCGCCAACGTGAAACCTGCAGATGCTCAGCACAATCTGTGGCGCCTTACCAAGTCCATTAAAAGACCTGCTCGAAGGAAGGAACCTGTGAGGAACGCCAACGGAGCTTGGTGTCGCTCCGACTGTGAAAGAGCTGAAGCTATTGCGGTCCACCTTCACAAAGCTTTCTCTCCTTACTCCAGACGCTCCCAACAGTAAGCAGAAGAGACAGCTGACTTCCTGGACGTGCCCTACCAAATGTCGCTCCCTATCCCCGCTGTCGAGTCAGATGAGCTAATCGGTGAGATCAGCAAGCTCAAGGTGTCCAAATCTCCGGGCTATGACGGTATTGACGTGCCAGCCATCAAAGCTCTCCCGCCGAATGGAGACCAGCTTCTCTTCAATATCACCAACAAATGTTTTCAGCTAGAACACTTCCCCACCAAATGGAAATGCGCCGAAATCATCCTCAACCAAAAACCTGGGAAGCCTTCAGCCAATCTCGCCTCATCTAAACCGTTCAGCTTACTGGCGGTTCTCTCCAAAGTAGTTGAGAGACTACTTTTGCGTAGAGTCCGACGAATACTGGACGAGGCCGGTTTGATCCCGAATCACCAGTTTGGCTTCAACAAATGTCATGGCACACCAGAACAATGCCATAGAATTGTGGAAAAAAATTTGGAAGCTTTCGAAGAGAAGATGTACTGCTCAGCAGTATTCCTGGACGTGAAACAAGCCTTCGTTAGGGTATGGCACTCCGGTCTACTCTTCAAATTAAAGACTACTCTGCCTGCACCGTACTACAGGCTGCTAAGGTCCTACCTCGAGCGAAGAAGCTTTTTTGTCAAACGTGGTGACGAGAGATTGGGTCAGTCCTCTACACCCTCTACACCGCCGACATGCCCATACTACCGGACCACAGTCTACTGGCTCCCACCTATGCTGACGACACAACCTTCATTGTCAGCTACGTATGTCCACAGACTGCCTCTGACACACTTCAGTCGCAACTTGACATTACTAATTCCTGGTTAAAGAGGTGGAACATCATGGTCAACCCGGAAAAGTCCACCCACTCCACCTTTTCTCTAAGAAGAGGAGATTGCCCCCCAGTCACCCTGGACGGAACCACGATCCCTAACAGCAACACTGCCAAGTACTTGGGCATAATCCTTGACAGGGGGCTTATTTGGAAGCCTCATCTTATCAACAAAAGGGCGCAACTAAGAGAGAGGCTTAAAAAGCATCTATGGCTAGTCGAAGAAAGGTCAACTCTTAAGCTAAGAGTTCAAATGCTCATCTACTAAACTTCTGCATGAATGCATCCACAAGGCCAATTGAATCATTCATTTTGAAAGTGGGTACCGCTTTTTTCTGCACAGCTTCAATTGAGTGTGAGTGAGTACTGTTATATTGCCTGTATTGACAGATAGTGTTGTCACTCACTTTCATGTTGTACAGCATATAATGAGTACAATAAGGCTGGTGTGCAGTTCACTCACTGTACAATGTTTTGGTGTGCAGTTTACATACTGTACAGTGAGTTAATGTTAGAGATGCATTTGACGGCATAAGCGAACCGGTATGTCATGTGCAAGAACAAGATAGAGAATATTGGTTTATTTTTGCCATTAAAATATATTTATTATAAAATAAAGAGTGTAACAAATTTTAATTAAAAGTAATTATATTAATTATTTTATGTTAAAAATGATTTATTATTTAATACATCAATATGTCTTCAGTGGTGGCAATTTTTCAGCGTTTTTCAGTTATTAAGTTTTTAGCGACCGAAAAAGCCGTTTCCGATGCTGCACTGCTATCCAGAGCTGCCAATATCTTGCAACTAATTTTGACGTTTTGCAAAGAACTGAACTCATCTGTACACTTGTATAATATCACACACAATCTGTACTCATAATAACACTAGGTGTACAACGTTTTAAAACAGGACAAATATAGTATTCACTCACGAAGAGTACAACCTCTTACTGTACTCACTTTTTGTAAGAACAGTAAAAATGTTGTGGTATATTTTTCTGGTTTATCGAATATACTGAATGAGTGCGGTAGTTTTAAGAACACTACACTACTGTACAGTACTGTGGAGCTAGAAATGAGTACATTCATGCAGACCTCTATTATCTACAATACTATAATACAGGGGGCGGAACCCTCATTTTTTTTATTTTATCTGCTTAAATTTTATACTCTGCGCCCATTGAAAATGGTCAAAAAGCGTATAATTGTTTTGTGAAATGTGTATGTAACAGGCAAAAGGAATCATCTCCGACCCTATAAAGTGAAAATATTCTTGATCAGTATAAGCATCCGAGTCGATTGCGCCACGTCCGTCTGTCTGTCCGTCTGCCCGTGTGTTTGAGCAAACCGATCTCAGAGACTATAAGAGACTTCAAACTTGGTATGTAGGTTCCTGGATAGCGGGCGCAGATCAAGTTTGTTTGATCAGTCGAAAATCAAGTTTTAGTATGAAAAACTTTTTTGTTGCCTGAAATATCTCGACAAAACTAGCAGGATATGTATTTGAGACGGTTCTATACATCCTGATCAATTTTGGTTGAAACCGAACCACTATATCATATAGCTGCCATAGGAACGATCTGTCCAAAATCAAGTTTTAGTATGAAAATCTTTTTTGTTGTTTGAAATATCTCGACCAAACTGACAGGATACGCATTTGGGACGGTCTCATATATCTTGATTAAATTTGGTTGAAATCGGACCACTGTATCATATAGACGCCAAAGGAACGATCGGCCCAAAATCAAGTTTTAGTACAAACAACTTTTGTGTTGTTTGAAATATCTCGACCAAACTGACAGGATATGCATTTGGGACGGACCTTTATATCCTGATTAAATTTAGTTGAAATCGGAACCCTATATCGTATAGCTGCCATAGGAACTGTCAGTCGAAAATTAAGATTTGGTATGATATTGTTTGTGGTTTTTTTAGGTATCCCAACAGTACTCCCAAAATGGGAATTTTACATAGTCTTTAACATTGTTTTCGAATTTGGCTTAAATCCGTTTAGTAGTACATAAAGATGTAATACGAACAATTACTGTAGCCTCACCTCCTCGCTAGAAGAGAGCCGGGGGTAGGCGAGTTAAGTGAGCAGGGGGCGGAGCCCCTTTGTTTTATATCACATTTATACTCTGTGTCCATTTAAATTGAGCAAGAAAGGGTACAAGAGCTAGCTTATAATTAAATACTACTTTTCGGTATACAACAGTATGCCAACCCCTCTTTCAACTATTTTAGCGAAACTAAAGTGAGGATTTTTACAAGGCCGTCTAATTAAATTTTCATTTTATATCTAAACAACCGTGTCTAAGATACATTGTATATGTGGGGTTGCATATTTTAGCGAGTGTCATCAGTCAATTAAAGTGAATCGAAAAAAATGAAAAGTTCAAGACACGTGTTCAGTTTAGCAAACGCACGCAAGAAGCTAGAGCACACTGAAACGTGCGGTGGTCGCACGAATCTCCCACTGAGTATTGAAGTTGAGTTTTGTTGCCGTTACTGTGTTGAGATTCCACAGTGAACAAAGAGCGTGCGAAGCAACAGTTGGTGCTTCCAGTCATTGGAAATACTAAAAGGAGGTTGGGTTAAGGTGTTGATTGGTTGGAATTATTAAACTGCTTGCTGTTGTCAAATGTTCAGGCCTGTAATTTTTTAAGCCGATTTTCTAGCAATTACTTGTATTCACTGACGGTTACAATATTGATACAGAAATCTGCTTTATCTTTTCACAAAGCGTCTTGCGAACGATGTAACCAAATTCCCCCGTATTTGGGAAGCCATGTATGAATCTACACGCCAAATTTGCTATCTCTAGCTCTAAGAGTTTCAGAGATGGGGGTTTATACAGGCAGACAGATTGGATAGAGAACAATATTATCCAATCTGTCTGCCTGTATAAACCCCATCTCTGAAACTCTTAGAGCTAGAGATAGCAAATTTGGCGTGTAGATTCATACATATATCGTTCACAAACGTAGCCAAGCACAGCGTGACCCCGAATTTTCGTAGTTCACAAAATGTTATAAAATGTTGCGTCTATTTACACGAACGAAAAGGAATAATTTAAGAACATATTAAGTATAATTACGAAACGGTTTTGTAAAAAACTATTAACTGTTAGGGGTCCTCCTAAGAACTTGTTCATACATTCTATGAACAGTAGGTGCTTAGTTAAGGAATATTTGTCAACAACTTTAGAACCGTATAGGGTTTATTTAGAAAACAGACCGCTCTCCATTGATTGGTTTCTCATATTTAATAGATTGCTTATAATTTAACACCTTAATAAAAATACCCAGTAAATGTGTGTTATACTATTTTAATGAATTGGCTACATATTTTAATTTGTATGCCCTGTGCCTAATGGAAATCGGCAAAAAAGGATAATATTGTTTTTCCGAAATGTATGTAACTGGCCGAAAGAGGTGTGGCAGATCCCATAGAGTTTATATATTCTTAATCAGTATCAACAGCCAAGTCGATTGAGCCATTAACGTCAGTCTGTCCGTCTGTTTGAAGGCGTCGATCTCAGAGACTACAAGAGCTAGAAACTTCAAGTTTGGATTGGATATCTATAACATAAAGCTGCCATAGGAATGATCAGAATGATCACGGCTGACTCCGCCACGAACTCAAACGTTTTAATGAGTTCGTCATAGGCTTCGGCTGCAACTGTTCAGAAATGAATTTCTGATGTAGAGAAATTCTGGTTGGGTTAGAGAAATTCTGGTTGGTATAACACATATCTGTGAAAATTCGTTTTGGCAAGATATTACCTGTTAACTATATATACCTTTACACTGCTTGTTTAGTACTTACATGTTCACTACAGAAATTACCAGTGCCATAATTAAAAAGACAATTTAAAAGATATCTTCACCAATCTAACAGAATATGCAAATCGGATGGTCCTATACATTCTGATCAAGTTTGGTTGAAATCGGTCTGCTATATCATATAGCTGCCATAGGAACGATTTGTCGAAAATTTATATTGAGTATGAAAATTTTTGTTGTTTCTGGAGAAAACACAATCAGACTCGAAAATTGGGAATTTTCTTTTGTCATATACATCCTGATACAATATTTAGTAAATGTATATAGTGATTAATATTATTTTCTTTAATCATTTAATCTTAAGATAAGTTGCTTTTTCATAGTAAGTACGGGGTCTTCGACAGTCGAGTATGCTCGACTGTAGCACCGCAAGCGAAGCAAGCCGTGTGTAAAATTTGTAGGATGGGATAATATTGGTGTAAACCAAGGAGGTTTAAATGATACGGACTTAACAAAACTATTAGGGATATGGACACCAAAAAGAGCATTAAGAGTGTTGTAGAAGAAAAAAACAACTATGCTCATATCATTCGCGTCATACAGAATGGACCAATCTGTTGCAATAATCAGTTGGTTAAGCGAAGAGAATTTTCCTTTACGAAAACAACGGAGGTAATTGACTGAAGTTCATGAAGACTGTTAGTATTAAGGATAGAAAGTGAATGTGCACAGGGGAAGGTCTAGTGACAGCAGCACTAGATCAATCATTAACAAAGATAAGATAAAGCATATCAACCAATCTAACAGAATGTGCATCTAGAGTAGTCTTATATATAGCTACCATAGAAACGATCAGACGAAAATCAAGTTTTAGTTTGAAAAACTTTTTTGTTGTTTCAGATATCTTGACTAAACTGACAGAATGTGCATATAATATAGTTTTATATATCCTGTCCAAATTCGGTTGAAATTAGACCACTATGATTATCAAATAGCTGTCATAGGAACAAAAGGCCCAAAATAAAGCTTTAGAACAAAAACTTTTTAATTTTTAGATATATCTCAACAAATCTTACAGAACATGCATCTGGAATAGTAGTTTACATCTTGACTAAATTTGGTGAAAATCGGTCAACTATATCAAATAGCTGCCATAGGAATGGTCAGTCGAAAATCAAGGCTTAGTTCGAAAACCTGTTTTATTTTTTGAGATATCTCAACCAATCTGACAGAATGTGCATCAAAAAAATAATATAAAGCTTCTCAACCAATCTGACAGAATGTGCATCTAGAATAGTCCTATACTCCCTGACCAAATTTGGTTGAAATTGTACTACTATATCATCAAACGAAAAAATTAACGAGATAAAATTTTAGTGACATAAACATTTCCGTGCTCCAAATTATCTGATATAAAACTATGTGACGAACAATATTAAAATGTAAATATAACTTATTCTTCAAAAATATTTTGGCATTCGGTACTGCACAAAAAAAGTTAATTTATATGGTAAGAAGGACCGGGATAATTTGATTTTTTTTTAATTGCCAAAGTATTCTTTTTTATCTTTTGCATTTTACCTATGTACTTTAGAAGAAAAGTTTAAAGGTATACCAAAAGCCCTTCAATTTGATGGTCGAGGTGTCATTTGACGCGTATTTTTACCAAAAGGGTCCGCGCCTCCAATTGCTGCAATCACTTAAATTTGGTGAGTTTCCAAATGACTTAGTATGCACTTTTGTTAGTTAAAACTATACCTTTCAATCGGTATATAACTCGATCCGATTGGACAATCGTTGCGAATTTTCCATTCTTCCTGTGTAATTTGCTAGTCGCCTTTCGCACCCTTCGTGATGCTTTCGTCACTAGCGCGGACTACCGTACGCAGTAATTTGTTAAGTGACAAAAGCGTTCCAGAATAGTCGCACCATCTTTCTATATTGTGAAATAACTAATAAAAGCTATAATTTATATTGTTTCTTATATTAAAGTTAATTGTAAGAAAGAAATCATCCGCGTATGCATAGAATTTAATTTATTTTTGCATGGAAATAATTTTGGATTGTTTGTTGTATGCAATTAAGAATATAATCACGAAAGTCGGCGATCCTTGTTGTATACCGTTGTTTAGTGGAAGAATGTTCGAAGTTTGTGATGTCATTCTTACAGCAAACTTTCTATCTATATATATAAAACTCTTTGTCCTGACTGACTCAATGACAAAGAATCAACGTGGAGGCCAAACCGATACAGTTAGAAAGCTGAAATTTGCACACAACATAGCTGAGACCATTTTATCATGCGTCATTATCAAAAATGCGACCTGTAAGTTGGTCAAATTCGGAGTCAAATTTCACGGAATTGCTTAGTATTCAAAACTTTTTTGTTTCTTACGATATCTTAACCAAACTCATAAATTGTATTCACATACTGATCAAATTTGGTCGATGTTGGATGACTATATCCTATAGCTGCCATAGGAACATTCGGATGAAATTAACCTTTTGTATGGAAAACTTTTTTCTTTCCTAAGATATCTTAACCAAACTCATAGATTGTATATATGGAACTGCCTGTTACATCCTGATCAAGTTTGGTCGAAATCGTAGGACTATATCTTATAGCTGGCATATGATCAATCGGATAAAATTAACCTTTTGTCAAAAAAAACTTTTTTGTTTCTTTAGATATCTTAACCAAACTCATAGATTGTATGTTAGGGATTGTCTCTCACATCATGCCAAAATTTGGTTCAAATCGGATTTCTATATCATATAGCTGTCATTGGAGCAATGAGGTTGCAAATTAACTCTTAGTATAGAAAACTTTTTTGTTTTTTGAGTTATCTTAACCAAACTTTACAATTGTATGTTTAAGGCTGTCTGTTACATCATGACCAAATTTAGTCAAAATCAGATGACTATATCATATAGCTGCCATAGAAACAATCGGATGTAAATTAAACTTTAACATAAAAAACTTTTTTGTTTCTTAAGATATCTTAACCAAACTTACAGATTGTATGTTTGGGAGTGCCCGTTACATCCTGACAGATTTTGGTCGATGTCGGCTGACTATATCCTATAGCTGTCATAGGAACAATCGGATGAAATTGACTTTAGTACGGAAAACTTTTTTGTTTCTTAAGATATCTTAACCAAACTCACATATTGTATATATGGGACCGTCCGTTACATTATGTCAAAATTTAGTCGATGTCGGATGACTACATCCTATCGCTGCCATAGGAGCAATCGGATAAAATTAACCTTTAGTATCAAAAACTATTTTGTTTCGTTAGGTATCTTAACAAACTCATAGATTGTATGTTTGGGATTGTTTCTCACATCATGCTAAAATTTGGTTCAAATCGGATTACTATATCATATAGCTGTCATGGGAACAAACGGATGCAAATTAACATTTAGTATGGAAAACTTTTTGTTTTTTAAGTTATCTTAACCAAACTCAACAATTGTATGTTTGAGACTGTCTCTTACATCATGATCAAATTTGGTCAAAATCAGATGACTATATCATATAGCTGCCATAGGAACAATCGGATGTAAATTGAACTTTAGTATAAGAAACTTTTTTGTTTCTTAAGATATCTTAACCAAACTCATAGATTGTAACCAAACTCATAAATTGTATGTTTGGGACTGTCTTTCACTTCGTGACCAAATTTGTTCAGAGTCGGATGACTATATCATGCAGCTGCCATAGGAACAATCGGATGCGAATTAACCGTTAGTATGAAAAACTTTTATAATGGTTAAGATTTCTCAACCAAACTCACAGATTGTATGTTCGGGGGTGTATCTTACATCGTGACCAAGTTTGATTCGAATCGGATTACTTTACCATATAGCTGCCATACGAACTATCGGATGGAAATTAACATTTAGTACGAAGAACTTTTTTGTATATCTTAACAAAATTCAAAATTTGGATATTTGGGACTAAGTCTTACATTCTAACTAAATTTGGTCAAAGTCGGTTTTCTTTATCATATAGCTGTCATAGGAACAATCAGATGGAAAATAACCTTTAGTATGGAAAACTTTTTTGTTTCTTAAGATATCTTAACCAAACTCATAGATTGTACATATATATGTGTCTGCCTGTTATATCCTGACCAAATTTGGTCTATGTCGAAAGACTATATCCTATAGCTTCCATAGGATATATCGGAGGAATTCAAGCTTTAGTATTGAAAACTTTTTTGTTTCTTAAGATATCTTAACAAAACTCACAGATTGTATGTTTTGAAGTGCCCGTTACATCCTGGCAGAATTTGGTCGATGTCGGTTGACTACATCCTATAGCTGCCATAGGAACAATCGGATGAAATTGACTTTAGTATGGAAAACTTTTTTGTTTCTCAAGTTATCTTAACCAAACTCATAAATTGTGTGTTTGCAACTTTCTTTCACATCCTGGCCGAATTTGGTCTATGTCGGATGACAATATTCTATAGCTGCCATAGGAACAATCGGATGAAAATTAACCTTTCATACGAAACTTGCAGACTAGCTCTTCTTACCAAATCTCTACTATTTTACGAAATTTATCTTTTTCCCGTCAAATCTGACTATTTCCCACCAAATCACAAAATCAGACTTTTAGACAAATCCCATTAACAGGGAACAAATAATTATAGCAATGGACACGAAATTTAAATTTATATGTATTTTAACAAAAAATGTTATATTATATAAAATTGTGATTCAGTATAATCTTCATAAGCCGGACAACTAAATACCAGCTTTTCAATTATGCGAGCGGAGCGAGCCGGGGGTTGACGAGCGAAGCGAGCAGGGGGCGAAGCCCCCTGGTATTATATAAAATTGTGATTTATTATAATCTTCACATGCCGGACAACTCTTTTTCTGCGAGCAGAGCGAAATAGGGATATAACAATTGGAAAATGGTCACTGCCGCACAGATCGCTCAGAATATTCCATTCTGCTAATGGTGCAACTTGAGCGGAGCAAAAGGATAGATCTATGTGTGTAAATGTATTGTGTGTTGGTGATTTGTCATTTAATATTATGTATCGAAATTGTTCAATAAATATTGTTAAAATTTACCTTTTTTGTTTTTTTGCAGGGATTTGGGGAATAATATTATTCCCCAGTTGGCGTGCCAACTATTAAAATCTCCTGTGATTATTGAAGAAGTGATTAGTAAAGATATTTTCTAAGATTCTACTGAAAAAAGATTTACTTGGAGGAATATTTGTGGGGTATATAAGGATAGTTTTTGTTTTAAGTTATCTTCTATAGTCATTTGTAAGATTTATTTCAGAAAATTGAATCGACTTGTGAATTAGTAAGCCTGCTCCACCAAATCGATTGGATGCAGTGCATGTTATTAATTTGTAATTTATCGGAATTGGTAGGTTATTGTTGACAACTATGTGTGTTTCTTGTATTGCTATAATGTGGGGCTTATGTTCTTTAATTGGTATTAAGAGCTCACTATAATTATTAACATATCCTTTAATATTCCATCGCAGGACATCGCAGTGAATTGGTAAATTAAGTAAGATTAAAACTAAGTTAAATTGATTGCATGATCGTCATCAATCATAGATTATTCTGATTTTGATATCAGATTTGAATTGCTTGTTGGGCTGAGTATGGGTTTATTGTAGGTCATCTTAAGTTGTCGAAGGCGTACTGCCTGGAAGTAGATCTTGGCGCAATTTAAATTTATTTGGCTGTGATACCTTTTATGTTTTCGAGCAAGTTGGTGTCTTCTATTAGGTTGTTTAAATCGTCAGAGTTTAATATAGTGCTTTGGTTGCCGACAAAACAATTTAATTTAAAATAAACAGTAAGATTAAAAAATATATTTAAATTACAAATTAAATTACAGTTAAGAAAGTTCTCTGGGGTATCTAAAATGAAAAATAAGTTGATTGGCCCGACATTTGTTGCAATGATTGGCGAAAACCCAGAAAAATCCAATCAGACCAAAATAATATTCAAAAGTAGTTAGTTGGTGAGACTAGTTAAACATACTAACTAATATATTTGGACGTTGATGTATTAAACGAGCAGTACACTCATGTGGCCCAAACGACACCAAGCACAGGCTTGTTGACGCGCGGACAAACAGACAAAGACAGTTAAACATAAGTAGTACTAAAACTAGTTTCAAATACAAAACCATTAAACAATCTACAATCTAGCTAAATGCAAAATGACAGACGCGTTAAGAGAAGGAATGGAGGAATTATTTGCTATAATATGGGACAGATTGTTATAATTAGAGTATAGAACTCAGAAAGGGTAATGGGTAGCATAGTTAGTACTACAGGAGTGATGAGAAAGAGGAAAAAAATTTCTAAAAGTTCTGATCGGGACAGCAAAACTAATTTGGCTAATTAATTCAGACGAATCAATTTCACCATTCTATTCAGTCCTGATGAATCTTATATTGGGGATTCCATATATAGCAACTTAGTAATATAGGGATCGTCAAATTCTTTCGACCAACGCTTTATGAAGCCCAAAACGCCAAAGGCTCTATTGACAATAGAAGCAACATGCTTGTCAAACTTCAGCTTTGGATCTAGAAGAATACTCAAATCAGTAACCGACATTATACGTTCAAGCGGCTTACAATTAAGAACATAATTAAGTAAAAAGGGGGTTCGCCTACTAAACGACATAACTTTACATTTACTACAATTAAGATTTAATAAGTTTACTTTGCACCATGTCTGAAAACTGTCAAGATCAGTTTGTAACCTGACACCAGGAAGATAGTCAGTGGCCGACATACATAGTTTAACGGCATCATGCCGACATCAGAACCCGATAGTGATATATTACAGAAGGCAGGTCATTTATAAAGAGCGTAAATAACAAGGGGCCAAGATGACTTCCTTGCGGTACACCAGAAAAAACTTGAACAGGTTTAGATACCAAACCATTAAAGTAGACTTTTTGGGTTCTTAAATTTAAAAAACTTGCAATCCAAAGGTTATTTGGAAAACCTAAAAGATGGAGTTTATGCAATAAAATATGGTGATTAACGGAGTCGAACGCTTTACTAAAATCAGTGTAAGTAACATCAGTATGCATTTTATTTTGAAAACCATGTATAACAAATGAGGTGAAATCTAATAAGTTAGTGGTAGTAGATCTATATTTCACAAACCCATATAGAGGCTTTAATGGTGTGATGAGAAAACCCGAAATTAATCGTACGGTAGAGACTATTATAATCTGCACACAGAATACGAAGAGGCTTGAGCAATTCCCAGTTAGTTAAGCAATGCTGAAGATACAATGGAATGAAGTTTCGAGTTATTCTAGAAGGGACTCTGAAGGCTATTTCATCCAATACATTAGCCGAGTCTATATGCCCCTGCAGTAATTTGGGGATGAACGTTACTTCAAGCACAATTCTAAGGTTAGTAAGAGAGGGAAGATGTAATAAGAGAAGTCTACTAGAGTATGATGGCAACTGAATTTCTGAGTTCCAGCTCAAGCCACGTAGAGCGAACATTAAAAATTGTTTTTGTAACGATTCTTTTCTGGCACGATGGGACTCGTATTGAGGAGACCATACGCATGATCCGTACTCAAGAATCGGACGAACAAGAGACATGTATAAAAGTTTAGTCGTATAAGGATCGTTAAATTCCTTGGACCATCGCTTAATAAACCCGAGAGCTCCCATTGCTTTATTCACTGTTATAGCAATATGTTTATCATATTTCAGTCGATGATCCAGAACTATACCCAAGTCATTAACTGATCCTTCGTAATCATTTAAGCATTCCAAGATAACGCCATTAAGTGAATACTGTGAATTATTCCGCGAAAATTTATAGAAGGTCATTGCCTTACATTTTGAACTGTTAAGAGTTAATAAATTTTTTTGCCAAAATAGAAAGAATGCATTTAAGTCGGCTTGCAAAAAATTATATAAAAAAGGAGCACTATACGATTAACAGAGCTTGAAGTCATCCGCATACATAAGTGCATGAGAGAGAGAGATAAAACAGATTGAAAATCATTTATAAATAACATGAAAAGTAGAGGACCAAGATGACTACCTTTCTGAAGATATCTCAACCAAACTCACAGATTGTATGTTTGGGAGTGCCTGTTATATCCTGATCAAATTTGGTCAAAGTCGGAATACTATATCATATAGCTGCCATAGGAACAATCGGATAAAATTAACCTTTAGTATGAAAAACCTTTTTGTTTCTTTAGGTATCTTAACAAACTCATAGATTGTATGTTTGGGATTGTCTCTCACATCATGCTAAAATAGGAACAATCGGATGCAAATTAACATTTAGTATGGAAAACTTTTTTGTTTTTTAAGTTATCTTAACCAAACTCATAAATTGTGTGCTTGGGACTGTCTTTCACTTCGTGACCAAATTTGTTCAAAGTCGGATAACTATATCATACAGCTGCCATAGGAACAATCACAGATTGTATAAATGGGATTGCCTTTTACATCCTGAAAAAAATTAGGTCGCTGTTGGAAAACTATATCCTATAGCTGCCTAAGGATATATCGGATGAAATTAACCTTTGTTATAGAAAACATTATTGTTTTTTAAGTTATCTTAACTAAACTCAACAATTGTATGTTTGGGAGTGCCCGTTACATCCTGACAGAATTTGGTCGGTGTCGGCTGACTATATCCAAAAGCTGCAATAGAAACAATCGGATGAAATTGACTTTAGTATGGAAAACTTTTTTGTTTCTCAAGTTATCTTAACAAAACTCACAGATTGTATGTATTGTAGTGCCTGTTACATCCTGACAAAATTTGGTCGATGTCGGCTGACTACATCCTATAGCTGCCATAGGAACAATCGGATGAAATTGACTTTAGTATGGAAAACATTTTTGTTTCTCAAGTTATCTTAACCAAACTCATAAATTGTGTGTTTGCAACTGTCGTTCATATCCTGGCCGAATTTGGTCGATGTCGGATGAAAATTAACATTTCGTACGAAACTTGCAGATTAGCTCTTCTTGCCAAATCTCTACTATTTTACGAAATTTATCTTTTTCCCGCCAAATCTGACCATTTCCCACCAAATCACAAAATCAGACTTTTAGGCAAAGTCCATTAACAGGGAAAAAATAATTATATCAATGGACACGAAATTTAAATTTATATGTATTTTAACAAAAAATGTTGCATTATATAAAATTGTGATTCAGTATAATCTTCATAAGCCGGACAACTCAATACCAGCTTTTCAATTCTGCGAGCGGAGCGAGCCGGGGGTTGACGAGCGAAGCGAGCAGGGGGCGAAGCCCTCTAGTATTATATAAAATTGTGATTCATTATAATCTTCACATGCCGCACAACTAAAGATCAGCCTTTTTTTCTGCGAGCAGAGCGAAATAGCGATATAACAATTGGAAAATGGTCACTTCCGCACAGATCGCTCAAAATATTCCATTCTGCTAATGGTGCAATTTGAGCGGAGCTAAAGGATAGATCTATGTGTGTAAATGTATTGTGTGTTGGTGATTTGTAATTTAATATTATGTATCGAGATTGTTCAATAAATTTTGTTAAAATTTATCTTTTTTTTTGTTGTTTTGAAGGGATTTGGCGAATAACATTATTATCCAGTTGGCGTGCCAACTATTGAAATCTCCTGTGATTATTGAAGAAGTAATTTGATTAGTAAAGATATTTTCTAAGATTCTACTGAAAAAAAAGCTAGTTGGAGGCATATTTGTGGAATATATGGATAGTTTTTGTTTTAAATTATCTTCTATAGTCATTTGTAAGATTTATTTCAGAAAATTGAATCGACTTGTGAATTAGTATGCCTGCTCCACCAAATCGATTGGATGCAGTGCATGTTATTAATTTGTAATTTATCGGAATTGGTAGGTTATTGTTGACAACTATGTGTGTTTCTTGTATTGCTATAATGTGGGGCTTATGTTCTTTAATTGGTATTAAGAGCTCACTATAATTATTAACATATCCTTTAATAATTCATCGCAGGACATCGCAGTGAATTGGTAAATTAAGTAAGATTAAAACTAAGTTAAATTGATTGCATGATCGTCATCAATCATAGATTATTCTGATTTTGATATCAGATTTGAATTGCTTGTTGGGCTGAGTATGGGTTTATTGTAGGTCATCTTAAGTTGTCGAAGCCGTACTGCCTGGAAGTAGATCTTGGCGCAATTTAAATTTATTTGGCGGTGATACCTTTTATGTTTTCGAGCAAGTTAGTGTCTTCTATTAGGTTGTTTAAATCGTCAGAGCTTAATAGAGTGCTTTGGTTGCCGACAAAACAATTTAATTTAAAAAAAACAGTAAGATTAAAAAATATATTTAAAGTACAAATTAAATTACAGTTAAGAAAGTTCTCTGTGGTTTCTAAAATGAAAAATAAATTGATTGGCCCGACATTTGTTGCAATGATTGGCGAAAACCCAGAAAAATCCAATCAGACCAAAATAATATTCAAAAGTAGTTAGTTGGTGAGACTAGTTAAACATACTAACTAATATATTTGGACGTTGATGTACTACACGAGCAGTACACTCAAGTGGCCCAAACGACACCAAGCTCGGGCTTGTTGACGCGCGGACAAACAGACAAAGACAGTTAAACATAAGTACAATCTAGCTAAATGCAAAATGAAAGACGCGTTAAGAGAAGGAATGGAAGAATTATTTGCTATAATATGGGACAGATTGTTATAATTAGAGTATAGAACTCGGAAAGGGTTATGGATAGCAAAGTTAGTACTACAGGAGTGATGAGAAAGAGGAAAAAAATTTCTAAAAGTTCTGATCGGGACAGCAAAACTAATTTGGCTAATTAATTCAGACGAATCAATTTCACCATTTATTAGTTTATGTAGAAAGACTACACCAAACATTATTCTCCGATCAGAAAGGGAGGGGATATTTAACAATAGAAGTCTACTTCTGTAAGGAGGCAAGCGAATGTTAGTATTCCAGATAAGACCCCGGAGGGCGAAGATCAGAAATTGTTTTTGTACCGATTCTATTCAGTCCTGATGAATCTTATATTGGGGATTCCATATATAGCAACTTAGTAATATAGGGATCGTCAAATTCTTTCGACCAACGCTTTATGAAGCCCAAAACGCCAAAGGCTCGATTGACAATAGAAGCAACATGCTTGTCAAACTTCAGCTTTGGATCTAGAAGAATACCCAAATCAGTAACCGACATTATACGTTCAAGCGGCTTACAATTAAGAACATAATTAAGTAAAAAGGGGGTTCGCCTACTAAACGACATAACTTAACATTTACTACAATTAAGATTTAATAAGTTTACTTTGCACCATGTCTGAAAACTGTCAAGATCAGTTTGCAACCTGACACCAGGAAGATAGTCAGTGGCCGACATACATAGTTTAACGGCATCGGCATACATCAGAACCCGAGAGTGATTTATTACAGAAGGCAGGTCATTTATAAAGAGCGTAAATAACAAGGGGCCAAGATGACTTCCTTGCGGTACACCCGAAAAAACTTGAACAGGTTTAGATACCAAACCATTAAAGTAGACTTTTTGGGTTCTTAAATTTAAATAACTTGCAATCCAAAGAATAAGGTTATTTGGAAAACCTAAAAGATGGAGTTTATGCAATAAAATATGGTGATTAACGGAGTCGAAAGCTTTACTAAAATCAGTGTAAATAACATCAGTTTGCATTTTATTTTGAAAATCATGTATAACAAATGAGGTGAAATCTAATAAGTTAGTGGTAGTAGATCTATATTTCACAAACCCATATAGAGGCTTTAATGGTGTGATGAGAAAACCCGAAATTAATCGTACGGTAGAGACTATTATAATCTGCACACAGAATACGAAGAGGCTTGAGCAATTCCCAGTTAGTTAAGCAATGCTGAAGATACAATGGAATGAAGTTTCGAGTTATTCTAGAAGGGACTCTGAAGGCTATTTCATCCAATACATTAGCCGAGTCTATATGCCCCTGCAGTAATTTGGGGATGAACGTTACTTCAAGCACAATTCTAGGGTTAGTAAGAGAGGGAAGATTTAATAAGAGAAGTCTACTAGAGTATGATGGCAACTGAATTTCTGAGTTCCAGCTCAAGCCACGTAGAGCGAACATTAAAAATTGTTTTTGTAACGATTCTTTTCTGGCACGATGGGACTCGTATTGAGGAGACCATACGCATGATCCGTACTCAAGAATCGGACGAACAAGAGACATGTATAAAAGTTTAGTCGTATAAGGATCGTTAAACTCCTTGGACCGTAGCTTAATAAACCCGAGAACTCCCATTGCTTTATTCACTGTTATAGCAATATGTTTATCATATTTCAGTCGATGATCCAGAACTATACCCAAGTCATTAACTGATCCTTCGGAATCATTTAAGCATTCCAAGATAACGCCATTAAGTGAATACTGTGAATTATTCCGCGAAAATTTATAGCAGGTCACTGCCTTACATTTTGAACTGTTAAGAGTTAATAAATTTTTTTGCCAAAATAGAAAGAATGCATTTAAGTCGGCTTGCAAAAAATTATATAAAAAAGGAGCACTATACGATTAACAGAGCTTGACGTCATCAGCATACATAAGTGCATGAGAGAGAGAGATAAAACAGATTGAAAATCATTTATAAATAACATGAAAAGTAGAGGACCGAGATGACTACCTTTCTGAAGATATCTCAACCAAACTCACAGATTGTATGTTTGGGAGTGCCTGTTATATCCTGATCAAATTTGGTCAAAGTCGGATTACTATATCATATAGCTGCCATAGGAACAATCGGATAAAATTAACCTTTAGTATGACAAACCTTTTTGTTTCTTTAGGTATTTTAACAAACTCATAGATTGTTTGTTTGGGATTGTCTCTCACATCATGTTAAAATTTGATTCAAATCGGATTGCTATATCATATAGCTGTCATAGGAACAATCGGATGCAAATTAACATTTAGTATGGACAAATTTTTTGTTTTTTAAGTTATCTTAACCAAACTCATAAATTGTATGCTTGGGACTGTCTTTTACTTCGTGACCAAACTTGTTCAAAGTCGGATGACTATATCATACAGCTGATATAGGAACAATCACAGATTGTATATATGGGATTGCCTTTTTCATCCTGAAAAAAATTGGGTCACTGTTGGAAAACTATATCCTATAGCTGCCTAAGGATATATCGGATGAAATTAACCTTTGTTATGGAAAACATTATTGTTTTTTAAGTTATCTTAACCAAACTCATAAATTGTATGCTTGTGACTGTCTTTCACTTCGTGACCAAATTTGTTCAAAGTCGGATGACTATATCCAAAAGCTGCAATAGAAACAATCGGATGAAATTGACTTTAGTGTGGAAAACTTTTTTGTTTCTTAAGATATTTTAACAAAACTCACAGATTGTATGTTTTGTATTGCCCGTTACATCCTGACAGAATTTGGTCTATATCGGCTGACTACATCCTATAGCTGCCATAGCAACTATCGGATGCAAATTAACATTTAGTATGGAAAACTTTTTTGTTTTTTAAGTTATCTTAACCAAACTCATAAATTGTGTGCTTGGGACTGTCTTTCACTTCGTGACCAAATTTGTTCAAAGTCGGATAACTATATCATACAGCTGCCATAGGAACAATCACAGATTGTATAAATGGGATTGCCTTTTACATCCTGAAAAAAATTAGGTCGCTGTTGGAAAACTATATCCTATAACTGCCTAAGGATATATCGGATGAAATTAACCTTTGTTATAGAAAACATTATTGTTTTTTAAGTTATCTTAACTAAACTCAACAATTGTATGTTTGGGAGTGCCCGTTACATCCTGACAGAATTTGGTCGGTGTCGGCTGACTATATCCAAAAGCTGCAATAGAAACAATCGGATGAAATTGACTTTAGTATGGAAAACTTTTTTGTTTCTTAAGATATCTTAACAAAACTCACAGATTGTATGTATTGTAGTGCCTGTTACATCCTGACAAAATTTAGTCGATGTCGGCTGACTACATCCTATAGCTGCCATAGGAACAATCGGATGAAATTGACTTTAGTATAAAAAACTTTTTTGTTTCTCAAGTTATCTTAACCAAACTCATAAATTGTGTGTTTGCAACTTTCTTTTACATCCTGGCCAAATTTGGTCGATGTCGAATGACAATATTCTATAGCTACCATAGGAACAATCGGATGAAAATTAACCTTTCATACGAAACTTGCAGATTAGCTCTTGCCAAATCTCTAATATTTTACGAAATTTATCTTTTTCCCGCCAAATCTGACTATTTCCCACCAAATCACAAAATCAGACTTTTAGGCAAAGTCCATTAACAGGGAAAAAATAATTATAGCAATGGACACGAAATTTAAATTTATATGTATTTTAACAAAAAATGTTGTTTTATATAAAATTGTGATTCAGTATAATCTTTATAAGCCGGACAACTCAATACCAGCTTTTCAATTCTGCGAGCGGAGCGAGCCGGGGGTTGACGAGCGAAGCGAGCAGGGGGCGAAGCCCTCTAGTATTATATAAAATTGTGATTCATTATAATCTTCACATGCCGCACAACTAAAGACCAGCCTTTTTTTCTGCGAGCAGAGCGAAATAGCGATATAACAATTGGAAAATGGTCACTTCCGCACAGATCGCTCAAAATATTCCATTCTGCTAATAGTGCAATTTGAGCGGAGCAAAAGGATAGATCTATGTGTGTAAATGTATTGTGTGTTGGTGATTTGTCATTTAATATTATGTATCGAAATTGTTCAATAAATATTGTTAAAATTGACCTTTTTAGTTTTTTTTGAAGGGATTTGGGGAATAATATTATTCCCCAGTTGGCGTGCCAACTATTGAAATCTCCTGTGATTATTGAAGAAGTATTGTGATTAGTAAAGATATTTTCTAAGATTCTACTAAAAAAAAAATTACTTGGAGGCATATTTGTGGAATATATGGATAGTTTTTGTTTTAAATTATCTTCTATAGTCATTTGTAAGATTTATTTCAGAAAATTGAATCGACTTGTGAATTAGTATGCCTGCTCCACCAAATCGATTGGATGCAGTGCATGTTATTAATTTGTAATTTATCGGAATTGGTAGGTTATTGTTGACAACTATGTGTGTTTCTTGTATTGCTATAATGTGGGGCTTATGTTCTTTAATTGGTATTAAGAGCTCACTATAATTATTAACATATCCTTTAATATTCCATCGCAGGACATCGCAGTGAATTGGTAAATTAAGTAAGATTAAAACTAAGTTAAATTGATTGCATGATCGTCATCAATCATAGATTATTCTGATTCTGATATCAGATTTGAATTACTTGTTGGGCTGAGTATGGGTTTATTGTAGGTCATCTTAAGTTGTCGAAGGCGTACTGCCTGGAAGTAGATCTTGGCGCAATTTAAATTTATTTGGCGGTGATACCTTTTATGTTTTCGAGCAAGTTGGTGTCTTCTATTAGGTTGTTTAAATCGTCAGAGTTTAATAGAGTGCTTTGGTTGCCGACAAAACAATTTAATTTAAAATAAACAGTAAGATTAAAAAATATATTTAAATTACAAATTAAATTACAGTTAATAAAGTTCTCTGGGGTATCTAAAATGAAAAATAAATTGATTGGCCCGACATTTGTTGCAATGATTGGCGAAAACCCAGAAAAATCCAATCAGACCAAAATAATATTCAAAAGTAGTTAGTTGGTAAAACAGTTGGAAGATCATTATAAATAACGTGAAAAGTAGAGGGCCAAGATGACTACCTTGCAGGACTCCCGAAGTAACTTTGACGGACTTAGAAAATGCATTTTTGAAAATAATAATTTGTGTTCTGTTAGTTAAATAATTGAAAATCCAGAGAAGAAGGTTGTTCGGAAAACCGAGAAGATCAAGCTTTTTAATTAGTAGTGAGTGATTTACAGAGTCGAAAGCTTTACTGAAATCCGTATGAATGAAGTCAGTTTGCATCTTTTTGTTGAATCCTTAAATCACTATCGAAGAAAACTTCAAAAGATTTGTGGTTGTGGATCTACATCTCATAAGCCCATGCTGAGCTGGTGAGATAATAGAACTACATAAATGTTGGAGATGAGAAGTTATTATTTTCTCAAACAAATTTGGAATTGCAGACAGCTTAGAACATATAGTTATAGTTCTGAACATCGGACTTAATACCCTTTTTGTGTATAGGGATAATATAAGAGTCTTTCTAAATTTTTGGAAAAGATGAGGAATCAATGGACAAAGTAAGCAACTTATGTAATGGTTTAAATAAAGATTCTGCACATTACTTTAGTACTGAACCAGGCACACCATCGGTACCTGGTGCGTGTACTGGCTTAATCAGTGTAAGATCGCAAAGAAGCGAGCTTTTTGTGATTAGAGAACTGAAAATACAGTTTGGGCAACGTGACCTATAAGGATTAGGCTGTTCAACACGGAGACTACTCGTAGAGTATGTAGTTTGGTTTGTAGTTAGCTTGAATATTGTACAACAGATGATGGTAATGATGCATCTTCACATTTAGAGTTTACGAATTGGTGGAATTGGAGATGATGATTACATATCGAGGAAAATCATAAGGATTTACAGATTTCTTATATTTTTTGAATTGCTTGGGTTTCACAATTTTTAAATGTGATAATCCTCTAGATAACCAAGGAGGTCTAGTGGAGCTAATAAGAGATAAAACCGAAACTCAGACATCGAATAGAGAATTTAGATTATTATAAAAAAGATTAATGGCATTATCCAAGTCAGAACATGTGTACAATTGAAACCAATCAGAACATAAAACTAAATTGTTCAGCTTTTTGAAATCAGTTTTACTAAAGCATCGTGGGCAGCGATGATAATACAACTGGCCACAATGGCAAATTAAGGCATATGTTAAGAGTTGGATGGTATGGGTCTTCCAGCATAACCAATGGATCAATCCTAAATACGATGCTATTGGTGGAGTCAAATACGAATACCAGGTCTAATGTCCTGTACATAGAATTGCAAACAGGATTGATTTGTACCAAATAAAGCTCCGAAAGACCTTTAATAAATTCATGGGAATTATCAGGAAAAAGTGAATGCGAGTCATTGGAGGAAATCCATCGAACATCACCTAAAACAAAAAGCCAGTTAGTATCGGAAAGTAAAGATTATATAAATTTAATAGCAGTCATATGATTATCATAAACTATCACACCTGAAAGAGGTGGAATGTAAGAACATGTTAAGTAAATGAAAAATTTATTAAAATAAACTTTCACAGAAATGAACTCAATATCAATAGCATTAGAGTCCATGGCCAACAGTACCCTACTTCCTTTTCGAGATATACGATCGCATCTATATATGGAGTATTAAGAAGAAAGAATAGAAAAGTCTGATGTGGCAGGCTTGAACTAGGTCTCAGTAAAACAGATGACATCGAAATTAAAGGAATGACTATTGAGAAGTCGACTAGATACTTTACTATTAAGGACTCGTACACTTTGATATAGCTAGAGTGATGGAGGAAATTAGTTTTTTGGTACTACATTTAAAGTTGAAGCAGATAGAGAAGAGCCATCACCTAAGATCGGGGCCCGATCCCTCTTTCGAGTAGTATTTCTTTTGTGTTTAGCAACAAAGACATGTTCGGGCCAGAAGTGTTCTTAACTTATCATATCAAAAACCATTTCTTAACATGATACTTTAAACGGAAAGATTTCCCTAGGGTAATTAAAATTGAATTTGTTTACCGAAAAATCAGGATCCTGTATAATGTTTTGAATGTATGCATTAACATCATACGAGGACTGATCTATGGAAAGCCTAGAAAAAAAAAATTTTCATAGGTTTCGGAGGAAGAATGTCTTGGAGGGGCTTTGACACGCGAGGAGGACAACTGACGTATCATTTGCTTTCACACTTTTAGTGACAGACAAAACAGCTGAGGCGGAATTTACACCATCGAGTAGGTTATGCTTTGTCCTAGCTTGCTGAGAAGTTGATGGCTGAGTATTCAGGCAGGATTGAAATTGAGATCTGCGCCTGGCGCGGAGCAGAACTACCCGTTTTACGTTTAGGAAGCTCGTTCAATAATGATGAATTATTGAACAAGTTCTCCATATCCGAAAATAGGACTCCTTGTCCTGACTGACGTATCATCGGGATGGTCAAACGGTTAAGCCTAGTAAGCTGAAATTTTCACACAACAACGGCGATTTGCGATATTCGACCTGGTTTTTGGGTCCTTGTTGTTATATTCGCAAGCTAGCGTCATTCTCGTTCGGTTTCTTTTTTCCACGTCCAAAATTCGAACGTCATCAAAATCAGCCGTGTGGTTTGTAGTTGTTAGATGCTGCGCTAGAGCTGTTGTCATCTTCCTGTATCTCGCATTTCCTTTATGTTCCGCAGTTCGTGTTCAATGCTCAACACCCATACACTCAGATGCTAGTTGTGCTCGTAAGTGCGTAGCAACAGACACGAACAAAATAAGAAACCGCAAAATAAAAATGAAATATGATTAAATAAAATAAACAAGATACAAAAAAATTAAAAATATTTGTATACCCTTTTTGACAATTTTTAATGGGCACATGAATCACAATGAATTTGTGAAATTTATGAATGTATAAAGTATATATCTTCAGTATATATTTCAGTATATGTATCAGTGTCAACAACCGAGTAGATTGAGCCATGTCCGTCTGTCTGTCCGTCCGTCTGTTTGAGTCAAAGGATCTCAGAGACTATAAGAGCTAGAGACTTTAAATTTGGTATGTTGGTCCCTGGATACCGGGCGCAGATGCAGTTTGTTTTTAAATTTGGATCCGATCCACTACACTATGGTAAAAAGTCCGATATTTTGGCATTAATTGAAATTTTGTTTGTTCAGAATCTAACAAAATTTTTTATTTCCTAAATATAAAAACTCCAAACCAAACAAAAACCATTTTTGTATACTTTTCGGGACTACCCTTAATATTTTAAGCGCGCTCAAATTCAGCTGATTGAGAGTTTCCATGTGAACTGAAAAAGTGCGGGAAAAATAATTGCAACTTTCAGAGCGAATTGTGTTTGTTATGTAAACAATATAAAAAAGCGTAAATATGGATGAACTTGATAAGGGTATTTAAAATGCGGTATTAGTATAGATTTTTAAAATTTGTGTTTTATTTTGCAATTGTTCAATGTGTTGTTCATGTGTATTTTTAGCTAAAAACTAACAAATGTGTTCCTGTTCTGTTAAGCTTTACATTAGAATAGTGGCAGATATCAGCAGAGTTTTGCCTTAAGGTTATTAACAAAACCATCTAGAATCAGATGTTGGTAATCCTTTTTGCCCATTTGTGCCCCTTTTCGTGAAAAATCACATGTTGCAGGTGTGCATTTATACTAAAAAATCGGATTTTTCTCGAAGTAAGATGGTGAGGAGGTGAAGACTCGGTCAAATTGAAAAACAAGAGAAATTGTATATTCTACTTCAATCTAAGTTGCACACATGAAAAAAATAAAATATTTTGCTTTAAATTAAAATTTATTAAAAAAAACTATACTTTTTCACTTAGTCGTTAAGAAAGGGGGGGTGAAGACGAGGTCCAATTAAAAAACAAACAAAAATTTAAATTTTACTTTAGCCTTACTAAGATTAATGCTAAATTTTAAGCATCTATTTAATTATTACGATTTTATATAAATATTTTTCCCTTTTTTTTCATAGTCTGATAAGGAGGGGGAGGTAAAGGCGTGGTTTAAATCCAAAAAAAAAAATTCAAAATTTTAACTTAGTCTAATTAAGGTTCTCTATATTTAGAGTTTATGCCAAAATTCCGGGTTTTTTTTACCATAGTGCACTATACTAAGTTTTAGTATTACATTTTTTTTTGTTTTGTTGAAATGTTAAAACCAAACTGCCAGAATATGTAAATCGAGTGGTTTCATATATCCTGACCAAATTTGGTTAAAATCAGACCACTATATCAAATAGCTGCCATAGGAACGATCAGTCAAAAATTAAGATTTAGTATGAAATTTGTTGTTGTTTTTTTTTTATTTATTTATATTTTTTATATTGCTGCCAATTTGTCTTTTTTATGCACCGGTACAATTTCTGCAGCCATGTACAATTTTTCTTGTATTATACACATAGTAAATACATCAATCAATAGAAACAAAAATATTAACGATTCGTTATATAGTTTTTGTGATATTATACTTGAAACCGAACCAAATTACATAAAAATTATGTGTCTGATGTTATAAGGGTAGCATATTTGCAATCGTTTGACAATTTTCTATAAGATGCAATTTTTGAATTTTGCAACCCCTATTGTTCTACGGGCGCCACAGTATGACGCATTCAGGGGTACCGCTGAAGACGTAGCTGGCCCTGCCGCAGGCTTTTCAGCAAATGTATAGCGAATTACCCTTGTAACGCACGTGTTTAAGCAAATTTTTGGTTTTCTTTAAGTTGACTGCACTGACCTGCTGAGCGGTCATCAGCAAAGCTGTACACTTTTATGCACAAAAAGGCCCACTGGGCATGCGGTATGCTGGCATAATGACTTGGAATACGTAATGTAATGAAAAGACAATCATGGTTGGGTTTCCAAGTCAAAGAAATAAGTAAGTCAGTAAGTATGGACTTCCGTAGCTGAGCAGTTAAAAGTTACTCTTTCGTATTCCCTCCCAAGCGTTAAGGAAACAAAATCACTCATGAATAATCAATAACCAAAACGAAAGGAAAATGTTATTAGTTTTCATTTCACCGGCTGCTGTTCCAGCTTCAGCTTCAGCTTTTCGCTTAAGTGTTGCACAAACAACGCAGTCAAATGAAATGAAATCCAGAAAAGGACTGGTCACAGGTCGACAATGTTGGTGGGTAATTTGAAAACCCGTTCAAGAGGAAGACGCTGGGAACTCAACGTCAAATTAATTGAAATATTTTACATTTTCTGCAACCCGCTGCTTGCTCAAGTATGCTACGGGTATTTGATGAAATCCATATTCCCCCAAAATATTCGTTTGTAGTTTAACGCGCTTTGATTCCAATCCTGGCTCTAATTTTAATTTGGGCAACCGCAAGTCAACGGGCTGTATTCCAGTGCTCTGAAAAATTCGTAACATTGCGTTGTATTTTCGAGTCTAAATGAGAGTAGCAGAAGCTTCTCAAATTCCAGACTGTATCTTTACTGCTATACATACATATATGTTAATAATTTAGACCAACAACCTGCCTTTGTCGGCCTTTGATCAGACATATTTTTTGGTTAATTGGCATTTTAATCATTTGATTTCAGCTTGCTTCTGATTTCAGTTTGTTAATTGAGGCACTAAAAGAACTAAACCCTCACCCCTGTCGATGGTATCTTCAGGAAACAAAAACAACCAATGAAAACTGACTGGCAAAGGGTAAAAAAAAAACAAATGAGTTTTAAGGTCAATTAGCTTTTAGAAGTAAATTTAGAAATGTTCAATTGGTACGAAAACAAGCACAAAACAAAAGAAACAAGGGGGCTCCGGCTACAGTCGAGTGTGCTCGACTGTAGAATACCCTGTGCCCTAGCTCCCCGATAGGTCATACGTATGTGCGCTACGTTAGGCATGCCGAAGGTGTGATGATGCGGCATTAACTTTTTGACTAATTGTTCGTATTACATCTATGTGATCTAGTGAACCGATTTATACCAAATAACAAATTCTGAATCTGTTAGTTTGGTTGACTTATCTCTAAAAACAACAATTATTTTCGTACTGTATCTTAAAATTCGTTCCTATGGCAGCTATTTGATATCAGATTTCAACCAAACTTGGTCAAGATGTAAAATACCATCCCAAATGCGTATTCTGTTAGTTTGGTTGAGATACCTCAAACAACAAAAAAGTTTATCATACTAAAACTTGATTTTCGACTAATCGTTCCTATGGCAGATATATCACATAGTGTTTCGATTTTAACCAAGTTTAGTCAGGATGTAAGGGAATATCAAGCAACAAAAAAGTTTTTCATACCAAAACTTGATTTTCGACTGATCGTTCCTATGGCAGCTATAGGATATAGTAGACTGATTTTAACCATGTTTGGTCAGGATATATGGAAGCATCCCACATGCATACTGTCCTAGTTTGGCTGAGATATCTCGAACATCAAAAAAGTTTTTCGTACCAAAACTTGATTTTCGACTGATCGTTTCTATGGCAGCTATATGTTATAGTGGTCCGATCCAAATTTTAAAACAAACTTGATCTGCGCCCCCTATCCAGTAACCTACATATCAAGTTTCAAGTCTCTAGCTCTTATAGTCTCCGAGATCCATTGACTCAAACAGACGGACAGACAGACGGACATGGCTCAATCGACTCGGCTATTGATACTGATCAAGAATATATATACTTTATAGGGTCGGAGATGCTTCCTTCTGCCTGTTACATACATTGCACAAAACCATTATACCCTTTTTGACCATTTTCAATGGGCACAGGGTATAAAAATTAATTAAGAGAATAAACACACATTTAGACAAAATGCGTTCCAGGAAGACCCTACAAGTCCAGCTCATTTGAATAAATTAAATACCGCCTTCTTGCAAAACAAAAAAAAACTATCTGGCATCACTGAAACAAAAGCTGTGGGTTCTATTGTGCACCGCTTGCATTGCTTGCATTGTTGCTGCTGCCATCATTCAATGCTAAGCAATTAATAGTCAGGCAATACGTAATATCTTGCCGACACGAATTTTCACAGATAAGTGTTATATGCCAAAAACGCGGAAATAAGCTGACTATAACATATAATAATTTCATAGTGATTTTAAGTTTTAGTATAAAATTTTTTATTGTTTTGTTGAAATGTTAAAACCAAACTGCCAGAATATGTAAATCGAGTGGTTTCATATATCCTGACCAAATTTGGTTAAAATCAGACCACTATATCAAATAGCTGCCATAGGAACGATCAGTCAAAAATTAAGATTTAGTATGAAATTTGTTGTTGTTTTTTTTTTATTTATTTATATTTTTTATATTGCTGCCAATTTGTCTTTTTTATGCACCGGTACAATTTCTGCAGCCATGTACAATTTTTCTTGTATTATACACATAGTAAATACATCAATCAATAGAAACAAAAATATTAACGATTCGTTATATAGTTTTTGTGATATTATACTTGAAACCGAACCAAATTACATAAAAATTATGTGTCTGATGTTATAAGGGTAGCATATTTGCAATCGTTTGACAATTTTCTATAAGATGCAATTTTTGATTTTTGCAACCCCTATTGTTCTACGGGCGCCACAGTATGACGCATTCAGGGGTACCGCTGAAGACGTAGCTGGCCCTGCCGCAGGCTTTTCAGCAAATGTATAGCGAATTACCCTTGTAACGCACGTGTTTAAGCAAATTTTTGGTTTTCTTTAAGTTGACTGCACTGACCTGCTGAGCGGTCATCAGCAAAGCTGTACACTTTTATGCACAAAAAGGCCCACTGGGCATGCGGTATGCTGGCATAATGACTTGGAATACGTAATGTAATGAAAAGACAATCATGGTTGGGTTTCCAAGTCAAAGAAATAAGTAAGTCAGTAAGTATGGACTTCCGTAGCTGAGCAGTTAAAAGTTACTCTTTCGTATTCCCTCCCAAGCGTTAAGGAAACAAAATCACTCATGAATAATCAATAACCAAAACGAAAGGAAAATGTTATTAGTTTTCATTTCACCGGCTGCTGTTCCAGCTTCAGCTTCAGCTTTTCGCTTAAGTGTTGCACAAACAACGCAGTCAAATGAAATGAAATCCAGAAAAGGACTGGTCACAGGTCGACAATGTTGGTGGGTAATTTGAAAACCCGTTCAAGAGGAAGACGCTGGGAACTCAACGTCAAATTAATTGAAATATTTTACATTTTCTGCAACCCGCTGCTTGCTCAAGTATGCTACGGGTATTTGATGAAATCCATATTCCCCCAAAATATTCGTTTGTAGTTTAACGCGCTTTGATTCCAATCCTGGCTCTAATTTTAATTTGGGCAACCGCAAGTCAACGGGCTGTATTCCAGTGCTCTGAAAAATTCGTAACATTGCGTTGTATTTTCGAGTCTAAATGAGAGTAGCAGAAGCTTCTCAAATTCCAGACTGTATCTTTACTGCTATACATACATATATGTTAATAATTTAGACCAACAACCTGCCTTTGTCGGCCTTTGATCAGACATATTTTTTGGTTAATTGGCATTTTAATCATTTGATTTCAGCTTGCTTCTGATTTCAGTTTATTAATTGAGGCACTAAAAGAACTAAACCCTCACCCCTGTCGATGGTATCTTCAGGAAACAAAAACAACCAATGAAAACTGACTGGCAAAGGGTAAAAAAAAAACAAATGAGTTTTAAGGTCAATTAGCTTTTAGAAGTAAATTTAGAAATGTTCAATTGGTACGAAAACAAGCACAAAACAAAAGAAACAAGGGGGCTCCGGCTACAGTCGAGTGTGCTCGACTGTAGAATACCCTGTGCCCTAGCTCCCCGATAGGTCATACGTATGTGCGCTACGTTAGGCATGCCGAAGGTGTGATGATGCGGCATTAACTTTTTGACTAATTGTTCGTATTACATCTATGTGATCTAGTGAACCGATTTATACCAAATAACAAATTCTGAATCTGTTAGTTTGGTTGACTTATCTCTAAAAACAACAATTATTTTCGTACTGTATCTTAAAATTCGTTCCTATGGCAGCTATTTGATATCAGATTTCAACCAAACTTGGTCAAGATGTAAAATACCATCCCAAATGCGTATTCTGTTAGTTTGGTTGAGATACCTCAAACAACAAAAAAGTTTATCATACTAAAACTTGATTTTCGACTAATCGTTCCTATGGCAGATATATCACATAGTGTTTCGATTTTAACCAAGTTTAGTCAGGATGTAAGGGAATATCAAGCAACAAAAAAGTTTTTCATACCAAAACTTGATTTTCGACTGATCGTTCCTATGGCAGCTATAGGATATAGTAGACTGATTTTAACCATGTTTGGTCAGGATATATGGAAGCATCCCACATGCATACTGTCCTAGTTTGGCTGAGATATCTCGAACATCAAAAAAGTTTTTCGTACCAAAACTTGATTTTCGACTGATCGTTTCTATGGCAGCTATATGTTATAGTGGTCCGATCCAAATTTTAAAACAAACTTGATCTGCGCCCCCTATCCAGTAACCTACATATCAAGTTTCAAGTCTCTAGCTCTTATAGTCTCCGAGATCCATTGACTCAAACAGACGGACAGACAGACGGACATGGCTCAATCGACTCGGCTATTGATACTGATCAAGAATATATATACTTTATAGGGTCGGAGATGCTTCCTTCTGCCTGTTACATACATTGCACAAAACCATTATACCCTTTTTGACCATTTTCAATGGGCACAGGGTATAAAAATTAATTAAGAGAATAAACACACATTTAGACAAAATGCGTTCCAGGAAGACCCTACAAGTCCAGCTCATTTGAATAAATTAAATACCGCCTTCTTGCAAAACAAAAAAAAACTATCTGGCATCACTGAAACAAAAGCTGTGGGTTCTATTGTGCACCGCTTGCATTGCTTGCATTGTTGCTGCTGCCATCATTCAATGCTAAGCAATTAATAGTCAGGCAATACGTAATATCTTGCCGACACGAATTTTCACAGATAAGTGTTATATGCCAAAAACGCGGAAATAAGCTGACTATAACACATAATAATTTCATAGTGATTTTAAGTGTAGATTTTTTAAAATCGTTAATGAAATCTTAATTTACCTGTAGCTTCTTGCCTATGTACTCCAGAAAAAGATTGAAGGTTTGCTTAAAAGATCTTCAGAATACCTTTTCAACGATATATAGAACAGGGTGGTTTTAAGTTTAGCAAATTTTAGCGGTTTGCCGCTATACTAGCGATTTTTCGAAAAAGTCGTAGAACAAAAGTTTCTAATTTTATGATTGGGAATAGCTCCTCATTCACACATTTTAGCTATTTCAACGCTTTGATACAAACAAACACACAAGCAGACAAACTGACTTTTCATCTCATTTTGGGAAGGCTACTAAAAATTTCAAATTTTATTATCTTTTGAACCACTTAGCAGATAATTATGATTGAGGTGTCATTCGACGCGTATTTTTGATAAAAATAGTAGAAATTTAAAAAAATTAACAAAAGGCTCCAACGGCCCCATTTGCTGCAATCATCTATTCCCCTCCCTTCCCTTCCCCACCCATTTAAGCCTGTTTATCTCACGAACCAGGTGAGCTTTTAAAAGTCTTAGTATGCACTCTTGTTAGTTAGAGCTATATTTTTCGATTGGTATATAGCTAGACCTGATCGGACAGTTATAGCAAATTTCCCATTCTGCCTGTATATATTGCTAGTCGCCTTTTGTACCCTTCGTGATGGTTTCGTCACTAGCGCCGTCACTGCCGTCCGCAGTGAACAACACTCTATTTATTATGGAAAAATAATAAAAACATTGAATCACATTCTAATCAACCAGAACATACTTCATTTGCAGAAAATCATTCTGAGGCAGGATCAGCAATAAAATTTTTCACAAAGGAATCCAATTTAGCAATGAGTGCAATAACACGCACAAAGTTTTTCGAGGTTTGGTCCAGCAACTTAGGAACCGTTAAGCTTAACTCACTCATAGAGCACGAAGCGATAATTTTTGGCAATGATATTGATCACACAAAATTAAAATTGTACTTAACAAAAATTTGCCAAAAATTTAAGGTGTAGTAAATATAAGAAAAATAAATCCAGATTTAAGACCAACAATGCAAGTTTGCTTCAGGGCACAATAAAACACGTTAATTATAAGACTGATGTCGCGCCTTAAACCTGAAACAGCAGCCGAAGAACTATAAAACCATTTTCTGATTGTTGCTCAAAAACACAGCAAAGAAAAAGTAAAAATCTGCAAAAATTTCCAAACAGTTATTTTGTCAATTTTTTTAAATTAAAAAAATAGTGAAAAATATGAAAATTACTTTTTTTCTTTCAATAAATTAATAACCATTAAAACAAAACCATTTTTTCATTTGTTCGGCCAGTAATTTTTAAGTTACAATCAAAAGCATGAGCACATAACAAAAGTAATCAATTTGAAAAAAAAAATTGTTTTTCATTATTAATTAGAAAAAAATATTTGTAGTTGACTAAAATTAAAACAAAAAATACTAACCTGATACTTTTTTGAAAACAAAATTAAAAAAATTAAATATTTATTTTTATTCCGTATTTTACGCCCTTTAGGGTGCCACGCCCACTTTAACTTTTTGACCAAAATTTTTTTTTGGGGTATTTGAGCATTCACTCCAAATTTCAAGTCGATAGCTTTAAAAATACAACCTCTATTGCATTAGGTCCCCTAGATTGGCAAAATCTTACACTGTCCGTTAGAGCCTTTTGGAATTTTTTTTTGGATTTTTATCGAATGTGTCGAATGACACCTCAATTATCAGAATCCGTCTAGTTGTTGAAAAGTTCATTTAATTTGAAATTTTTAGTGGCCATCCCAAAATGACATGACTTTTGTTTGGTTTGTTTGTCTGTTTGTATCAAATCGTTGATATAATTTAAATGTGTGAATGTGGACTCATTTCCGATTATAAAACTAGAAACGAATCTCCTACGATAATTTGAAAAAAACGCTAGATTGGCAGAAAAGTTTGGCGCTTAGAATGTGAGCTTGTAAAAATAATCTTTCTTTTTCTGACAGTAAAGACAAAGATATTTATATCCTCAAGAAAATGTAATATTTATTTATGGTGAAAGTTAGATGATTGATAAATACGCGTCGAATGACACCTCAATCATAATCTGTGTAGTGATTCAAAAGATAATTAAAATGGAAGTTTTTAGTGGCCTTCCCAAAATGAGATGAAAAGTCAGTTTGTCTGTTTGTTTGTACCAAAGCGTTGAAATAGCTAAAATGTGTGAATGTGGATCTATTCCCAATCATAAAATTATAAACTTTTGTTCTACGACTTTTTCTAAAAATAGCTAGTTTAGCGGGAAATCGTTAAAATTTTTAAGCTTAAAACCACCCTTGTATCCAAAGATAGAGGCTACAGATATGTTTTATATATCGTTGAAAAGGTATTTTAAAGATCTTTTGGCGATTATCTACTCCTCAAATCACATTAAGATACGTTATTTGTTATAGTCAATTGAATTCCGCGTTTTTTGACATATAACACATATCTGCGAAAATTCGTTTTGTCAAGATATTACCTGTTAACTATACATATATAACTTTACATTTCTTATATACTACTTCACTGTTTACTGCAGAAAAAGTCAGTGCTGATATTAACTATATACAATTTTACATTTCTTATATACTACTTCACTGTTTACTGCAGAAAAAGCCAGTGCTGCCAGATAGTTTAGTTTTGTTATGTGACAATGCAGGCTTTCATTTATTCAAAAGAGCTAAGCATTGGAGCTTTCCTGCAAATTTATTTTATATTAGTTTTATTTATTATGTAATTAATGAATTGTTTAATATTAGTCGATATTAACCAATTATTAATATTGTTAACTGAATATATACATTTCAATTAAAATAGATAAAACACTGCAGCAACATAGTGTCGTCGAAGCCAGAGCTCGAGATTATTTCACTGATAGGTTTTGCGTTGGAGAAAAAATTAGTGTTGCCAGAAAGTTCGTTTTTGCATTTTGGCAATGCAAAAGCATTGAATTGCTACAATATTCCTAAAACTGATTTTGATTTAAATTTGATTTGCTTTTAAAATTTGGAATATGTATATTGGTAACCTTCTATCAAAGTAACATTCGGCAGAAGGCCAAACTTTTTGTTTAAGAATAAGTTTTATATAGAATTTAATTTCATACGTCAAAAAATTGGATATCAGTAATTTTGGTGCATGGAAATGTTTTCGTCACTAGAATTTTACCTCGTAAAGGGGTTTTTTTTTTAGAATGAAACCCTTTCCAGATGAGCAAAATATGAATTGTTGCTGACAACAGTATTAGCAGTTTCCCCCCATATTTGGTTGTAACTATTGACATGTCCTTATAAATTTGTAAATCAGTGCACTGCCATTGGATCATAAACTTTCTTTGCAAGGACGAAAAATATGTGCTTAAAGGACACTTGGTCTTTTAATTCTATGAAATTTTAAAAGTCCTGGACCTGACAAGACTATTGATACCAAACTTGTCGGGATCGAACCATAAACATATAAGATACAAAATTTCATAAACATATATTTCAACACAAAAAGCGTGGACCAAGAACTGATTTTAGAAGTATGGTTTCTTGGTGAAAATATCTTAGAATTGAATTACGAATATGCGTTAATTTTTGTATATTTTTTCGGGCCCATTCTAATCGATTCACCCTAATTTACATACTTACACCAACAATGTCTTTTGACAATCTTTATATTTATACCATGTGCCCATTGAAAATGGTCAAAAATAGTATAATGATTTTGTGCAATGTATGTAACAGGCAGATGGAAGCATCTCCGACCCTATAAAGTATATAGATTCTTGATCATGTTCAACAGCCGAGTCGATTGAGCCATGTCCGTCTTTCTGTCCGTGTGTTTGAGCCAAAGGATCTCTATAAGAGCTAGAGACTTCAAACTTTGTATGTAGGTAAGTGGATAGCGGGCGCAGATCAAGTTTGTTTCAAAATTTGGATCGGACCACTAAATCATACAGCTGCGATAGGAACGATCAGTCGAAAATCAAGCTTAAGTGTGAAAAACCTTTTTGTTGTTTGAAATATCTCGACCAAACTGACAGGATACGCATTTGGGATGGTCTCATATATCTTGATTAAATTTGGTTGAAATCGGACCACTGTATCATATAGACGCCAAAGGAACGATCGGCCCAAAATCAAGTTTTAGTACAAACAACTTTTGTGTTGTTTGAAATATCTCGACCAAACTGACAGGATATGCATTTGGGACGGACCTTTATATCCTGATTAAATTTGGTTGAAATCGGAACCCTATATCGTATAGCTGCCATAGGAACTGTCAGTCGAAAATTAAGATTTGGTATGATATTGTTTGTGGTTTTTTTAGGTATCCCAACAGTACTCCCAAAATGGGAATTTTACATAGTCTTTAACATTGTTTTCGAATTTGGCTTAAATCCGTTTAGTAGTACATAAAGATGTAATACGAACAATTACTGTAGCCTCACCTCCTCGCTAGAAGAGAGCCGGGGGTAGGCGAGTTAAGTGAGCAGGGGGCGGAGCCCCTTTGTTTTATATCACATTTATACTCTGTGTCCATTTAAATTGAGCAAGAAAGGGTACAAGAGCTAGCTTATAATTAAATACTACTTTTCGGTATACAACAGTATGCCAACCCCTCTTTCAACTATTTTAGCGAAACTAAAGTGAGGATTTTTACAAGGCCGTCTAATTAAATTTTCCTTTTATATCTAAACAACCGTGTCTAAGATACATTGTATATGTGGGGTTGCATATTTTAGCGAGTGTCATCAGTCAATTAACTTTTTGACCATTTTCAATGGGCACAGGGTATAAAAATTAATTAAGAGAATAAACACACATTTAGACAAAATGCGTTCCAGGAAGACCCTACAAGTCCAGCTCATTTGAATAAATTAAATACCGCCTTCTTGCAAAACAAAAAAAAAACTATCTGGCATCACTGAAACAAAAGCTGTGGGTTCTATTGTGCACCGCTTGCATTGCTTGCATTGTTGCTGCTGCCATCATTCAATGCTAAGCAATTAATAGTCAGGCAATACGTAATATCTTGCCGACACGAATTTTCACAGATAAGTGTTATATGCCAAAAACGCGGAAATAAGCTGACTATAACATATAATAATTTCATAGTGATTTTAAGTGTAGATTTTTTAAAATCGTTAATGAAATCTTAATTTACCTGTAGCTTCTTGCCTATGTACTCCAGAAAAAGATTGAAGGTTTGCTTAAAAGATCTTCAGAATACCTTTTCAACGATATATAGAACAGGGTGGTTTTAAGTTTAGCAAATTTTAGCGGTTTGCCGCTATACTAGCGATTTTTCGAAAAAGTCGTAGAACAAAAGTTTCTAATTTTATGATTGGGAATAGCTCCTCATTCACACATTTTAGCTATTTCAACGCTTTGATACAAACAAACACACAAGCAGACAAACTGACTTTTCATCTCATTTTGGGAAGGCTACTAAAAATTTCAAATTTTATTATCTTTTGAACCACTTAGCAGATAATTATGATTGAGGTGTCATTCGACGCGTATTTTTGATAAAAATAGTAGAAATTTAAAAAAATTAACAAAAGGCTCCAACGGCCCCATTTGCTGCAATCATCTATTCCCCTCCCTTCCCTTCCCCACCCATTTAAGCCTGTTTATCTCACGAACCAGGTGAGCTTTTAAAAGTCTTAGTATGCACTCTTGTTAGTTAGAGCTATATTTTTCGATTGGTATATAGCTAGACCTGATCGGACAGTTATAGCAAATTTCCCATTCTGCCTGTATATATTGCTAGTCGCCTTTTGTACCCTTCGTGATGGTTTCGTCACTAGCGCCGTCACTGCCGTCCGCAGTGAACAACACTCTATTTATTATGGAAAAATAATAAAAACATTGAATCACATTCTAATCAACCAGAACATACTTCATTTGCAGAAAATCATTCTGAGGCAGGATCAGCAATAAAATTTTTCACAAAGGAATCCAATTTAGCAATGAGTGCAATAACACGCACAAAGTTTTTCGAGGTTTGGTCCAGCAACTTAGGAACCGTTAAGCTTAACTCACTCATAGAGCACGAAGCGATAATTTTTGGCAATGATATTGATCACACAAAATTAAAGTTGTACTTAACAAAAATTTGCCAAAAATTTAAGGTGTAGTAAATATAAGAAAAATAAATCCAGATTTAAGACCAACAATGCAAGTTTGCTTCAGGGCACAATAAAACACGTTAATTATAAGACTGATGTCGCGCCTTAAACCTGAAACAGCAGCCGAAGAACTATAAAACCATTTTCTGATTGTTGCTCAAAAACACAGCAAAGAAAAAGTAAAAATCTGCAAAAATTTCCAAACAGTTATTTTGTCAATTTTTTTAAATTAAAAAAATAGTGAAAAATATGAAAATTACTTTTTTTCTTTCAATAAATTAATAACCATTAAAACAAAACCATTTTTTCATTTGTTCGGCCAGTAATTTTTAAGTTACAATCAAAAGCATGAGCACATAACAAAAGTAATCAATTTGAAAAAAAAAATTGTTTTTCATTATTAATTAGAAAAAAATATTTGTAGTTGACTAAAATTAAAACAAAAAATACTAACCTGATACTTTTTTGAAAACAAAATTAAAAAAATTAAATATTTATTTTTATTCCGTATTTTACGCCCTTTAGGGTGCCACGCCCACTTTAACTTTTTGACCAAAATTTTTTTTTGGGGTATTTGAGCATTCACTCCAAATTTCAAGTCGATAGCTTTAAAAATACAACCTCTATTGCATTAGGTCCCCTAGATTGGCAAAATCTTACACTGTCCGTTAGAGCCTTTTGGAATTTTTTTTTGGATTTTTATCGAATGTGTCGAATGACAACTCAATTATCAGAATCCGTCTAGTTGTTGAAAAGTTCATTTAATTTGAAATTTTTAGTGGCCATCCCAAAATGACATGACTTTTGTTTGGTTTGTTTGTCTGTTTGTATCAAATCGTTGATATAATTTAAATGTGTGAATGTGGACTCATTTCCGATTATAAAACTAGAAACGAATCTCCTACGATAATTTGAAAAAAACGCTAGATTGGCAGAAAAGTTTGGCGCTTAGAATGTGAGCTTGTAAAAATAATCTTTCTTTTTCTGACAGTAAAGACAAAGATATTTATATCCTCAAGAAAATGTAATATTTATTTATGGTGAAAGTTAGATGATTGATAAATACGCGTCGAATGACACCTCAATCATAATCTGTGTAGTGATTCAAAAGATAATTAAAATGGAAGTTTTTAGTGGCCTTCCCAAAATGAGATGAAAAGTCAGTTTGTCTGTTTGTTTGTACCAAAGCGTTGAAATAGCTAAAATGTGTGAATGTGGATCTATTCCCAATCATAAAATTATAAACTTTTGTTCTACGACTTTTTCTAAAAATAGCTAGTTTAGCGGGAAATCGTTAAAATTTTTAAGCTTAAAACCACCCTTGTATCCAAAGATAGAGGCTACAGATATGTTTTATATATCGTTGAAAAGGTATTTTAAAGATCTTTTGGCGATTATCTACTCCTCAAATCACATTAAGATACGTTATTTGTTATAGTCAATTGAATTCCGCGTTTTTTGACATATAACACATATCTGCGAAAATTCGTTTTGTCAAGATATTACCTGTTAACTATACATATATAACTTTACATTTCTTATATACTACTTCACTGTTTACTGCAGAAAAAGTCAGTGCTGATATTAACTATATACAATTTTACATTTCTTATATACTACTTCACTGTTTACTGCAGAAAAAGCCAGTGCTGCCAGATAGTTTAGTTTTGTTATGTGACAATGCAGGCTTTCATTTATTCAAAAGAGCTAAGCATTGGAGCTTTCCTGCAAATTTATTTTATATTAGTTTTATTTATTATGTAATTAATGAATTGTTTAATATTAGTCGATATTAACCAATTATTAATATTGTTAACTGAATATATACATTTCAATTAAAATAGATAAAACACTGCAGCAACATAGTGTCGTCGAAGCCAGAGCTCGAGATTATTTCACTGATAGGTTTTGCGTTGGAGAAAAAATTAGTGTTGCCAGAAAGTTCGTTTTTGCATTTTGGCAATGCAAAAGCATTGAATTGCTACAATATTCCTAAAACTGATTTTGATTTAAATTTGATTTGCTTTTAAAATTTGGAATATGTATATTGGTAACCTTCTATCAAAGTAACATTCGGCAGAAGGCCAAACTTTTTGTTTAAGAATAAGTTTTATATAGAATTTAATTTCATACGTCAAAAAATTGGATATCAGTAATTTTGGTGCATGGAAATGTTTTCGTCACTAGAATTTTACCTCGTAAAGGGGTTTTTTTTTTAGAATGAAACCCTTTCCAGATGAGCAAAATATGAATTGTTGCTGACAACAGTATTAGCAGTTTCCCCCCATATTTGGTTGTAACTATTGACATGTCCTTATAAATTTGTAAATCAGTGCACTGCCATTGGATCATAAACTTTCTTTGCAAGGACGAAAAATATGTGCTTAAAGGACACTTGGTCTTTTAATTCTATGAAATTTTAAAAGTCCTGGACCTGACAAGACTATTGATACCAAACTTGTCGGGATCGAACCATAAACATATAAGATACAAAATTTCATAAACATATATTTCAACACAAAAAGCGTGGACCAAGAACTGATTTTAGAAGTATGGTTTCTTGGTGAAAATATCTTAGAATTGAATTACGAATATGCGTTAATTTTTGTATATTTTTTCGGGCCCATTCTAATCGATTCACCCTAATTTACATACTTACACCAACAATGTCTTTTGACAATCTTTATATTTATACCATGTGCCCATTGAAAATGGTCAAAAATAGTATAATGATTTTGTGCAATGTATGTAACAGGCAGATGGAAGCATCTCCGACCCTATAAAGTATATAGATTCTTGATCATGTTCAACAGCCGAGTCGATTGAGCCATGTCCGTCTTTCTGTCCGTGTGTTTGAGCCAAAGGATCTCTATAAGAGCTAGAGACTTCAAACTTTGTATGTAGGTAAGTGGATAGCGGGCGCAGATCAAGTTTGTTTCAAAATTTGGATCGGACCACTAAATCATATAGCTGCGATAGGAACGATCAGTCGAAAATCAAGCTTAAGTGTGAAAAACCTTTTTGTTGTTTGAAATATCTCGACCAAACTGACAGGATACGCATTTGGGACGGTCTCATATATCTTGATTAAATTTGGTTGAAATCGGACCACTGTATCATATAGACGCCAAAGGAACGATCGGCCCAAAATCAAGTTTTAGTACAAACAACTTTTGTGTTGTTTGAAATATCTCGACCAAACTGACAGGATATGCATTTGGGACGGACCTTTATATCCTGATTAAATTTGGTTGAAATCGGAACCCTATATCGTATAGCTGCCATAGGAACTGTCAGTCGAAAATTAAGATTTGGTATGATATTGTTTGTGGTTTTTTTAGGTATCCCAACAGTACTCCCAAAATGGGAATTTTACATAGTCTTTAACATTGTTTTCGAATTTGGCTTAAATCCGTTTAGTAGTACATAAAGATGTAATACGAACAATTACTGTAGCCTCACCTCCTCGCTAGAAGAGAGCCGGGGGTAGGCGAGTTAAGTGAGCAGGGGGCGGAGCCCCTTTGTTTTATATCACATTTATACTCTGTGTCCATTTAAATTGAGCAAGAAAGGGTACAAGAGCTAGCTTATAATTAAATACTACTTTTCGGTATACAACAGTATGCCAACCCCTCTTTCAACTATTTTAGCGAAACTAAAGTGAGGATTTTTACAAGGCCGTCTAATTAAATTTTCATTTTATATCTAAACAACCGTGTCTAAGATACATTGTATATGTGGGGTTGCATATTTTAGCGAGTGTCATCAGTCAATTAAAGTGAATCGAAAAAAATGAAAAGTTCAAGACACGTGTTCAGTTTAGCAAACGCACGCAAGAAGCTAGAGCACACTGAAACGTGCGGTGGTCGCACGAATCTCCCACTGAGTATTGAAGTTGAGTTTTGTTGCCGTTACTGTGTTGAGATTCCACAGTGAACAAAGAGCGTGCGAAGCAACAGTTGGTGCTTCCAGTCATTGGAAATACTAAAAGGAGGTTGGGTTAAGGTGTTGATTGGTTGGAATTATTAAACTGCTTGCTGTTGTCAAATGTTCAGGCCTGTAATTTTTTAAGCCGATTTTCTAGCAATTACTTGTATTCACTGACGGTTACAATATTGATACAGAAATCTGCTTTATCTTTTCACAAAGCGTCTTGCGAACGATGTAACCAAATTCCCCCGTATTTGGGAAGCCATGTATGAATCTACACGCCAAATTTGCTATCTCTAGCTCTAAGAGTTTCAGAGATGGGGGTTTATACAGGCAGACAGATTGGATAGAAAACAATATTATCCAATCTGTCTGCCTGTATAAACCCCCATCTCTGAAACTCTTAGAGCTAGAGATAGCAAATTTGGCGTGTAGATTCATACATATATCGTTCACAAACGTAGCCAAGCACAGCGTGACCCCGAATTTTCGTAGTTCACAAAATGTTATAAAATGTTGCGTCTATTTACACGAACGAAAAGGAATAATTTAAGAACATATTAAGTATAATTACGAAACGGTTTTGTAAAAAACTATTAACTGTTAGGGGTCCTCCTAAGAACTTGTTCATACATTCTATGAACAGTAGGTGCTTAGTTAAGGAATATTTGTCAACAACTTTAGAACCGTATAGGGTTTATTTAGAAAACAGACCGCTCTCCATTGATTGGTTTCTCATATTTAATAGATTGCTTATAATTTAACACCTTAATAAAAATACCCAGTAAATGTGTGTTATACTATTTTAATGAATTGGCTACATATTTTAATTTGTATGCCCTGTGCCTAATGGAAATCGGCAAAAAAGGATAATATTGTTTTTCCGAAATGTATGTAACTGGCCGAAAGAGGTGTGGCAGATCCCATAGAGTTTATATATTCTTAATCAGTATCAACAGCCAAGTCGATTGAGCCATTAACGTCAGTCTGTCCGTCTGTTTGAAGGCGTCGATCTCAGAGACTACAAGAGCTAGAAACTTCAAGTTTGGATTGGATATCTATAACATAAAGCTGCCATAGGAATGATCAGAATGATCACGGCTGACTCCGCCACGAACTCAAACGTTTTAATGAGTTCGTCATAGGCTTCGGCTGCAACTGTTCAGAAATGAATTTCTGATGTAGAGAAATTCTGGTTGGGTTAGAGAAATTCTGGTTGGTATAACACATATCTGTGAAAATTCGTTTTGGCAAGATATTACCTGTTAACTATATATACCTTTACACTGCTTGCTTAGTTCATGCATGTTCACGGCACAAATTACCAATGCCATAATTAAAAAGACAATTTAAAAGATATCTCAACCAATCTAACAGAATCTGCATTTGGGGTGATCTTATACATTCTGACCAAGTTTAGTTGAAATCGGCCGACTATATCATATAGCTGTCATAGGAACAATCAAACTTTACTATAAAAAACTTTTTTGTTTATTGAGATATCTCAACCAATCTAACAGAATATGCATCTCGGGTAATCTCATTCATTCTGATCAAGTTTGGTTGACGTCAGTCGGCTATATCATATAGATGCCTAAGGAACGATTTTTCGAAAATTTAAATTGAGTATGAAAATTTTTGTTGTTTCTGGAGAAAACACAATCAGACTCGCAAATTGTGAATTTTCTTTTGTCATATACATCCTGATACAATATTTAATATATGTATGTAGCGATTAATATTACTTTCTTTTAATCATGAGTTGCTTTTCATAGTAATTACGGGGTCTCCGTCAGTCGAGTATGCTCGACTGTAGCACCACGAGCGAAGCAAGCCGTGGGTTGGCGAGCGAAACGAGCAGGGGGTGGAGTCCCTAGTTATTTATTATTATTGATAATTGATATTGATTTATTCAAATGAGTTCGACTTTTAGGGTCTTCCTGGAACGCATTTTGATTTAATGTGTTCTTATTTTTATACCCATGCCCATTGAAAATGGTCAAAAAGGGTATAATGGTTTTGTGCAATGTATGTAACAGGCAGAAGGAAGCATCTCCGACCCTATAAAATATATATTTTCTTGATCAGCATCAATAGCCGAGTCGATTGAGCCAAGTCCGTCTGTCTGTCCGTCTGTCCGAGTGCTTGAGCCAAAGGATCTCAGAGACTATAAAAGCTAGAGATTTCAAATTTGGTATGTAGGTTGCTGGATAGCGGGCGCAGATCAAGTTTGTCTTAAATTTTAGATGCCACGCCTCTTTCGCCTGCCAATCGCAAAAAACGATTATCAGACGCGATCTTTAATAAAAACACTTCTTATTAAACAGGAAGATAAGAAGTAAGCCAATTTAGTGACCCTGAAAGTTTCAAAGCGATTGACTATTAAATAGAGAAGATATTTAAAATTTGCTTTTAATTCACATAAATCAAAATCATAGACATAGGCAAGTGCGAGCGAGATAGCACATGCACATTTGTTTGTGCAAAAACATAACAGTGAGCACGTGTACGCAGAGTGCGAACGCAAATACGAGCGATAGGCAAAGTTATCGATATTTGGCTACAATTTCTATCCTATTTTAATATAATAACATGCTTTAAGTTAATACATATTTAAGATTGTGTTAAAATATATGTATGTAGATATTAGTATGCATTGCAAAAAGCGATATGTATAAATGCTACTTTACAATTTTGCACCTCGTCAAAAGCTGAGTGCTATGCGTTCTCCTGCAGGAGAGACGACAGATCATTTTACAACACTGAAATCTCGGAATTTATAATAATTATTTTGTTTAATAATAAGCTACTTAGCTCGCACATATGCTCAATAGGTTTTCATTTATTATCATTGTATTTATATGCTTAACAAATTCTGCAAAAAGAATCACAAATATTAAAGCATTGCATTTAAATTTAAATTTCGCGCGCAACGCAGCAGCCTTTAACAGCTGATTTCGATGATTAAGAAGAGTGGGAGAGATTATTTGGTGTTGCCGGACTTCAACAAGCTGAGAAAATTTTAGTTGTTGGCTACTCTTGGCATGAGCAACATCGATTTCAGCGATTACGATTACGATTACGATTGACGATTTACTATATTAATTAAATTAAATACAATTTATTCAATCGGACCACTATATCATATTGCTGTCATAGGAACGATCAGTCGAAAATAAACTTTTTAGTTGTTTGAAAGATCTCGACCAAACTAATAGGACATGCATTTGGGATGGTCCTATATATCCTGATAAAATTTGGTTGAAATCGGACCACTATATCATATAGCTGCCATAGGAACGATCAGTCCAAAACCAAGTTTTAGTATGATAAACTTTTTTTTGTTTGAGCTATCTCAACCAAACTAACAGAATACGCATTTGGGATTGTATTCTACATCCTGACCAAGTTTGGTTGAAATCTGATATCAAAAAGCTGCCATAGGATCGAATTTTAAGATATAATACTAAAATTATTGTTGTTATTAGAGATAAGTCAACCAAACTCACAGATTCAGAATTTGTAATTTGGTTAATATCGGTTCACTAGATCACATAGATGTAATACGAACCATTAGTTAAAAAGTTAATGCCACATCATCACACCTTCGGCATGCCTAACGTAGCCCACAAACGTATGACCTATCGGAGAGCCAGGGCACAGGGTATCCTACAGTCGAGCACACTCGTTTTAATTCATTTTTTTTCATGGTACTTAGGCTTAATACAGACAAATTCAAAAACGTCTGATATTTTTTAAAATAAAAGCTCCTAACGAGGTACAATTCTAGTGACGAAAACATTTTCATTCCCCAAAATTTCTGATATCCAATTTTGTGACGAACGATATTAAATTGAATATATAACTTATTATTAAAAAAAAAATTTGACATTCGGCACAATGCGCAATGAAGTCCCAATCATTCTTACCTAATATAAATAACTTTTTTGCGCAGTGTCGACTGCCTAACTTTTTTTTGTTTTGTGTCGTATATCAAAAAACGCGGAATTCAATTGACTATAACATATAACATATCTTAATGTGACTTGAGATTTTTTTTTAATCGCCAAAGAAGTATATTTTCAACGATATATAGAACATATCTGTAGCTTCTATCGTTTGGATACTAGGGTAGTTTAAAGTTTAGAAAATTTTAGCGATTTCCCGCTAAACTAGCTTTTTTTTAGAAAAAGTAGTAGAACAAAAGTATCTAATTTTATGATTGTGAATAGATCCTCATTCACACATTTTAGCTATTTTTCGGAAATTTAAAAAATTTACCGAAAGGCTCCAACGGCCCCATTTGCTGCAATCATCTAAATTTCGCCCCTCCCACTTTCACCTGATTATTTCACGAATGAGGTGAGTTTTCAAAAGTGTTAATATGCACTTTGTTAGCTAAAACTATGCCTTTCGATCGGTATATAACTCGATCTGATAGTTGTGATGCCTTCGTCACTGGCGCGGACTGCCGTCCGCAGTAATTTCACATGAAAAATGTGCTGCCTTAACGGCAGAATTGCCGATCTAATTCACTCCAAATAGGGCATTAAGTGGACATGTGAATCATGTAGGGATGTTGAAAGGGACATGATGGGATTTATGAGGCAGACTAAGAGAGACTTTGGGGATCTTTTCGGACAGTTTAAAAAGCTATCCAATAGCTTCTCAGCTTGGGAGGCCAATTTGGCTCTTTCTTGGATCTTCCTTGATATCTGATTGCACGTTCCAATTTTTCGGTTCTGAATAACCACTGCTATGACGATTACCTAAGACGTGGCAAATTGCAGTTTCAAGGGGATCCTTAAAAGTGTTATTCATTTGTCAATTCTAAGCGAAGATCATCAACACTTCCATCGACCGTGTTTTGAAAAAAAAGACCGCTTTGATCAGGCTATGGCCGATTTATTTGCGGAATTTTTTCAAACAACATATAGCGTTCAAGTTGATCAATCGGGTTCGCCTTATCCTTATCGTGTAAATGCCTCTAATTGTATTTTTGGACCTTTAAACCGGACCGTAAAACCGGAATTTTTACCGGAACTGGACGGAGTACCAGGATGTGTTCTTAGGTACTGCTCTGAAGGTCGTTTGAAACCCTTGTATAACTTATTTAAACTTTCTGTGTGAATCCTTTATTATTCCTTTACTTTAAAAAGGAAACAAGTCTGATGTCACTAATTACCGAGGTATAGCTAAGTTGTCTGCTATTTGTAAAACTTTTGGAAACTGATAACTTCTTAGCTGCAATATCTTTGTAGATCTATAATTTCACCCTGCCAGCAGGGGTTTGTCAAATATAGATCTACTTCCACTAAATTATTGGAATTCACTTCATTTGATATACATGGTTTTCAGAACAAAATATAAACTGATGTTATTTACACTGATTTTAGTAAAGCTTTGACTCCGTTAATCACCATATTTTATTGCATAAACTCCATCTTTTAGGTTTTCCAAATAACCTTATTCTTTGAATTGCAAGTTATTTAAATTTAAGAATCCAAAAAGTCTACTTTAATGGTTTAGTATCTAAACCTGTTCAAGTTTTTTCTGAAGTACCACCCCTTTTATTTACGCTTTTTATAAATGACCTGCCTTCTGTAATAAATCACTCTTGGGGTCTGATGTATGCCGATGACGTTAAACTATATATGTCGGCCACTTACAATCTTCTTGGTGTCAGGTTGCAAACTGATCTTGACAGTTTTCAGACATGGTGTAAAGTAAATTTATTAAATTTTAATTGTAGTAAATGTAAAGTTATGTCGTTTAGTAGTCGAACCCCCTTTTTATATTTTACTTGCTCGACCTATTCTGGAATATGGGTCTTGTATATGGAATCCCCAATATAAGGTTCATCAGGACAGAATAGAATCGGTACAAAAACAATTTCTGATCTCCGCCCTCCGGGGTCTTAATTGGAATACTAACATTCGCTTGCCTCGTTACAGAAGTAGACTTCTATTGTAAATATCCCCTCTCTTTCTGATCGGAGAATAATGCTTGGTGTAGTCTTTCTACATAAACTAATAAATGGTGACATTGATTCGTCTGAATTAATTATGTTAATGTATACAAGTGAATGTTGTCTTTCTTTATTGTTTTCGCATGATAGTTCATGAATGTTTAATAGTATAAAATAAATTATAATTGTGCTGTATTAGGATTATTATAATCCGTATTCAAATAATAAAATCATTTATAGTTTGGCTTAGGTTATAGTAATATTGATCGCAGTGAAATTATAAACTTAAATGAATAACAGCTTAATAAATAATAACAATCAACAATAAAATAATAACAAAATAGATTAATATATAAAACTAAACTTTAAAATATATAAACAAGCAAATATAAACTAGATGGTAAAATCATTTCTCCATAGAAAGAAAATTGAAAAACTTAGGGATACTTATAAAACAGGAGTAGTAGTGGTGACTCGCAGATTTCTCTGTCCGGGAAATCAGACATACAATCGGATACGTCTTCGCTAGAGCTGTCACAGATGGACCAGGACACGTCGAAACTCGGAGCAGCTGGTGGCCGCCAGGAGAGCCCCGTCGGCCAAGGAGCAGTGCCCAAGCTGCAAAGATCTGCGGAGCAGGAACAGGCGAACAAGTTGTCCGAGTCTGGACAGTCAGGCAGTGATCTGGAGGCTTTACCCCTGTCAAGTGAATTGAAGTCTGTAATCAATGTAGCGTTACTGCAAGCTCAACAAACTTACCGCAGTTCCCTACCCAGCAAGTTGATCAAATTCCAGGATGAGGTGAGGAGGGAGATGCTCATCTTCATGATGGACATTCAACGGCTAGTAAAGCCGAGCCAATCGACGGGGCCACCTCCAATTTACCCATCGCAGCCACCAGATCCACCTGCGAATCCTCTGACACATCTTACTGTTCGCTCGAAGTTCAATGCGTCACAATCAGCAACATTTTTTGGAGTACCAGCACCACCAGTGTACTCCGATCCCCCTCCAGCACTGTTTGGAGACCCTGCAAGGGCACCTTCAATTCCACCGAACCACTGGAATGACGATCGGGTGCATGAGGCGGACCAGAGAGGGTACACGGAACGTTACCGCGGACGGAAGTCCGAAACGCGCTCGCTAGGAGAAGATGCTCAGGAAGCATGGTCAACCAGCGGCTCGCAACGGCGATCCGAGCCGATTAAAATGCAATGATGGGGAATTTTGTCCGACGGTAGTCCCAAAGCAATGCCTGTGAAAGAATTTATATTCAGAATCGAGCACATGCAAAAAGTATACAACGTACCGTGGTCAGATATTATCCGGGATTTCCACTTGTTAGTAGAGGCCATAGCGTCAGACTGGTTCTGGACGCATGTTCGAACCACCTCAATCTTGGACTGGTCAAATCTGCGATATTGTCTGGAGCAACATTTCCAGAGTCGCAAGTTCAGTTTTGAACAGGAGCAGGATCTTCAGGAGCGTAAACAGCAGGAAGCACCAGGGACGAATGCAGTCGTGGAAACCCTATATCGGCCGCGTGCAGGCGGCTGCGATAAGGTGCAATTAGAATATTGCCCGGCTAGCTCAGTCAGTAGAGCATGAGACTCTTAATCTCAGGGTGTGGGCTGTAACCTACGATGGCACCGACCGATTCCTCTAGCACACTAAAATCTCCCCCCCTTCCCCCCGGCGGCGGTGTGGTGTTACGAAATGCGATTATTTCGTACATTAATGTACGCACAGAATTAGGCAAAAAAAAAAGGGCCAATTATCTTGCGTTTAACAAGAACAGCTGTTGTGTGAGGAGCACATGACTGTGTGGAGCTGGACCGATTTCCATGGCTGAGGGCGGGCTGCCACCCGGCAAAATTTCCATTTTTTAGTATTTTTGTTATTCCCTCTGCTTCCTTTATTTTGAAACTAGACAATTGAGCGAAAAGAAGAAATCAATTGAAAAACGTGGTTGTCGGAGCTAGCCTCTAAGAAGACATCAATATTAAAATAATAAGTACGGCGAAATAATTCAAGTGTCAGCAAAGTCCAATCAGCAAATTTGGCTGTGAGACTCGCAGCCGTTGGCGATAAGCAGCGTATAGGGCACTTTTCTCCAACAGCCGGCAGAGCATACTTTTGGCCAAGCACACGCAGGAGAGCGCCACCGGAGGAGCGATTGGCCACCGCCTCTGGGTGACCAAAGGTTTTTATGCCATTTTAAACTCCTTTTTTGTTTGCGAAAAAAGATAGAAGGAGGCAAAAGCCGGGAGTTGTTGATTTGAATAAAAAACCATTTTGGGCACACCTGGCAGTTGGCATTTCCACTCGTCGGTTATTATTCAAATTAAGAGATGAAATAATGAAATGATAATACAATAACAACACATACATGCATGATAACCATATATTAAACATCTCAAGCATGCATGGAAATTAATAACATATATTTTGCCGCAATTCATACCCAATGATAAACAAAGTCGTACAAACATCCACTGCTTAAATTATAACCAACGCTTCAATTGATCAACTTTACATTATGCTAATCTATTAATAATTAATTTATTACACACATTTAATTATTATTTATATATTATTTATTTATTTTCTTAATTATTTAATTTATGTTCGTATAATTTATATATTTTTTGTTAATTTATTTCTGTCATTTTATTGTCAGCAGCCCCTGGGTCCCTTTGAACTCTTGTCTATTGCTCGAGCGTTAGGGTATCTCAGGCAGGTTGTTTTAAATTGGAATTCCCTGAAAGAATAAGAAGGACAAACAGGAACGCCAAGAAGTGATCACCGTGAGGAATATTAGGATCAAATAAATTTTTGTAACCCGACTATACGCTTATCGAGGGTCGTGCCCATCCCTGAAAGAGCCGTGAGCTAGATGGCAATCGATATTCGGATGCGATAAACTTTCGGAAAGTAATAAAATTATAAAATTTCTGATATCTTTAAAATAAACTTCCTTACGAGGTAAAAGTCTAGTGTCGATAACATAAAAGGGATGCCCCGCAATCCTTTAATAACACTGTGAGAGTCGAAAAAAAGACAAGCCCAAACTCAACAGTTTCCCCCTATTTAGGGTCCTACGAATCGAACTGCATCAATACTTTTTATACCCTGTGCCCATTAAAAATGGTCAAAAAAGGTATAATGGTTTTGTGCAATGTATGTAACAGGCAAAAGGAAGCATCTCCGACCCTAAAAATTATATAAATTCTTGATCAGTATCAATAGCCGAGTCGATTGAGCCATGTCCGTCTGTTTGAGTCAAAGGATCTCGGAGACTATAAGAGCTAGAGATTTGAAACTTGGTATGTAGGTTCCTGGATAGCGGGCGCAGCTCAAGTTTGTTTTAAAATATCGATCGGACCACTATATCATATAGCTGCCATAGGAACGATCAGTTCAAAATCAAGTTTTAGTATGAACAACTTCTTTGTTGTTCAAGATATCTCAATCAAACTAATAGAAAATTCATATTAGGTGGTCCCATACATCCTGACCAAACTTGGTTAAAATCGGTCTACTATATCATATAGCTGCCATAGGAACGATCAGTCGAAAATCAAGTTTTGGTACGAAAAACTTTTTTGTTGTTTGAGATATCTGAACCAAACTGACAGAATATGCTTTCGGGATGGTTTCATATATCCTGACCAAATTTTGAAATTGAAATCGGACCACTATATCAAATAGCTGCCATAGGAACGATCAGTCGAAAATTAAGATTTAGTATAAAGTTTGTTGTTGTATTTAGAGATAGCTCAACCAAACTCACAGATTTGATATTTGGAATTTGGTTTAGATCTCTCGGTTCACTAGAGCATATAGTTGTATGACGTACAATTAGTCGGCATGCCGCAGCATTCAACGTTCGGAGTGCCTAACGGCGGGCAAATACTTATGCGGCTATTGGAGTGCAAGGGAACAGAGTATCATACAGTCGAGAACACTCGACTGTAACCGTACATCCTCGCGAGCGAAGCAAGCCGGGGGTTTTTTAAAACTAAATTAAATATTTACTTCTGTCATCATTTAATTTATATTTATTTATCTCAATAAAAAGATCTTAATTTTTAAAATTTTTAAATATTTGTTGTACAATTAACGTATCTTACACTTTTTAAAATTGTTTTGTAAACCCATAACGTACAGGTATTTCGAAGCCGACACATACAAAAATTAGGTAACCGTTACCAATATATAAGAAGCGGAACAGTCGAGTGCAATCGACAGTAAGATACCCTGAGCCTAGGTAAAACTCAGCAAGTTCGATAAAGATATCTCTAGAAAGGACAATAATTTTTATACTTATCCTTAATTATCGACCAATCGATTCTATGGCAGCTATCATACATATATGATATAAATGAGTGTAAGAACCAACTTGCACGATATTATGAAATTTTTAAACACATTAGAAGGAAAAAATGAAAATAAAACGAAAATTAACGTTACGCTAACGCTACAACCAAGACTCGAAACCACGACCTCTAACGTACGGGCTCGTATCCCTACCATCAGTCCCATGGACCGATTGTGTTGGCGCTGGCACACATGTGTTATACACACATGCAGGCAGACAATTTAAATAAATGAAAAACATAAATTTCTGCATGCACCGCCCGGACTCGAACTCGCGTCTCATGCTTAGCATGCCACCCACCTATTACTTCGACCACAGTGCCGTCTAGGCAGATGTTGGCTAACTCGATATACTCGATACTCGATACACCCGTTGGCTTAAAAAAATGTAAGAATTTAACCTATAACCCTAAATTAAAGATGATGTCAGGTTTTTTGAATTACGCCCCCACAGTGGGCGTGGCAACATTTCAACATAAACTGGTGTTGCCTGACTTAATGGGGAGTCTATTCCAAATTGGGTGGTCCTAGCCCTTACCATCTCTGAGATCCTTTTGTTTACACGGACAAGGGTATATCGACTCGGCTGTTGATGCGGATCAAGAATAAATATAATTTAGGGTGTCGGAGATGCTTCCTTCTGCCCGTTACACACTTTTGAACAAACTTAATGTGCCCGCTCTAGGTATTAAAATTTTGCGTAGCCAATAATCGAAAACATAAATGCGAACTTAGCCGAACCCGCAACTGATACCGATACTCGTTTCGGTTTGATACCCTGCAAAAAAGTTGTCCATACTAAAGGTTATTTTTTCCGACTGTTCCTATAACAGCTATCACTGCGGCAGTCCGCGCGACTAGCAATATACACAGTAAGAATGGAAAATTTGCAACGACTGTCCGATCTGATCGAGTTGTATACCGATCGAAAGGTATAGTTTAAACTAACAAAAGTGAATAATAAGACCTTTGAAAACTCATCTGGTTCGTGGGATAATCAGATGTAAGTGGAAGGGCGAAATTTAGATGATTGCAGCAAATGGGGCCGTTGGAGCCTTTCGGTAAAATTTTTTAATTTTCTATGATTCTAAATCATATCTAAATCATAAAATCCGTTTTGTGGTTCAAAAGATAATTCAATTTGTAAGGGTCTTCCAAAATGAAATGAAAAGTCAGTTTGTCTCTGTGTCTGTTTGTCTGTTTGGATCAAATCGTTTATAAAGCTTTAAAGTTTGAATGAGGATCTACTCCCTATGAAAAGTTTAGAAACGTTTGTTCTACGACTTATTATAAAAAATAGCTAGCTTAGCGGGAAATCGCTAAAAATTGCAAAATTTAAAACCACCGTAGTATCCAAACGACAGAAACTACAGATATGTTCTATGTATCGTTAAAAATTTATTTTGAAGATCTTTAAGGCACACCTGTAATATTTTCTGGAGTACATAGGTAAAAATCTACAGGTGAAAATAAACTTCTTTGGCGATTTAAAAATCTGCATCTCAAATCACTTTAAGATGTGTTATATGTTAAAGTCAATTGAATAATGCGTTTTTTGACATATAACACATATCTGTGAAAATTCGTTTCGGCAAGATATTACCTGTTAACTATATATACCTGTACATTGCTTGCTTAGTACATGCATGCTCACTGCAAAATTACCTGTGCCAAATTAAAAAGACCATTTAAAAGATATCTCAACCAATCTAGCAGAATATACATAAAGGACATACATATACATTATGACCAAGTTTGGTTGAAATCGGTCTGCTATATCATATAGCTGCCATTGGAACAATCAGTCGAAAATAGAGTTTTAGTATGAAAAACTTTTTTGTTGTTTGATATATCTCAACCAAACTGACAAAAGCTGCATATAAGATGGTCCTATATATCCTGACTAAACGTCGTTGAAATCGAACCACTATATCCTCTAGCTGCTAAAGGAACGATCAGTCGAAAATCAAGCTTTACTATGAAAAACTTTTTTGTTTATTGAGATATCTGAATCAGTCTAACAGAATATGCGTCTGAGGCTATCTTATACATTCTGACCGAGTTTGGCTGAAATCGGTTTGCTATATCATTTAGTTGCCATAGGAACGATTTGTCGAAAATTTAAATTGAGTATGCAAATTTTTGTTGTTTAAGCTTAGTACTCAAACTTAAAAAATTTTTAGCGGCGTAAAATGCTCAATCTTTTTCTGTCTACGAGCAGAATGGCAGTGTTGCCAATGCAACACGAACAAATAACAAAAAATCGAGTGTTGTTTTAAATTTGAACATGCAAAGCTGATTTTGGTAAAAAGAGGAGAGAATACGCAATGGAAAATGTAAATTAATGTTAATATAGGAGAAATATGCTATGGCACGCAAGCACAGCTCGTATTGGGTGCACCCATCTTCTAATGTAGATTCCCCATTTGTATTAATACAAAAAAAAATCAAAATAATTCAATTTATGTCCACAAAAACGATTTCAGTTTACGTTCTTGCTTATAATCAACTAATATTGTCGTCGTTATTGACCAAATTCATGCATTCGTCTTCGTTTTCACTTGTGTACCGGACATTTCTCTGCTATATACCTAGCAAAACTCTAAACAGTTCGATGTTCTTCAAGGCCTGTCAAACAGTGCTGGACAACGCCAGTTGCTTATCTGGCAACTCCGTTTTTATCGCGTCTCAGGATCTACTAGCGGAGCTAAATGTCAAGTTCTTCTTCTTCACATTACGCCACCGTTTTTTTTATATGGAGTTCAGGTTTCTTCAAGGCCTATTTTTAAGTGTCAGTACTATGCTTAATATAGGAGAAATATGCTATGGCACGCAAGCACAGCAAGTATTGGGTGCAGCCATCTTCTAATGTTTATTCTCCATTTGTATTAATACAAAAAAAATCAAAATAATTCAATTTATGTCCACAAAAACGATTTCAGTTTACGTTCTTGCTTATAATTAACTAATATTGTCGTCGTTATTGACAAAATTCATGCATTCGTCTTCGTTTTCACTTGTGTGCCGGACATTTCTCTGTTATATACCTAGCAAAATTGTAAACAGTTCGATGTTCTTCAAGGCCAGTCAAGCAGTGCTATACAACGCCAGTTGCTTATCTGGCAACTCCGTTTTTATCGCGTCTCAGGATTTACTAGCGGAGCTAAATGTCAAGTTCTTCTTCTTCACATTACGCCACCGTTTTTTTTCTATGGAGTTCAGGTTTCTTCAAGGCCTATTTTTAAGTGTCAGTACTATGCTTAATATAGGAGAAATATGCTATGGCACGCAAGCACAGCAAGTATTGGGTGCAGCCATCTTCTAATGTAGATTCTTCATTTGTATTAATACAAAAAAAATAAAAATAATTCAATTTATGTCCACAAAAACGATTTCAGTTTACGTTCTTGCTTATAATCAACTAATATTGTCGTCGTTATTGACCAAATTCATGCATTCGTCTTCGTTTTCACTTGTGTGCCGGACATTTCTCTGTTATATACCTAGTAAAACTCTAAACAGTTCGATGTTCTTCAAGGCCTGTCAAACAGTTCTTTCGCCAGTTGCTTATGTGGCAACTCCGTTTTTATCGCGTCTCAGGATCTACTAGCGGAGCTAAATGTCAATTTCTTCTTCTTCACATTAAGCCAGCGTTTGTTTTATATGTAGTTCAGGTTTCTACGAGGCCTTTTTTTAACTGTCAGTACAATGCTTTAAGGAGAAAACACAATCATACTCGAAAATTTGGATTTTTCTTTTGTCATATACATCCTGATACAATATTTAGTATATGTATGTATCGATTAATTTTATTTCCTTTTAATCGTCAGTTGCTTTTCCATAGTAAGTACGGGGTCTCCGACAGTCGAGTATGCTCGACTGTAGCACCGCGAGTGAAGCAAGCCGTGTGTTGGCGAACTTAACGAGCAGGAGGTGGAGCCTCCTAGTTATTATTATTATTGTTAACTGGGCATACACATTTTAATTAGAATAGATAGAAGACTGATGTACGTCAAGATAGCAACAGCTCGCCAGTAACGAAAAACGGAACTTGGTTCATGAGTCGGAACCAGTTATGAATTTTATCATTTTAAAACGTTATTCGACACTAAATCAATAAAGTAATGATGCAGAATTGTAGAAAATTGATATGTTTATAGTTCATAGCAATATTATGGCAATTTCAGGCTTTAAACTGGGTGAAAAAAGTGAAGATAAAAACTCAAAAAGTTTACATTTTCACCATTTCTTAAATATCTAAGCTCAGGGAGGATGGCCCCGAAAGCCGCTCATACACGATAAAAGCCAACAATTTCACCTTTCTAATGGGACCATTAAGAACGTTTTTGAGATATTTTGGAATTAACGCAGCTACCTCAGTGAAAGTTCCATACAAAATGACCGCCAAAATGAATGCCTTCTTCTCAAACCTTAATATCTTTTCTCAGGAAGAATGGCCCAAGAAGCGGCACATGGCTAATTAAAGCTAAAAGTTTGGGGAAGCTTTTTCAATAAAATTTAAGGAAAGTTATCATGAGCAAGTCCTATTAAACTGGTAGCTCCAACGTAACTGAACTACTACGCAACAGAAAGCTGGCTGATATGGCTCAGATTATATGCGTTTGTCTACAGCAAAAAGCTGACTGCTAAATAATTGCGTTTCTAACTTTTTAATATTTTTAACTATTTAAGTCACGGCCCCAGATGCACGGTATGGGGGAAGATAGGCCCCAATTTTACTAACATTTTGCAGCAATTTTTATCAATTTCTATCAGACAGTTTTTGAGAAATTTACATTTCTTTTTTAATGCATTTCAGCTGAAATACACATACATAAAAAAACGTGGCAGCATTGTGTTTGTACATTGTATGTTAATAAAGGCTGCCTGACTGTTGCACATAGTCGTGGTCTTTTCACTTTTTATGAATGAAAATTACCGAATATCTACTAGATTTTTACATTAATGTCATTAATTATACAATATATTTATGTTAAGCAGACATTTTTTAAGAAAATAGCATTATGTATTTTGGCGCATTACCGACTTTTGTTATTATGGGCTGCCAACCTGATGACTTTCGCAAATATGCGTGGATATAAAACAAGGTGGCAGCCTTACACATAACGGAACTTTAAAGTTTCAATTCCAAGAAGTGTGTGTATGCCAAAACAAAAAGAGAGATCGTACATACATAGTTGCGTTTTGCTAAATAGAATTATTTACAAAAGATTCGTATTTACAAAATAGTTTAAAATGGTTTGAGCATTGGCAAAAAGGTATGGCTTACAATTAAATGTTGCAGGCTGTGCTTGTATGTTGTATGTAAGTGTGTGTGGTTATACATCCTGAAAATGGGATATTGCTTTGCGCAAATGTTCGTCTGTCCGTCTGTATGAGTGCGTTGTTCTCGGAGTCTAAAAGATGTTGAGATTTGGCATTCAAGTTCTTGTATACCCCGCTCAGTACAAATTTGTTTAAAAATATTAATAGCTACATGAATCTGATATAGACATGTAAAAGATAAAATTATATCTTAATTTTGGAAATTGTGAAAATTTAAGGAATTATTTCCAAAATAATACACACACTTATGTACGATGCATATTAATGTAATCGTTTTTATACCCTGAGCGGGTATATTAAGTTTGTGCAAAAGTATGTAACGGGCAGAAGGAAGCATCTCCGAAGCCCTAAAGTATATATATATGATCAGCATCAACAGCCGAGTCGATATACCCTTGTCTGTCTGTCCGTGTAAGCAAAAGGATCTCAGATACGGTAAGGGCTAGGACCACCAAATTTGGAATATAGAGTACCCATTAAGTCATTGTATCTCTCTCTCTCAAAGTCATTGGGGCGTGCCAATTCAATGGCAATTCTAAAAGAGGGACGTAAAAAGCATTGTCTATCTATAATGAGTGAGCGCCCCCGTTCATTATTTTCTACTTTTATGCAGATTTGTGTAGTGGTCGCTTGTCGGAGCAGATTTTCAGAATAGCCTGAAAGTAGACAACATTTTTTTTTGTATCTGCATCGCGGGTATGCTGTAGTCTTGACGCTAAACAAAGCTTTAGCAACGTCACAACTGGCATAACCTTAATGTATTTAATTTATTTAATTTACGTGTATTATTGTTAGCATTACATTTTTGTAGTTTATTTAATGTATTAAGCATGCCGTGTTATTATGTATTATAATGTTAAATGTACTTTGTTATGTTGACTTTTTAGCGCCATCTATGGGCGAAGTTCACAATGTGCATAAAACAAATAAAAGATAAATGCACCCAAAAATGAAGTTCGAAGATTTAACAGGCTCTTGTGAATGCCAAGGATAAGAGAAAGAGATTTCCGGAAAACAAGGTTTCTTCCAGGCCCACGGAAGAGCCATCATTCTTTTCTCCTCGTGGTCGTCATCCAATTCGGTAGTGCGTGAATAAGCTCCGCTAATTAATTAAAAGTAACAAAGTGCATAAAAGTTTAAGTGTAAAAGCGGTTGCAGTTGGCAAGAACCTTGTATGTGAGTAATTATTGTTTTTTTTCTGCGTTTGATAAATTATCTAATGGGATCTGTCGTTTCTTTTTTTTTAAAGTGCATTGGATTTTAATGGCCATATTGGTCACCCAAAAACACGCTCAAAACGACCGGGAGAAAGAAAAGTCCAAAGATACCCAACACAGTGCCTTCTCCAATGAGGGTAAATATTTCAATTAAAAAATTCCCCATACAATTTTATGCGAATTTTCGATTTTGATTTTCTTTTAATTTCAAAATCAGAGTCGGCACTTAGGCATATTTAAAACTTAGGCATATCTAAAACTTAGGCCTAATTCAAGCTTAGGCAAATATATAACTTAAGCTTAAATAAAACCTAAGCTTTTAAGCCCGAAGCCGTTATTTCTTTGGCGTAATGCAGCCAGACGAATAAAAGCTTTCAAATGAGCTTTTAATCGCAGCATCCAATCAGCTGCGTACCATTGTGTGGTAATCTTGCAGGGCCATGCAAGCCCACCTAAGGAAGTGAAGCATTTGAAGCATTGGAGTGTTTACGTTTGAATTAAAACTCGTTGAGCTCGGCGATCTGGCCAAAATTGTGTGATACATGCGCAACTTCTCTGGGATTCATCACCTCAACATAACCTCATGGATGACTTCGGCTGCTTGATGTGTTTATGTTGTGAATGTTATTTGTGTTAAGTGATTGTTCCTTATCGATTGTCTTTTGGGCCTTTAGCCACCTTTTGTTGTAATAAGTGAACTGATAATTGTGAATTTTTGAGCTGTGTATTGTGTTGGATTTGAGTGCAATAATTGCTAAGGAGGTATAGAAAAAAAAAAATTAAGCAAAGAGAATCAAAGAGAATTATATACCACTGCAGTTATTGCATCCAAATCAATACAATTAAATGGCATAAAAGTGCATAGGTGACAATTACCATCGATATGTTATAACAATATTGTTAAATACATGCAATTGTTTTGTTTATATTTATTATATATAGCTTGAGGATAAAAGCCTTAAGCTTATATGCACTGTAGCAGTGGGTTTTTTGTCAGGCCACGCAAGCTCAGCTTATCTTTTACAGCTTTACAGCATCATACACTCTCCCACACAAACACATATACACCAGCTGAGAAAGATCTTTCTTCGCGGGAAACATGCTGTAACTGAGCTTTCGTTCTCTTTATTAATTTCTGTTGCTGTAAACATTGAGCGCAGAGCTTCTCTTTAGCGCGAACATTTATATTGCTGATCTTATCGTGACTCTCTTAAAGCTGCTTCACAGCTGTTAATGCTTTAGATTATGCGCAAGTAAAAGATAATTAACTTCAAACTCGAGCAATGCAAAATTGTAATTGCATATGTGCTAAATTTTTCGTAATTTTACATTTAGATGAGAAAGGCTATAGACACAGGACTTCTTTAAGGGATCCTTCTTTTTTTTTGCGGCTATTAAGGATCATGGTTGGGAGGGCGATTGCACAAGCTATGTGCACAATTTGAGAAGAAGTCCGAAGTCGTTTGTAGATCCCATTTCTGTCCCTTTTATTTACTCTTAGTATCCATTGCATCCTTTCTATCCTTTTACTCCCCTTCCTAGGTATCCTTTCCCCCGTTGTAACCAAAAATAGTACGCGAATTTTAATAATATGTTATACTTAGGAGCGAAGCAACATAACGTGAAGGTTAGCAGATAATATACCCACACCCATCCGACCAGAAAGTAGCCGAAACAAGCGCGTACTCCGGCGGTCCGTTATACGAACATCAGCTTCATTGCCCGAAGATTCTCTTCGTTATTCGTTACATTTGCTTCATTTTTCAATTCGTTACCTACATTTGCAGTGAACGGGTGTGATATATTAATTGTGAAGATTTACTGTGTAGTATTTACCCTGAGCGGGTAAACTTATATTTTATTTTGTGACGAATATTATTAAATTAAATATATGAATTTAAAAATAAAATGTGTTTTTAGATATTTTCAAAACTGTGGCATGTAAGGATTAGTATAAAAATTGTTGCCCGTTCTAGAGAATCTGAATCGAACTTGCTTCGTTTTTCAAGGACATTAAATCTTCGGCGCGTCGAACAGTATCTACGTGCCTAGGCTCAGGGTATCTTACTGTCGAGTGCACTCGACTGTTTCGCTTGTTTTTTTTTCGTTTTGCGTATTCGTTTAAATTGAAAATAAACTTTTTTCAGAAACCTATTTAGAGATGCTATTGAGGATGCTATTGACCTGAACATAATATCTCCAGTTGAAAATCTTAGACAGCCTGATTTTGAATATGCAATTCTTATTGTTAACAATAAGCTTATAGAGCTAAATTGGGCCGGTGTTCAACTGACAGAGAATGTTCAGCAGGGAAAAATTATCAACAAAGGCCCAATATGTATTATAAATTTTTTTTTTCAGATTCCTGAGAAACGCTTAAAGGAAATGCAGGAAAGTGCAAAAGAAAAATCTGCTAACTGCACAAATCAGAGTAAGTTAAACTCTTCGAACTTAGAAATTAATAATATTAGTGATATGTCAAACTTAGACACTAATATTATTTCTAATTCAATATTGATCAATTATGGTAATATTATTAGTGATATGTCCAACATAGACACAAATAATAATTCTAGTCCAAAATTGATCAATAATAGTAATATTATTGGTGCTATGTCAAGCATAGACACTAATTCCAGTCCAAAATTGATCAATAATAGTAATATTATTAGTGCTATGTCAAGCATAGACACTAATAATATTTCTAGTGCAAAATTTGTCAATAATAGTAATATTATTAGTGCTGTGTCTAAAATAGACACTAATAATATTTCTAGTCCAAAATTGATCAATAACAGTAATATTATTGGTGCTATGTCAAGCATAGACACTAATAATATTTCTAGTCCAAAATTGATCAATAATAGTAATATTATTAGTGCTATGTCAAGCATAGACACTAATAATATTTCTAGTCCAAAATTGATCAATAACAGTAATATTATTGGTGCTATGTCAAGCATAGACACTAATAATATTTCTAGTCCAAAATTGATCAATAATAGTAATATTATTAGTGCCATGTCTAACAGAGACACTAATAATATTTCTATATTAAGTTGCATCGATAATAGTTCGTCCAATAATATTATGGACGCAAGCTATGTTGAAGGTGCATTAAAATGTTTTAGGAAAAAATGCTACAAGTATAACGAAAGCTTAAACAGATCGGTTCATTTAATCGCTAATTTGAAAGTTGCCTAGCAACATTTTCAGATTGCATAAATTTTTAATTTGAAATGAGTATTTCTCAATTTAAAGTCACTTTAAATGAACTATGTAGTATTTTTTCCAAAAAATAAAGTATTAAACACATTATTCAAAAAGCTTACACTTCTTTCAATAATGCATGTGCTTTATATTTAAAAATATAAGACTAAACAAAAGGTCGTTTGTTGCAAATGGATACTGTAAACATCGATCATGCAACCACTTTTTGTTTCGTGGGTCTTATGATAGGCTTATAAAAGTATACACAAGCAGTCAACAAATTTTCCACACAATTGGGTTTAAAAAGTCAACGCAGTGCAGATCTATTAACAAATTTATTGAAAAGGCTGCTATTAGAAACAGAACTGCGTTTGACTATAGATCCCAAAAATGAAACAATCTCAATATGTCTCGAGCTAGAGTTGGTAATGACCAGAATACCGATGAGAATTTACTCTTTTGCAGAAATTTAATATCGGAAGAAAATCGAAACTTCGATCTCGACAAGGATCCGTTTATGGATGCCTACGATATGATTTCCAATGGGTTTTCTCATTTTATTCAGTTTCTTTCCACGAAACTAGAAGTTTTCTTATGGGACAAAAAACATATAAATATGCTTTTGACCTATATAAAACCACACACTCTACATATTGATGCTACTGGAAATATAGTGAAAACAATGAGCTTCGTTAAAAAACGTATATTTTTATATTAATTGGTTGCTCATATTCCAGATAGTAAAATTGTTTTCCCTGTCGCACATGCAATTCTCTCTAATCATACATCATATAATATATGCAGATTTTTATATGATCTGCGGGAGTTTCGCAAAAAAAATAAGCTAAAATGGCCTCTTTGCAAAAGAATAACAACTGATGTTAGTTTGGCAATAATTGGGGCCATTTTAAAAGAGTATAAAAACATAGATCTTAGACATAGATCGTTTATAATATTAGTGGCACTTTACCCAAAGTCTGTGTTCAATTTTGTACAAGCCATTACTGCAAAATTATGTGTCGTAACATAGACGAAGTTGTTGGCTTGAACAATATTGAACTCAGAACGTTTTTAAGAAACGCTTGGGTTGTGCTTACTCAATAAACAATGCTGGAGATTAAGAAGAATGGTTCAAATATATTGCAATTATTCTTCTTTCCCCAAATATTGATAAAAAATGTGGATGATGCTATTCATTATTTTTCAAATTATTCTGAGCAGCCATCCACACTTAACTAAATGAATAATATAATATTGGCTGAGATTAGCAATGTTATTAAAGATCAAACATTGCAGTCTATTGCTGAAAAAAGTCCATTTAGAGTTAAATTTCAAAAAATACGTACAGAAGTACAGGAACTCATATCACAAAATAAGAGCATATTCTCTACATCAAATACTTATTTGTGTCCAAAAATGTTGGACTTAATTTTAAATTAGTATATTGTGTACGCGCCATTTTGGACCAATATTATTGATAACTCTAATAAAAGGCTTAGTAATGCGACAGTAGAATCGTTTTTCAGAACACTTAAACATAGTGTTATTAAAACGAATAACAAAAATGGCTTAAAGCTAGAACGATTTATTCGCCAGTTAAATCATTTTTCAAAGTCCTTCGGCAGACAAGTTGAACTTGCAAAGCCAGATGTTCTGCAACCATTTAGTGAAATGGTTGTGAGACCACGAGAAAATCATTTTATATCGAAATCTACAAAAGGTTTTGATGAAATGTCGTGCAAGCGAAAGCTTTCCAAGCATAAGGAAAGTTGGAAAAAATCGCTAAGTAAAATATTTAAAGAAAGTATTTTCAAAAGTGATTTTTCTGGTTTATTAAAAATTCAAGAAAATCATGAGGCATTAATATGGCATGATCATTCCTACACTTCAATAGAGGGCAAGAATGCTTTTAAAATGGAATTCAAATATAAGAAATATTTGTCCACTTTAAAAAAGCATAGCAATTTAAACTATATTTCAGAACGTTACATTTTAAGTTGTGAAACATTGTTTTCATGTGTACATGCTGGCACCAATTCACCTGCCTTTATGTTTCACATAACTATAAATGATTTATTTTCGTTAAACGGCTGTTAGTGACCAGCAAATTTTATTGTCCATCTTTGCCTAACAGCCATTTATACGAAAATGGAGATGATTCTTTTATAAACTTGCCCTGTCAGCTCAATGATAATTGCTTCAATAATGAGGAGGTTATTAAAAGTGGTTTAAATAATAATACCAAGTTAATAATACCTCATATTTATCAATCAAAAGAGAAACGGGATAGTCTTTTTAGACCCATTTGGGAAACCATACTGGGTTAGTCTGTTTGAAAATTACTATCTCAAAATGTTGAATTGTTTGAAGCCAGAAGAAAATTATTCAGTGGAAATAAAAATCTAAGCTAGAGCTGCATAATTGGCAGTTGGCAACGTCTGCCGCAGCCCCATACGAAAAGTGAGTGTCAGTTTTTGAAGAAGAGTTCGAGTGTTACTGATTTGATTGCAGTTCTAGTGAGACGATCGAAATCTCAATAAGTGCTGGCCGGTTCCGCCATGCGCTATCGCGCTGCCTCAGATCCTAGCTGCGCCACACCGGTCAGAGCCGCATCAAAGCTCCGCACTCTGCCAAACGCTGCACAGTTTTGCAGCCATTTTAAAGTGCATACTGTGAGGCAACAAGTTGAGAGAAAAAGGTCATCGTTGAATATAAATACCGGCCAGCCCCGCCTAGCGCTTTCGTGCTGTCTCAGTAATCATTTCTTGCGACAAGGCAGATCGGTACCATGTTTTCGACCTGGGAAATCTGCAGTTTTCAAGCACGGCATCTTCAACTGTACTTCAGCTGCGGCAACGCAGCTCAACGTGGGCGAATTTTACTACCGTAACCTGGTGTGGCAGTACCACACACTTGTCTTGAAGACAAGGACAACACGTGTAGCCGAATCTGCATAGAAGATTAACCGGCGCACACGTGGTCAGACACGGCGATTTTATGCTGGCATTCATAGCCAGATTTGTATAAAATAGTTTTCTTATTCTTAGATATTTCCTTTTTTTTGCATTTGATTAAATATTATAACTAATTAATTTGATGTTCCTTAGTTAAACCATCTTCATAATGTAATGATACACCAGTAGTCACACTCGCAATATGCCTTACACCTTTCTACAACAACAACAACAAGAATTTAATCCACAGCAACATCAGCAACTGCATCGATGGGCCCAACGTGCACACGGCGATGGATAATGTGTTGTGAGTACTAAATATATGTGAATACATTTGATTACGATCGACGAATGTGAGATTCTATACTGAATATTATTATATATATATATGTATATCTAAACGTATACAGAGAAAGGTGTAGAGCAGGCGTGACTAATAAAGATGTTTTGATTTTTATTTTTGTATATTATTTATATTTTATTTATTTTAATATTTTTATCTTTAATATTGATTCGATAATCTTAATAATTAGTAACCTGAATGAATCGGAATCTTGTAATAAATGAATTGTAAATTACACATAAACATGTCGCTATAAATCCTTTTGTGATTCAATGTTAGTACCTGTAAACGCATGCCTCCGTAACACGAAATAATGTAGCAAGAGCCTTGGAATAGTGGTAGTCAAAACACGTACAAGAGCTGTATAGAGTATAGATAGACGAGGAAAGAACCCACACCCCATCCGGCGATCTGAAGTCCAGAGACAGCAAGAAGTGCACGACTTCCGAGTCTCCTATACGTGGAGCCGAAAAGGCAAGAGAACCAGTTCACTTAGCAGAAGTAATCCTCAAGCATGAGGAAGGGAATGGCCAAGAGGCGAGCTAAACAAATATTTGCCCAGAAACTCGCTAAGGTCCTGAGTCTTTACAAAATCAGATAGTATATGACATACACAACGCAGTCAGCCTGCTTCACGACAAGCTCTGTTCAAATCCATCCACAATTAAACATTCATATTTGTAATTCAAAACGAAGAGTGGTTTCACAGCTTGATGTTATGAAGCACAGCCCACCGTTCATTGGAGTGGCAACCTAATTCGATAGCCGGATTGGTTGACCAAGACGGCACTGTGAGTTCCCTAGAAACGTTCATGTTATGAAATTTTCATTCTTTCAGAGCAGGATACAGTGGTTTAACAATATGATAAGGAAAATCAAAACTTCAGTTATAGGAATTGCGAATTCTCTCGGTCCTTCGGGTGAAACGACCATAACGAGTTTGGTTTCGTTAGAATCACTTTCTTGAATATAACGGTCGTTTTAAATAACTTTGTAGTAATTCATCCGAAGCAGTACTCGGAGCCGCGAGCGACTAGAGCAATTTTGGAAGCTTGACCGGTACAAGTGGAAGTTGACTACATGCAGATAAATAGTATCCAGTAGTTTACAGAAAGAACTTTAAGCAAAGTGAATCAAAATTAGTGTTACGAGAGCAGTGTGTTTATTTTGGAAAACATTGAACCAGATTTTATGTCCAATTAGACAATCGCAAAACAATTAACATGTCAGTAAGGCACAGTGCAGAAGATCTCAACAGTCTCTTAGTGCAACAAGACCCATTTGGCGGAATCTGTCACGAGACAGTGAGTGCGAATGTACGTACGGAAACTTCACCTTGCAAACATCATTTTCATAATCAGTGCATTGTGGATGCGCTGCGTACTAGTGACATCTGCCCTGTTTGCAAGCAACCTTGCGCCGTGAGACAACTGTCAGTCTCAAATTTTAACCTAGCAACTGAATTAGCAGAAGGTGGTGATACGTTGGATTTCGTGTCACAAACATCTGGCCGAGCCAGTAATAGAAATTTAAATCAATCAGACACAAAGTCTTCTAGTAAGAATCGCAGAGTCGCTCCTTCACGTAAAGGGATGATAACTAGGTCGAATCACCGGGATCAGAATTTAGCGAGTCAGAACCTTGTAAGTGTTGATTCCCAGAGAGAAAGAAATAAAGAGGACATTAACAAAATAATAGAAATAGCAATGCAAGAGCAACAGCGACAGCAGATGCAAAATTTGACAGCAATGATACAACAGCAGTTGGCTTCTATCGAGTTGTGTAGAGAAATGCAACGAGCACCGGTCTCAACAGAGAGAAATAGGCAACCCAATACTCAGGCAACGAACATTAATCGCAACACAATCCAAGCCGATCGACACTATACTTCAATTCCTCGAGATAAAGTCTCTAATGTAATCTTGAATTGGAAAATAAAATTTAATGGTTCCAAAGATAGTATGCATGCAGAAGATTTCCTGTATAGAGTTCGCTCTATGACATGTCAGAGTTTGTTCGGAGTTCACACTCTCTTATGTGACCATCTTCATTTACTCCTTTTAGACAAAGCCAATGAGTGGTTTTAGAAATTTCACAAAACTTCACAAAACAAAACAAAAAAATGTTGACACTGACATGGATATATGCATCATATATATAAAGCATCAATTCTAGAAAGCAGGGAAAGAGAGAAGCATTTGAAGATTTTCAATTTAATGTCGAAATACTAGTAAGTCGTTTACGCAATCCGATTACAGAATAGTCATTAGTGCATCTTTTTATCCGGAATGCCAAAGCGTCTCTTCGGTATGAACTTATGCATTTGGGCATAAGAAAATTGTCGCGACTGCGAGAAGAAATCCGCACGCACGGGCAATTTAGCAAGAATAGAGTTCAGGCAGTCCATTAGAGTTCAACGTCTCTTCGTTACTGAATTAGAAGAGTCGTCTAAAGTGTCCGCGATCCAACGCAAGAATTTAAAATGTTGGAACTGTGCTAAAATGGGACATCGATATGATTATTGCTTCGAGTCGAGAACAATTTTCTGCTACGGGTGCACACCGAAAAACAAGTAAAAGCCCAATTGCACAACGTACAATCCGTCGGAAAACTGCGGGTGCGGAGCGAAAAACACGTACAAGCCCAATTGCACAACGTACAATCCGTCGGAAAACTCCTCGAAGGATGCGCAGACAAATTCTGTGCTAGCGCATCCGAGCCCTTAGAACTAGATTTTTCCAATCAGACAGATCCGCAAGCCACATCAGATCTGATTCAATTCGAAGCTTCACTCGACACTGAGGAGTGTTCCCCAACCAGGACACATCGCCCATTTCATATCCGACTAGAGCACTACTTGTCAACGTGACGCCGAATATTTGGGGAGGTTGACAGTTGTGAGTGCATAAATACACCCAGACGTTCAACAGTCCTTTTGGAAGAAAGTTCACGCTAGCCGCAAAAGATTAGTTTCAGCCATATTTCTTAACAACGACAATCGCTTATATACTGACATCAAGATTGAAGGTTTCAGTTTTTTTGCTCTTCTTGATTCAGGAGCTACTGATAGTTGTGTTGGCAATGATGCCGCTTCCCAGTTACAAGCATACCCGAAAGCTCAGAAGTGTTCTGGTCGCATAAGAACCGCCAACCATACTGAATGTTCGGTTGTTGGTAGACTGATAGCTGAGATTACATATCGAGGTATCACAAAACCAGTTGATTTCTACATTATCCCAAGCCTCAAGCAAGATGTTTATCTTGGGATAGACTTTTGGCAGGATTTCGGTTTATTAAAGCTCTGTGCTTCAGAGCACAGATGATGTAGGCGAGCTCGTTTATGCTTAGATTCTAGGGAAGTTAACAAGCACACTCGCAAGGATGCGTATCTGCTTCCACATGTCGATGGCATTTTAAGTAGACTGCCACCAGCCCGCTTCATTACGGGGTTAGACATGAAGCATGCATTCTGGCAAATTCCTTTAGAAGAAAAGTCAGGACAATACACGGCATTTACGGTGCCAAACCGCCCATTATACCAATATAAAGTTATGCCGTTCGGACTTTGAAACGCCGCGTATACAATTTGCCGATTGATGGGCCAAGTAATTCCTGCACAATTACGAACGAGAGTCTTCGTCTATTTAGACGATCTGCTCATCCTTTCGGATGATTCTAAATCGCATATGGCTCTCTTGAGCTAAATAGCAATGTACCTGCGAAAAGCAAACATAACGATGCGTGCTAGCACAGCAAGCAGAAGACGGTACCGAATTGCCCATCGCGTACATGTCAGTCAAGTTGACAAAAGCACAGCGCAATTATACGGTTACCGAGCTCGAATGTCTAGCTGTTATTAAAGGAATACAGAAGTTTCGCGCGTACATTGAGGGACAGGAATTTACCGTGGTCACCGACCACGCCTCTCTGAAGTGGTTGATGAATCAAAAGAATCTCGCCGGTCGATTAGCCCGATGGGCAATTAGATTAAAAGGTTTATCTTTTTCAATCCAGCACCGCAAAGGTTCACAGAACGTGGTAGCTGATGCATTGTCTCGGCGAGATGAAAATTAAAATTCAGAAGTTTCAGAGTATGGTCCACTTTTTGACTTGTCCTCTAAAGAATTCAGTTCTCCTGAATACCTCGAGTTAAAGAAGAAAGTTAGTGAGAACTTGGTGAAACTACCAGATTTGAAGATAATATATTGTCCAGTTGTTGTTGCTGCTGCTTCACCACCTTTTCAAGATTAGCTTGATTTTTTTTAAAATTTTTTTCTGCTCCACTTTAAATTGGTTAATAGACTTTTTAATGCCATGGTAAGACATTTGCGGATTTGTCTCCATGGCTTGAATTTCGCGATTAATATTTAATTGCAGTGCCCTAAGGCGGGCAATGTTATTATTGTTGCGATTCATTATTTCTGCGCTTTTTTACTTTATGGCATACACACACTTCTTGGAAATTAAACTATGAAGTTCCGTTATGTGCAAGGCTGCCACCTAGTTTTATATCGATGCATACTTGCGAAAGTCATCAGGTTGGCAGCCCATAATAACATATGGCGGTAATGCGCCAAAATACATAATGCTATTTTCTTAAAAAATGCCTGCTTAACATAAATATATTGTATAAATAATGACATTAATGTATAAATTTAGTAGATATTCGGTAATTTTCATTCATAAATAGTGAAAAGACCACGACTATGTGCAACAGTGAGGCAGGCTTTATTTACATACAATGTACAAACACAATGCTGCCACGTTTTTTTATGTATGTGTATTTCAGCTGAAATGCATTAAAAAAGAAATGTAAATTTCTCAAAAACTGTCTGATAGAAATTGGTAAAAATTGCTGCAAAATGTTAGTAAAATTGGGGCCTATATTCCCCTTTACCGTGCATCTGGGGCCGCGCGCTTAAAAAAGATAGCAACGATTTTTACCGGTGCCACATTTTTCACTCATGTACAAATGCTGCCACGTTGTTTTATGTATGTGTATTTCAGCTGAAATGCATAAAATGAAAAATGCAAATTTCTCAAAAGCTGTCTGATGGAAATTGATAAAAATTGCTGCAAAATGTTAGTAAAATTATGGCCTATTTTCCCCCGTAGCGTGCATCTGGGGCCGCGCGCTTAAAAAAGTTAGCAACGATTTTTACCGGTGCCACATTTTTCACTTATGTACAAATGCTACCACGTTGTCTTTTGCATATGTATTTCAGCTGAAATGCAAAATATCAAAAATGCAAATTTCTCAAAAACTGTCTGATAGAAATTGATAAAAAATTGCTGCAAAATGTTAGTAAAATTGGGGCCTATCTTCCCCCATACCGTGAATAAATATTAAGGTTTGAGAACAAGGCATACATTTTGGTGGTCATTTTGTATGGGACTTTCACTGAGGTAGCTGCGTTCTTTCCAAAAATATCTCATTTTTATCTTCACTTGTTTTACCCAGTTTAAAGCCTGAAATTTCCATAATATTGCTAAAAACCATAAATAAATTAATTTTCTACAAACCTGCATCATTACTTCATTGATTTAGTGTCGAAAAACGTTTTAAAAATAATAAAATTCATAACTGGTTCCGACTCATGAACCAAGTTCCGTTTTTCGTTGCTGGCGAACCGTTGCTATCTTGACGCACATAGAAGACTGCAGCAACAAAGTGTCGTAGCAGCCAGAGCTCGGGATAACCAGTGCTGCCAGACAGTTTGTTTTTGTTTTGCAAGAAGGCGGTATTTAATTTACTCAAATCAGTTAGACTTTTAGCATTTTGATTTAATGTGTTCTTATTCTCTTTATTAATTTTTTTCACGGTACTTAGGGATGATACAAATGCAAAATATTTTGATCTCTTCTGAAAAAAACCTCTTTACGAGGTAAAATTCTAATGACGAACACATTTCCATGCCCCAAAATTTCTGATATCCAATTTTGTGACGAACGATATTAAATTGTATATAAACCTTATTCTGCATCCGACTTTGACCAAATTTGGACACGATGTAAAAGACAGTCCCGAGCATACGATTTATGAGATTAGTTAAGATAGCTTAAGAAACCAAAAAGGTTTCTCTACTAAAGATAAATTTCATCCGATTGTTCCTATGGCAGCTGTAGGATATAGTTATCGGTCAAATCGTGACATTAACATCAATGCGTTCACATTGCAGTTTTTGTGTGTTTTTTTGTGCTTTTCGGAAAAAATAAAGTGTGCATGGAGTAAAACTATGTTGAGTGTGACCAGCTTTCCTACGATAAAAAAACCGATGGGATTTTGGTGTGAACACCGATGCGAATACTCTGAATGCCAAAATTCACCGTCGGCGAAAAAGTGGCGCTGAAAAAACCCTCGTGTGAAGCGCCTTTAAGTAACACACACGAGTCGAGTTAAGAACTGACATTTATTTATTTATTTAATCGACTAATTATTAGGTTTAAGCCTAATGATAAGTATGTTAAATAGATAATTTGTGTAAATAACATGAATTTATAACAAAGTTTGATGTAATGGTATATATCTATATGTATGTACAGTTATAACTATGATGTAGTTTTACATTTAAATAATATTTACATTATTGTGCAGTATTTTACTTATATTATATGTGATTGAAATTTTTTAAATAGCAATGTATAATTTTGTTTTTTTTTTAAGAATTTGATGATTTTAAGGATGTTTTCTTCCGATGAATTCGCAAGTATTTCTAATGGATTATTCTGTTTAAAAATGTCACGTTTAATAGCTGCTAAGCTGGGCAAAAATTTAGTAAGTGTTTTATATTGCAGCTATTATTGGAATTGCATAGATTACATAAAAGGTTTTTATTTGGTTTTGATCCGTCAGTATGTGTGGTGGCGTAATTTGTTTGTTGTGTATTCGCAGTGAAGTATTTATTAAGACTTTAGTTAGTAACCAAGGGGGTTGTAGGAAAGTTATTCAATGAAGTAAATAAGGAAGATTGTCTGATTTTAATTTTAGGATTGCTCGATATGCTGCAATGTTTGATAATGTTTGCTAATCGACTTTCTGAAGAATTTAAAAGCGATATTATTTATTGGTGTTGAGCGAAAAAAGACCCTAATGACATACGAATGTGCGCATTAAACGGGGTTTTGATTTGATGTGGGTGAGAAACCATAAATAAAAAAAGCATAATCTATTTTTGGTATTAATATTGCTTTAGTAATAGTAATAAGGGTATGGGAATTGAAGTTAATTTTTTTACTAGCAAGGCATTTAATTATATTTAGGCTTTTGGATAGTGAAGATCTAAGTTTATTTATGTGAGAGAGCCATGTGTAATTTTTATCTATAGCTAAGCCCAGAATCTTAACTGAAGATACTGACGGAATTTGTATATTGTTGCAGGATATTTTGCAGTTGCAATTGTGCTTTCTATATATGTGTAGATGTTGGAATTCGCTAAGAGACAAAAGCGCTACAGAATAGCCACACCATCTTTCTATATTTTGGAATAACTAATCAAGGTTATAATTTATTTTGCTTCTTCTGTTAAAGTTAATTATGAGAAAGAAGTCGTCCGCGTATGCACTGAATTTAATATCTTTTTGCATGGAAATAATTTTGAAAAGTTTGTTGTATGCGATTAAAAATAGAACCACGGAAATCGGCGAGCCTTGTGGTATACCGTTGTGTAGTGGAAGAATGTTAGAAGTTTGTGATGCCAATAATATATCAAGCTTTCTATTTGGATGAAGTTTTGAACGTATTTTATAATCTTAGGTTCTAATTACCTTTCCGATTACTCTGTGATCACCCGCTCGATCAAAAGCCTTTAAGAAGTCAAGGGTGATGAGTGAAGTGTGTTTTTTATAGGCTAAGGATTTTGTTATAAGAAAATCAGCTTAGAGAAGATTCTCAGATACCACATACTATTCTTTTAGCAAAAATTGTATCTAATGCTTTAGACAGACAACAGTTAAATGAGATTGGTCTGTAGGAGGATACCGGCATTTTATCTAAGTTTTGCTTATGTGTTGGTATAATTAAACTAGTCTTATAACTCTGTGAAATAAAATTATTAAATATATTATTAAAGTGTCTTACAATTCCTTCTTGTATTGTTTGCGAACTGTTTTTAATCATGGGGTAAGATATTCGATTTAGACCTGGAAGTGATTGTAAACTGGCTTGAAGTTCGATAAGTGTAATGTTTTGTTCTATTATATGGGCTGATTTTGGTATGGAGAAATTGGTATTGTTTCTGTCCGAAAGATGTGACCAGAAATTTGCAAGATATTAGCTATATTTTTGACGGATGTTGTTGTTTCGTTATTGACTGGGTTGTATAGGCAGTGAATATTTTTAACAGGATTTAATTTGCAGAAGCGTCTTATATTCGCCCAAGTTTTGGCTGTTGGGGTGGATGGTTCTATTGTTGAAGTAAATTTGTAGGTGGATTCTGATTTACAAAATTTAACATGTCTTCTAAATAAGGCATTAACTCGTTTGTAGTTTTCTATGTTTTCGTTGCTGATGTGTAGTTTAAAAATTCTCCATGATATGTTTTTATACCCTGTGCCCATTGAAAATGGTCAAAAAGGGTATAATGGTTTTGTGCTATGTATGTAACAGGCAGAAGGAAGCATCTCCGACCCTATAAAGTATATATATTCTTGATCAGCGTCAATAGCCGAGTCGATTGAGCCATGTCCGTCTGTCTGTCCGTGTGTTTGAGCCAAAGGATCCCAGAGAATATAAAAGCTAGAGACTTCAAATTTTGTATGTAGGTTGCTGGATAGCGGGCGCAGATCAAGTTTGTTTTAAATTTTAGATGCCACGCCTCTTTTGCCTGCCAATCGCAAAAAGCGATTATCAGACGCAATCTTTAATAAAACACTACTTAATTAAACTGGAAGATAAGAAGTAAGCCAATTTAATGACCCTGAAAGTTTCAAAGCGATTGACTATTAAATAGAGAAGATATTTCAAATTTGCTTTGAGCACGTGTACGAAGAGTGCGAACGCAAATACGAGCGATAGGCAAAATTATCGATATCATTTGGGTACAATTTCTATCCTATTTTAATATATATTAACATGGTTTAAGTTAATACATATTTACGATTGTGTTAAAATATATGTATTCAGATATTAGTATGCATTGCAAAAAGCGATATGTATAAATGCCACTTTATAATTTTGCACCTCGTCAAAAGCTGAGTGCTATGCGTTCTCTTGCAGGAGAGACGACAGATCATTTTACAACACTGAAATCTCTGAATTTATAATAATTATTATGTTTAATAATAAGCTAGTAAGCTCGCACATATGTTCAATAGGTTTCCATTTATTATCATTGTATTTATATGCTTAAAAAATTCTGCAAAAAGAATCACAATTATTAAAGCATAGCACTTAAATTTAAATTATCGCGCGCAATGCAGCAGCCTTTAACAGCTGTTATCGATGAATAAGAAGAGTGGGAGAGATTATTTGGTGTTGCCGGACCTCAACAAGCTGAGCAAATTTTTGTTGATGGCTACTCTTGGCATGAGCAACATCGATTTTAGCGATAACGATTACGATTTACGATTTACTAATTTAATTAAATTAAATACAATTTATTCAATCGGACCACTGTGTCATATTGCTGTCATAGGAACGATCAGTCGAAGATAAACTTTTTTGTTGTTTGAAAGATCTCGACTAAACTAATAGAATATGTATTTGGGATGGTCCTATGTATCCTGATAAAATTTGGTTGAAGTCGGACCACTATATCGTATAGCTGCAATAGGAACGATCAGTCCTAAATCAAGTTTTAGTATGATAAACTTTTTTGTTGTTTGAGATATCTCAGCCAAACTAACAAAATACGCATTCGGGATGGTATTTTACATCCTGACCAAGTTTGGCTGAAATCGGATATCAAATAGCTGCCATAGGAACGAATTTTAAGATATTGTACGAATATTATTGTTGTTTTTAGAGATAAGTCAACCAAACTCACAGATTTAGAATTTGTAATTTGGTTTAAATCGGTTCACTAGATCAAATAGATGTAATACAAACAATTAGTCAAAAAGTTAATGCCGCATCATCACACCTTCGGCATGCCTAACGTAGCGCACATACGTATGACCTATCGGAGAGCCAGGGCACAGGGTATTCTACAGTCGAGCACTCTTGACTGTAGCCGGAGGAGTAGTTGATAAATGCGGGTTTCAGCACAGTTTTGGAGGTGGGAGTAAAGGGTCATTATTATTCGTGGTGGAGGATTAGTTATGCATGGTTGCACAAAGGGTTGATAAGTGTGGGTGAGAGGGGGTTGTGTCGATCGCAAACAAGTGTTAGTGAGATGACAGTTTGACAGGTGGTGGGAAAAAGTGTCCTTATATTTGGTATGTGAGAGTTAATTTATGACCTCTTTAGGTTAAGACTGTGAATAAGGGTGAGGATGAGGGTGTGTGTGCGATCCCGGTATGTGTTTATGTGTATGAGAATGGCCAAGATTGTACATTAGGGTGAGGATGAGGGTGTGTGTGTGTGCGATCCACGTGCGATTCCGGTATGTGTTTATGTCAATGAGAATGTCCAAGTGTGAGCACGGGGGTTGCACGGGATTATGAGCATGCATTGAGCTATGCGCGCCGCGGCTTGTACTCACCCTCGCATAGCGATAGTGAAGAAAACCTGTAAACCTGTTGCTGACGTCAGTAAATGGGTCAGAGGTCAAGGGTCAGGTAAGTATTGTTTTGTTTTGAAAGACACAAAGTCTACCTAAAACTCACTCTCGCGTCCCGATTGTAAGAAAACCTTTCCCGAGTATTCCACTAGAAACCCTGTCTCGAGTATTTCACACCCCTCATGAACACATGCGCGATCTTTTAAAGTTAACCACTTACATAGGAGCTAATACAATTATTGTGGCATGGTTTGACATTCATGTTGTTAAGCGTGTTAATTTATGCGAGGGTTCTTAATACTTAGATTGTTTTTATGTGTTGGCATGTGCTATCAAGCGGCTTGTACAGGGATTATATGCTAGGGGATTCCGATGAGGATTCCTCCATGAGATTGACTGTTAGAAAGTGTATAGGAATGTGTTAGGACCTACTCTTATTCTAAAATGTGTAGAGTCCACATTAGAAAGTTTAGTTTAAACGTATCGTTCAACTGAAAACGTTAGTGTCAATTGAGTCAATGGATATACAACAGCAACGGTTAAAAACAGCAACAGCTAAATAACAGCAACAGCTAAAAACAGCAAGAACAATAACAACAACAACAACACTACTAATATGAATAGCCAGCATGCAATCTATTGCCCATCATGCCGGAAATTCCTCGCATCGGGAGTCCAATGGAAACATCATATTCGCCCGGACCAACATATAATGAATGCGATTGAACCGGTTGACGGTCAGATCAAAAAGAATTCGGATGGATTCAAGGGAAAAATAATGCAATACATGTATTTAAACGAGGGGGTCAGTTCGGACCTGTGGAAATTTATTTATTTTTTCAATTTTTTGTGAAAAATAAAAAAGTGAAGGTTTCGAAACATTTTCCGCGTCGACATTCTATTTTTCTGGATAAAATTTCCACACAAAATAACATTTTACTTAATTTTTCTCGTCTCGTGTGATTAATTATTTTTCTAAGCTCACTAGATTTACTTTTTCCGTTGCTGAATCAGACAGGAATCGCTTGGCCCCGCTGATTTTGTTTGCCCCCTTCTGGGGGCATTCTTCAGGAGTTTTGCATGTCGAACCCTCATTAAGAATATCCACATCACTCTGGCCTTGGTAATATAAGCGCGTCCCACTCTACTTGCGAAATCACTAAGGCTTCGAGAAAAGCTACAATAATGGCTTCCAAGTTACATAAAGCCTCATGCTTCGATGATGTTAGAAACTTAGATCTACCCATTTGTTCTGATGATGATATTGGTGTTCAATCGCCATGTACAGACACGGAGTCTATTTCTTCTGTCAGCTCGTATAGACTGTTGCTCAAGATTATTCTGATAAGTCTAATTTGACCGCTCTACTGACCCGTTTTGCTATCTTTGTGGCAAAGTGAATTTCCAAAGATCCTGTTGAGGAATGTGTCTCGTTTCAGGAGGAGGAATTTCTGAACATTCTCAATAGTGTTCCTATTATTGAATCTTTATCTCCTGGCAATGTCCGCAACACCCCATGCAATCCAATCAATCAATCCAAAAAAGGTAGTGGTACTCTACTGCCAATATTGGTTACCAAAAAGATTAAAACCCCATGTTTAACCTCTTCTTTAACACCCATGGATTCTGAAAAATCCGTTTATGAGAATAGATTCGCTAGGTTGTCCAGTGAGGGATGTGACGTGCCTGTTCTTCCGTTGAGTGATACTATTCCTGCTCCTGAGGTTTTCCCGGTTACGCAGTCTCCCAAGCCTAGACCCATAACTATTCCCGGGGTCACGGATATTATTGCAATGGAGGACTCTCTGAATACTGCTGTGTCTGCTGATTCTTATGAGCTTAAAGTGGCTCCCTCTGGAATCTTGCGAATTTATGTAAAGGATGCTGATTCCCACAGGTCTATTACCAAGAAGCTTTCCGAACTCAAGGTTCAGTTTACTCATTTTTGCCTGACTGAAGACCGTTCGTGCCGACTGGCTATTAAAACCCCAGCGTCCTCTACACCTAAAAAGTTATCCAGGATGCTTTGAGATGCTTTGGACACGAAGTTGTAAACCTATTTAATCCACGAGGCAAGAGCCCTGCTACTATTCAAGGTGCCAGCTTGTAGACATTAAAAAGGTTCCTAATAATAAGGATGCACTCAAGATCATCAAGATTGGACGTCAGAGAGTTACTGTTGAGCTTGGTCGCAAAAACGTTTCAGTCAGACAGTGTCATCGCTGTCATGAGTTTGATCATGGTCGTAACTACTGCCTTAAAGTTCCTAAATGCGGGAGGTGTAGATTAAATCACTTAACTTATTCCGAACATTTCCTGGCTAAAACTAAAGCTGACTTCCGCTGTTCTAATTGTGATGGCAACCATGCTGCTACTTTCAAGGGTTGCCCTGTCTATCAGCAGAAGCTTAACTCACGTGCTTTGGGTGTTAATATCGCTCCGCTCTCTCTCGATCAACAACATCGATCCAAGCATGTCATTAGACAATATATTCCATCTGCCATTGTCCAAAATGGTATATCCTTTGCTGATGCGGCTAGAGCAAGTAAGCCTCCTGTTTCTATTCAAGCTCATGCCATTAATGTGAATATGCCCAGGCAGCGCTCCAATGTAAATGAACGGTAAACTGCCAATTCTAGTGTTCCTGTTTACACGCATCGTTATTAGCATGCTCCTAGTCCTTCTAACTGCGATGTATCCTTCGGGAATTTGCTTCAAGATCTTCAGCAATCTGTTGCTGCTCTTAACGCCTCCTGCGCAAAGTGGCAGAAGGCCTTCTTCTGCTGAGAGACATTATTAATGGCTTGCCATCTATGCCTCGGATTTTGGAACGCTCGTAGCATTTTACCTAATGCGAATGAGCTAAAATTATTTTTGGACAAACATAAAGTTGACGTTATGCTTATCTCTGAAACTCATTTGCGTGCTGGATATAATATCTATGTATATGGCGATGCCTGTTACCGTGCGGATCACCCCTCTGGCTCTGCGGCAGAATCTGATGCACTACCACTTGTTCCCTGTCTGTACCAGATCTATTCAGCTGGCTTCTGTTATGGTTGAGACTTCTCTGGGTGAGGTCCTTATTGCAGGTACTTATCTCCCTCCAGGACTCTATTAGAATCACCTGGATTTTAATACCATGCTGTACCAATTAGGCCATAAATTCATTGTGGGTGGTGACTTTAATGCCAAGCATAGATTATGGGGCAACTTCAGAGCTGACACCCGAGGTCTTGCTCTTCACGATGCGCTTGTTGGCTGCTCTGCTCAAATCCTGGCTACGGGAAGACCCACTTTCTTTCCCTTCAATAGGCAAAGCTCTCCTTCGTGCCTGGACTTCTTTATTTATAAAGGAATTTCTTATAATCTCCTTTCGGTTCGTGAAGAAGAAGATCTTTCTTCTGATCATTTGCCTCTCCTTGCCACCATCTCTTCCTCGGTCTCTCGGCTCCCTGGAAGATGCAGGGTTTTGCCCCTGGGTACTAACTTTAATCGGCTTAGACAGATTCTCGATGACACCATCAACTTGAACATGATTTTATCTTCATCTGATGTTGTCGATGTTGCGTTACAACTTCTGGTTGACAAAGTGAGGGTCGCGGGTGCTGGTTCTGTACCTCTTCGTGTGTCTACTGCTCCCAATGCTCGTCAGCATTCCCTTTCCTCGCCTACTCTTGCGGGTCTTCTTGTTCTGAAAAGAAGATTAAGGAAGGATATACTCGTCCCTTTGATGCTCGGATTGACAGGCCTTATCGACAGATTGCCAATAGGGTTAAGAGTGAGCTGACAATGCTAAAAAGACAGTCTATTGATGCTATGCTGGAGAGCTACTGCTCCGAAGTTTTCCGTCCGGTTGCCTGATGGTACTTGGGCTAAGTCACCGTTGGATAGGGCTGAAGCTTTTGCGTGAAGCTTGGAGGATCGCTTGACCCCTTTTGAAACTGCTCCTCTTAATAGGGTCCTGAAAGTAGCGCGTGTTCTCGAGGCTCCCTTCCAAATGTCGCTTCCGTTACCGCCTATCACATTTTTGAAGTATGTAATGAGATTAAGCTCCTTAAGGCTGGAAAATTCCCTTGGAGAGGATGGTTTTGATAACAGGTCTATTAAGTTGCTCCCAGTCAAGGCTGTATTGTTCGTGATTCTTCTTTTCAATGCTGCCCTCCGTCTTGGGTACTTTCTCCTCGCTTGGAAAAAGGCTAGAATCGTGATGCTTCACAAAAGCGGTAAGCCTCCTGACCGGCTGAACTCGTACCGTCCAATCAGCCTTCTTCTGGTTTTTGGCAAAATTTTGGAAAAATGCATTTTAAAAAGAATTAGGGATTCTCCTAAGTTGATTAGTGCCATCCCTAAGTTTCAGTTCGGATTCAGGTTAAAGCACTGTACGCCAGAGCAATTACACCGTGTGACTAATTATATTTTGGATGGTTTCCAAGCTAAAGATTATGTGGTAGCCGCTTATTTGGATATTCAGCAAGCCTTTCACAGGGTATGGCATGAGGGACTTCTGTCAAAAATCAAATCGTTGATGAACCCTCAGCTCTTTAGCATTGTTACAAGCTTCCTTTCGAACAGAACGTTCCAGGTGGTTCAGGATGGTGTCTCTTCAAGCACTAAGCGCATCTCTGCTGGAGTTCCTCAAGGTAGTGTTCTGGGCCCCACCCTATACAGTTTGTTTACCCATGATATGCCCACGGCCAGGGACCTTCCGCTGGATCGTCGTCAGGATCTATTGGTGGCGATCTTTGCTGATGATACTGCCATCCTTGCCAGGAATAGCTGTGTATATGAAGCTACTGATGTTCTCCAAGAGTATCTGCCGTACAAACAAGTTATCCCTGCACAACAAATCTCTGATCTACAAATGTATTCCCGCTCCGGTTTGGCGCTATGGGCTCCAGGTCTATGGAATAGCTGCGAAATGCCACTTAAGAAGGATTCGTGTTCTCCAAGCTTAAATTTTGAGACAAGTCAGTGGAGCTGACTAGTTCGTGCGGACAGCTGTGATAAGTAAAAATCTTTGCGTTCCTCTGATTGGAGATGTCATTAATACTCAAGTGGAAAAATACCAGACTAAACTTAGAAACCACCCGAATGTCCTTGCTAGGAATTTACGTGGTAGAAGGAAAAGGCGGAATATAAAGAAACTCTACCCATATGACTTTGTTAATAGGGTCATATGTTGAAGCATCTTACTTTTAACTTGCACTCCCTTTATATATCTGCACATTTTTGTAATGCTAATGACGTCAAGGCATAATTGACAAGTTTCTTTTTATAACACGGCAGAACAAGTTGTCTTTTCAACAGATGCTGCAACACATTGTATATATGTAAAAAAACTTTTTATTTAAAAAAAAAAAAAAAAAATGAGGGGGTGGCACTTAGAATCCCTGAGGAGTTTTTGATTGAAGCAGGAATTGCCTTCAAGCCGCATTTACTCAAAGTTCTTCAAAGTCATGTCTCAGCGAAAATGAATTTCGAGTTATTCGCTGAGTATATGATTTTAAAGGAACAACCTGAAATTCTTGAAACAAAGTCGTTTCAAAGTAAAATGTCTGTTGTAAGCGCAGATACTGATCTGGAACAAACAGAACAGAATATGCATATAGGATATACCTATACATTCTAATCAAGTTTGGTTGAAATCGGTCCGATATATCATATAGCTGCCATAGGAACAATCAGTCGAAAATCAAGCTTTAGTATGAAAAACTTTTTTGTTTATTTATATATCTCAACCAATTCAACAGAATATGCATCTGGGGTGATCTCAGACATTCTGACCGAGTTTGGTTGAAATCAGCTCACTATATCATACATTTGCCATAGGAACAATCAGTCGAAAACCAAGCTTTAGTATGAAAAGCTTTTTTGTTTATTGAGATAGCTCAACCAATCTAACAGAATATGCATCTGGGGTTATCTTATACATTCTGACCGAGTTTGGTTGAAATCGGTTCACTATATCAAATAGCTGCCATAGGATCATTTAGTCAAAAACCAAGCTTTAGTATGAAAAGCTTTTGTGTTTTATTTGGTTGAAATCGGTCTACTATATTATAAAGCTGTCATAGGAACGATTGGTCGAAAATGTATACTGAGTATGCAAATTTTTGTTGTTTCTGGAGATACCACAATCAGACTCGCAGATTGGGAATTTTCTTTTGTCTTATACCTCCTGAAACAATGTTATATATATGTACAGATTTATATTATTTTCTTTAAGCTAGGAGTTGCTTTTCCATAGTAAGTACGGGGTCTCCGACAGTCGAGTATGGTCGACTGAAGCACCTCCCACTAGTTTTCATGCTGTTGTAGTTCTTGTTATTGTTGTTGCTGTTCTTGTTGTTGTTGTATCCGTTTTAGCTTTTGTTGTTTTTAGCTGTTGCTGTTTTTAGTTGTTGCTGTTTTTAGCTGTTCTTGTTGTTGTATATCCGTTGTAGCTGTTGACCTATTAGTGGTGTTGATAGTTCTGCTAATGTAGTGAAACTGATACCGTTCCACCTGTTTGCGCGGTTGATCAACTGACTTCTTGACCTGTTTATCCCAAGTCCACTTGTTCTCATCTTTTATAGCTCAACCACTGCACTCGGTCTTTAAACACCCTAATTTTTATTTAAGCCTTTAACGATTCTATTAAACCCTCCCCTCACTACAGCATGATAGTAAAACTTTAAGACACAGGTGTCCACAGTTGTATGTATTAAAACGTTGAACTCTCTCATAGTTGTACTAAATTCTATTTCCCAAATATTTTGCAACCTCTTTCGTTGGTTGTAAGTTCCCAAAACTATCAAAGTACTGTACCAAATTCCCATTTTTATGCCGTTTGCCGAAGAAACATCATAATTTATGACTCCACATTCCTGACTGTACGGTGATTTTGGAAGTGTTGCCCTCATAAACACATCACGAAAATGGGGGATGTATTTTCGACCAAAATTTTTTGTGTCTAAATTTGTTAATCCTCTTTCGGGTAGCCTTTATAACAGTTTTTTTTGTTTCTTTATTCCATTGCCCTTGTTGTGTGGCTTGAGGTATAGTTCGTAGCCCTTTCGATAGGGCTTCAAATACATCCCTTCTCCCAAGGCAACTCCTTTCACGCTCCCTGCCCCCTCATCCAACTGCTATTTTGCCGTCCTTGCATTGTTAATTGCATTTACAACAGCTGCACTAACAGAGGATAGACTTCCTAGAACACTCAGTGCAGTCAGAATTGGTACAAGTGTTACAAAGCCTCCAACTTTGGGTACAGTAATTATCTTCTTAAAAAAAACCTCTTTACGAGGTAATATTCTAGTGACGAAAACATTTCCATGCCCCAAAATCTTCTGATATCCAATATTGTGTCGAACGATACTATATTGAATATATAACTTATTATTAAAAAAAATGTTAAGAATGTTTTTGTCCTCCCACTAACACATGTTTATCTCACGAACCAGGTGAGCTTCGAAAAGTCTTAGTATGCACTTCTGTTAGTTCGAGCTATACTTTTCGATAGGTATATAGCTCGACCTGATCGGACAGTTATAACAAATTTTCCATTCTGCCTGTATATATTGCTAGTCGCCTTTCGCACCCTTCGTGATGCTTTCGTCACTAGCGCGGACTACCGTCCGCAGTGATATGTGGAACTCTACCATTTTTCTTACTACCCATTGTTTTGCGAATTGTTTTTCGTGAAAGTTTAATTGCATTAATCATATCTAATGGTTTTTGTTTTTTTAATTCCCCACTAGCTGCACTAACAACAGACGACAAGCTCTACATTTTCATTTTTCCACCTTGTTTCACTCCCTTCTTCTTCACACTTATTCCAAATTTTTTCATAGTCTTCATGATATTGGTGACCAAATATGCTGACGCTCTCTCGCCGATACTACTATCTCTCGCCTTCACACGCTCCCATGCTCTATTGAGCAATACTGTGTCTGCCTTATGTCGATCACTCACAACCTTATGCTGTTCATATTTAATGTCATGCACCCTACAAGCCTCGTAGTTTTGTACCAGGACCACAGAAATTATATCCAGGTATGTGTGCTTCAACCGGTAGTATGTTAATTAACTTGTTAAGAAGACCACTGCCCCGTTTACAGTTCAAGTTATGACTGATGTAATTATAAAAACGTTTACCCATTTAATGGTTGTTTAATCATTGATAGTTTCTCATTGATTGAACACATTGAGAGGGAGTATGCGTTTAATAAAGCAAAAAGAAAATATTATTGTTAGAAATATTAAGGGGGGTAATGCTAGTGAAAAGCTACCCCCACGTCATAGTACTCTCTTACCCAACACAATCAGAGCACTGATTGTTGGTCCGTCCAACTGTGGCAAGACAAATCTTATGTTTAGTCTAATTGAAAGTCCCAATGGATTGAAATTTGAAAATATTTACGTGTTTTCAAAGAGTCTATACCAACTTGGAAAAGCTAATCAAACCAATTAAAGGTATGGGCTATCATACATTCTCAAAGAATGAATCAGTGAATCAGTAAAGCCAAAAATAATTCCACTATGATTTTTGATGATGTTGCATGTGAAAAACAAGATAATATAATAGTACTCACACCAAATCCAACTAAAACTTATTTATCCGATCAACATATAAATATATTTAAAATTAACACGATCCGCTTGCAATGCAACATTGTTAGTGGTTCATATGTCGATAACACACCAAATCATATATTATGTGAGTTTGGTATCAATGTCCCTCTAGGCTATAAAATAAAAGTGTTACCTCATAATCTCATTTACTTACCAATCAACTGTAGAGAAATAAGTACACTATCTGTACGTATAACTGAACAGAACGTTTACATTTGCGAGCAATAGAATGATTATTTATAATAAAAGACTGGACAGAACCCAACAACCTTGCACTTCTAGTTGTAAAGCTAAAGGGAAAGGATCAAAATTAAAGAGGAGGGCTCTTACATTAAAAAAAATTGTTTTTAAAATCATTGGTCTTCCAACTTCGAGTGTAACAAGTACGAAAACAAAATGAATGATATATTAAATGTACGGGAAAAACCCTTCTCAGATGAAACTATCTCGAAGAAAGAATATCACACCTATTCCCCATATTAACAGTCATTTAAGCCAAATGATGAAATTCGAATTACTATCCAAAATCAAGACTTGTATGTGCTCCCCCACGAGAGCTTGCTTAATTTTCAAGGAATCGTTAAAAATGTAAAAGGAGAAAAGACTACTACAACAGAAGGGATGGTTGGTTCACTTAAAAATAATTGTATGGCATACTTTTTGGATGAAATAAAATATGAAATAAATGGTTGTGAGATTGATAGAACACGGTTCGTTGGTATGACTTCAACCCTAAAAAACTTTCTCTCATTGACCAACCTTAACAGTCGAATACTTCTTAATGCTGGATGGAGTGTAGGAAATGAAATCCAAACAAATGCTAATTTTAACTTTTCTGTTCCCCTAAAAAAATTTATGGGATTTGCTGAAGACTATAGAAAAGTTCAGTTAAACTGTAAGCATGAACTCGTACTGTTACTAACTAAAAATCTGGAAGACGTGTATTACAAAACTAGGGGTGCACATACATTTCAATTAGAAATGACAAATATATCTTGGAAAATTCCACATGTAACTCCCAGTGATGTTTCAAAATTAAAAATGTGTGATATTATAAAATGTGGAGTTAATCTACCACTTGCATTCCAAACTTGGGATACATACGTCAACCCTAAGCTGGTTCAGGGAACTTAACATGTTTGGAATGTTAAGCTAGCTGCTAACCGAGATCATCCACGGTTTGCAATAATAGCCTTCTCACTAAAGGGTCAACTAATTTCAAACAATTTATCAAACTTGAAAGTGTACTTAAATTCGGATACATATCCCTATGATGATTTGAATTTTGATTTTAATCAGAGAGAGGTTGCTCACCTGTATGCAATGCATGCAAATTTTCAAACGAGTTACTACAATCGTGAAGCATTTGTAATAGACCTCTCATATCAAAATGAAACGGTGAAATCTAGTCCCATCGATGTGAGAATTTCAACTGATGCCAAGTGATGAAAATACACAAGTACATTGTGTACTCATTCATGAACGTTTAGTTGAGTATAATCCTTTTAGTGGTTTAGTTCAAAGAATCGTCTAACAATCTACATATATAAAATGAGTGAAGATAATGTTTCAGTCGATGTTCATGGATTTTTTGATAATAATAACAGGTTTATTGCAAAGGAAATTGGGATAGCATTTGGTGAAGAAACTAGACTTAATAATCATTTCATTATACGCGCTCCGTTTAATTTTAATCAATTAAATAAAAAGTCACGAAAAACTGCTACCTGGCTTACTAAAAACCACCACAAAATTAATTGGAGTGATGGGTTCAACTATTTCAATCAAACACGAAACTATCTGAGAATAATTACTGCAGGAAAAGAGATTCTATGTAAAGGTGTTGAAAAGAAACGATTTCTGAACACATTTTTAAGAGATCAAAATTTAATTGACGTTGAGGAACTTGGATGTCCATCACTAGATACTCTAAAGGGAAACCAGTTTCCGTTTTGTAAAATACATCATCTTGAGGGTGTGTGTGCACAACAGCAACAACAACAACTACAACAACAGCAAGGGAACAATTCTTGATGAAATATATTTTTTTTCTTGAACGAGGAGATATTTGGAGAGCATTTGCAATTTGTCATGGACAATGGAAGATGTGATCTTGTCAGATCAAGATATGGCGAACACTTCAAATTCTGTGAATGGGCCGATGTCAATGACGAGATAGGTCGAGAGACTTGTGCCTGCTCTTTCTATGATAATCGACAACATGGAGTTAGAATATTAATTTCATCTTATATTAACTGAAGCAAAAGATTATAATATTTAAAAATTATCAAATAAATAGCACCAAACACACACACACACACAAATACAAACTGTTTTATCTTTATTTACAATAAAATGGGCAAGGGTGTATAAAAGGAGTCTTCATCCTTAAAGTTTTCAGTTTCAGTTGAGTAGACAAATAAGTAACAAATAAGTAAGTTGTCGTTGCCTGTACTTATCCCGCTACAAAACGTTATTATGCAATAGCTTATAGGTTTTCAAATAATACCAAATAAATGAAAATAAAATAATCAACTAAACCGAATCTAGTTTTCTTTTTATTAACACAATCATGCATGCTCCTAATCCCCGTGCAACACCCGTGGTTACACTTGGACATTCTCATACACATAAACACATACCGGGATCGCACGTGGATCGCACACACACACCCACATCCTCACCCTAATGCACAATCTTAACCTAAAGAGGTCATAAATTAACTCTCGCATACCAAATATTAGGACATTTTTTTCACCACCTGTCAAACTGTCATCTCATTAACACTTGCTTACGATCGACACACCCCCCTCTCACCAACACTTTTCAACCCTTTCGGCTACCAGGCGTACATAAACAACCCCTACACACGATCAACATACCCCCACCCGCACACCATCTGACTCTTTGTGCAACCATGCATAACTAATCCCCCACCACGAAAATTAATGACCCTTTACCCCCACCTCTAAAACTGTGCTGAAACCCGCATTTATCAACTACTATTCTTTAATATTCCCTTGCATTTCAGTGACATCTTAATAAAAATAGGATTATGGTTTAAAGAGAGCTCGGTAAATTAAGTAAGATTAAAACTAAGTTAAATTGGTTGCATGATTCTGATTCTGATTTCAGTTTTGAATTACTTGTTGGGCTGCGTGTAGGTATTTTGTTGGTTAACTTAAGTTGTCCAAGAGTACGCCTGGAAGTAGATCTTGGCGAAATTTAAATTTTTTCGGCGGTGATACCTTTTATGCTTTTGAGCATGTTGGTGTCTTCTATTAGGTCGTTTAAACCATCATAGTTTAATACAGTGCGTTGGTTGGGCTGTTGTTGCTGTATCATGGCTGGTTGTTGCGTGCGGTATTGGTTTGGCTGTAGACGTTGAAGGAGTCTGGCTAGGAACTGTAGCAAATGTTGTCTTTCCATATGTATATCGTATGTATGTCGATTTTTAATGTAGTTTTAATGGCAATAATCTCCTGCTCCTTCAAATGTAGAGTGGTTGTGTTTCAGGTTATTTGCGCTGCAGTTTACACAGTGTAGTCCGTTTGTTCATTTATCCATTTCTTCAATGTCACAATTTTGTTTGTTTCCACATGTTGTGCAAGATTTGTTTTCTGCCTGGCATACTTTTAAAGTGTGTCCGAACCATAAGCATTTATGGCAACGTATGGGGAGTGGTATATATGTACGAACCTTTGCTTTCTGGTATCCTATTGATATGTACTTTGGTAAATCATGGTTTCAATACGATCCACAACTTTTTTTTTGTTATTTTCTCAACTGCAGCCACATTTTGAAAGCTAAGTTTATTCAAAATTTCCTCCTTCGAGATTAATCTCAGATCACTGCAGTAAATGATGCCTTTACGTGTGTTTAGAGTAGGGTGTCTGTTATTTTAACTGTTATTTCGGGAGATAATGTTGAAAGTTTCAGTAGTTTTGTGGCTTGCTTATGGTCTTTTGTTTATATTAAGACTGCACCATTTCTCATTTTCTTACACTCATCCACTACGCCGTTGCACGTGTGGTCTATGACTTTCTTTATTAAGTCTAGCGTAAAGCTGGGGAACATAAAATGCTATTCAGCTTTTACTAAGAATCAACAGCAACGATGAGAATCCATCTGCACAACTTCTGTAATGAAGATGGCCAATGCTGAGATCCCTGAGAGTCGAGCTTACACAGCGGGGGGGATCTTCTGGTTCCGTAGCTCTTTCGGGTGTGGGGGGGTTCATTGCTATGTCTCGACTAGCGTACACAATTTTAATTTTTAGGATCCCGACGGAAACTAATAGATGGAGACCCACTCCAAAAAAAATTAATCCAATAATTGGACCAGATGATTATAAAAACACAAAAGGGTTGAAATAGCTCTCAGTGGGAGTAATTAGCTGCATTATAGGCGAAGTCTAAGGTGAAAGTCGACTATCGCTTCTATACCCTCCCTACCATGATCTTCATTTAAAATGTGTTGAAAATCCCCAAATAAATTTTACATATACTTATCCTACCATGTCACCAGAAAATTAAATAAAATTTAGCAAGTCATAATTCTTAAGCACATTATAAACAATCTTTTATTTCACAAGGGGATTTCATTTCAGAATTTCCTTTCGAATTAAAAAAAAATTTAATACAAGCCTTAAACCGAGTTGGCTTAGAGAAAAATAATTAAGCCGGTCATTATTTAACAACCATATTGAAATTCAAAATTAATTATAAATTTGATTCTAACTAAGACAAAAAAATTGTTAATACAATAAAATAAATTTTTATAAGTATCGATTGCTTAATAATAACTGATCTAAATATATTTAATTGGATTAAAAAAAAAATTATTCCTATCCATATTTTAATCGGAGTTAATTGGTATTGGCATATCTTTTCTTTTCGTTAAATTTTGAGGGCAAAAAAAAGCATATTTAATAATCAACTTTTCAATATTTTCGTTTGTTGTTGTTTTCTGGTTTCTTTCACATTGATCCGAAATACAAAACAAATATTATTACCAATGAATGTTAATTGATAATAAACATGTTACTAAATGATTAATTGATAATAAACATGTTACTAAATGCTTATTG